>KZ308772.1:299636-345744 GCA_000376725.2 Ladona fulva | reverse complement strand
ATGGCAACTGAAGAGGGGACCTAAAACAGAGAATTACTCAGAATGCTAACCTTCCTTGTGCCACTCTTGAATTAATTAAAACATATTAGTAATAACTAACAGCTAGCAGTATTCCTATTACACCATTTCTTCTCTTTACAGGTACATTAAGCTCTCCAGTCCAAAATTAAATAATATGGCAGTAATTGGATGTATATTAGTATATATGGCTGTCATACTTCTTGGACTGGATCATGCCACTCTTCCAGAGGGGAATTTTCACTTTGCTGGAATTTGCACAGTAAGAACATCTGAGAAAAGCATACCTTAGCTATAACTAAACTAACTATACCTTACTAACTATGCAAACCTTAACTATAACAAACAGTGGAGAAATAATTTATGTAACAGTGTACTTATTCTAGAATTCCATTTTAATCAAGTTCATTGACATAAAAAAATTTCACTTTTCACAGAAAGAATCGAAAGCAACTGCTTTTCATTAGAGTAAAAACTAATTATACATTTCTAACTATGTTTTTTTGTTACTTTTAGGCCAGAGCTTACTTACTTTCAGCAGGATTTTCTCTTGCATTTGGGTCAATGTTCACAAAAACTTACAGAGTTCACAGAATTTTCACAAGAAGTCGTAGTGGTGTAGTGAAGAATAAGGTGAGATTAATGTGAGTTTTTATACTTTGGTCATATATGTCTGTTCATAGACAAAGCTCACTCATGGAAATTTCAATGACCTAATTTTGGAGTCTAAATATAATTTCTTAGAGGGAACATGAGTTTCAGATATTAGAATAGATAAAAATGAATGCAAAGCTGTAATTGAATAAAAGCCTTTGTGTTGTATCATCTGAATATCATCAAAAAGTAAAGGTAATTATATAGAATATTTGCCATGGGTCATTCATTACTGTTTACAAAGTCCTTTCTTGTTGAGATAATACTTATAAACACAGCCAAAACATGAAACCAGATATAATTCCATACATAAGTGAAGCATCAAATGCATGAAATTACATTTTTTACCATTTTCAGGTAAACCAGGCAAAAATTTACTCTATGAATTTCTTGGAAATCATAAAAATTAAGCCATAATAAGCACTTCATTGCTAACTTAGTTACAGCAATAAACATTTATCAGTGAATCCCCAAACATGTATTTAATGTCTTCAGGAAAGAGAAAATTTTCTACCAAGTTCTGATGTTTTTCTTAAATCAGATGATACTATTCTTACTAAAGCATTTTCTGCTCTATTTTTATTCTGCACCTATATTTTACAAAATATAAATGGTCATATCTGATGTTCATAAAATTATGAACGGATAGAGGAAGTATATTTGGAGAATATCCACCATATCAAAATGCTTTGCTATAGAAAAATACTCACATACTGTGAATGATCATAAAACCTGTAATTTCATGGTTTAAGGAAACAAATGTTCATAATTTCTTATCTATAAGTACTGCCTGCTTCATCAACCTGGATTGCATTTCATAGTTTGAAAGATTTTTTTTTGTTTTCATAGGTTTAATTGAAGACCTTCATGATAGACTGTGCAATAAGTCAACCAATTTTAAATTAAATGAGTAATTTAAGGAGTTTTAATATTTCAACATATTTTGTAAACCTTTTTCACTAATATTTATGATAAAGGTTTCTTAAGAGTTGCTATTGTAAGGTTGGATTAAATGTTACATTTGGTATAGAATAAAATCATTTCATTTAAATCAAAAATTTTAAATGTATTTTATGATGAGGAATACTTAAACATCAGACTGTTTATATTTTTTCAATAAAATCTGCTTTAACTGAAGGCTATTTTTCAGAGTATATCCTCGAGGCATGCAATCCATCACAAAAATCTGAAGACTTATTTTATCGTTATATATTCTAGCTGGCTTAAAAATACTAAGTATCATTTTTGTATGTTGGCAGGTGAAAAACATGTTCGGAGAAGAATCAATGAGCTCTTCAGTACCAATTTCAAATCCTAGAAATCAGTAACCAAGAACTTCCTCTTGTTCTCCAAACACAAAAGTTCCATCCACCAAAATATGTTTCACAGAATGTTTTTAAACCCTAATTTCTCCAAACACAAAAGTTCAATCCACCAACATATGGTTTACAAATTGCTTTTAATGAATTTCTTAACAGCCTCCAGCCAACAAACTTGTTCCAATTTTCTTCCTTGCAGCTTCTTAGGCTTATCTAGCAGTAGATTTTTAGCATTGTAGTAAACAGATTTATAATTGTTACATTGCAGTTTTATTTCTGGTTTCTGGAATAAGACATCCAACATCAACTAACTAATTAATAATAATTAATTGACTAATTAAATAATTTTATCAAATAAATTACCCTCAGATGCTTCAAGACACCCAGCTCATGTCTCTTATATGCTGTCTGCTGCTTATGGATGGACTTATGGTGACTTTATGGGTATCTGTTGACCCAATGCAACGCCATCTAAAGAACCTCTCCCTGGAAATTTCAACTACAGATAGGAGTGTAGTATACCAACCTCAGGTATATCATGCAATTGAGTATTAAATTTTGAACTTATATATCATTTAATGAGATTTAAAGCAAATGAATACATTATTCAAATTAAAAACATTAATAAGTCTAAAGGAAAATATTAAAATATATTGTTTCTGTTTTCAATGTAACATAGAAAATGTATCTCTCCATTATGGTTTTAGAATTTCACATAATATTATTCAGTGTTTATTCATTTTCTTGTTTCCTGCAACTAAAAAAATAACTATTATTCTGAAGTAACGGAAGCATTCATTCTCATGTATGTCACTAGTTCAATGAAACCCAACTCCAAACCCCCTTATTCTAATGTATTTTTTGAGAAGCAAACCTCTAACAAGTCAAATGGCAACTGAAGAGGGGACCTAAAACAGAGAATTACTCAGAATGCTAACCTTCCTTGTGCCACTCTTGAATTAATTAAAACATATTAGTAATAACTAACAGCTAGCAGTATTCCTATTACACCATTTCTTCTCTTTACAGGTACATTAAGCTCTCCAGTCCAAAATTAAATAACATGGCAGTAATTGGATGTATATTAGTATATATGGCTGTCATACTTCTTGGACTGGATCATGCCACTCTTCCAGAGGGGAATTTTCACTTTGCTGGAATTTGCACAGTAAGAACATCTGAGAAAAGCATACCTTAGCTATAACTAAACTAACTATACCTTACTAACTATGCAAACCTTAACTATAACAAACAGTGGAGAAATAATTTATGTAACAGTGTACTTATTCTAGAATTCCATTTTAATCAAGTTCATTGAAGTAAAAAAATTTCAGTTTTCCCAGAAAGAATCAAAAGCAATTGCTTTTCATTAGAGTAAAAACTAATTATCCATTTCTAACAATGTTTTTTTTTTACTTTTAGGCCAGAGCTTACTTACTTTCAGCAGGATTTTCTCTTGCATTTGGGTCAATGTTCACAAAAACTTACAGAGTTCACAGAATTTTCACAAGAAGTCGTAGTGGTGTAGTGAAGAATAAGGTGAGATTAATGTGAGTTTTTATACTTTGGTCATATATGTCTGTTCATAGACAAAGCTCACTCATGGAAATTTCAATGACCTAATTTTGGAGTCTAAATATAATTTCTTAGAGGGAACATGAGTTTCAGATATTAGAATAGATAAAAATGAATGCAAAGCTGTAATTGAATAAAAGCCTTTGTGTTGTATCATCTGAATATCATCAAAAAGTAAAGGTAATTATATAGAATATTTGCCATGGGTCATTCATTACTGTTTACAAAGTCCTTTCTTGTTGAGATAATACTTATAAACACAGCCAAAACATGAAACCAGATATAATTCCATACATAAGTGAAGCATCAAATGCATGAAATTACATTTTTTACCATTTTCAGGTAAACCAGGCAAAAATTTACTCTATGAATTTCTTGGAAATCATAAAAATTAAGCCATAATAAGCACTTCATTGCTAACTTAGTTACAGCAATAAACATTTATCAGTGAATCCCCAAACATGTATTTAATGTCTTCAGGAAAGAGAAAATTTTCTACCAAGTTCTGATGTTTTTCTTAAATCAGATGATACTATTCTTACTAAAGCATTTTCTGCTCTATTTTTATTCNAATGTCACATCTGTAAAATTGTAGTTATGATGTTAAAGGTTTCTCTCTATCTACATGTGCTTAAATTGTATTATAATATGTGCAGACATACTGAAAGTTGGTATAACAGCAGTTGATTTTTCATTTTATTTGTTTAATAAAACTTCTTTGTATTTACTTTTTATAGATTCACACCATCTGGGTTCATCAAGATGGTGATCCAATAGTTGAAAGTATGGGACTGAAGATTGAATGCAATACTAGGAGGTGAGATACCTAGAAAAATATTTAATATTCATTGCCTTAAAAATGCTATTCATATAATGATTTATTTATTTATACAGGAAAATTAGAATTTATGAAAATTATTCCCTTTAATTATTATTCCCTTAATTAATTTCTTATCCTCTCCAAATAGTAATGAGATTCCTTAATTATGTTTTACTAAAATTTAAGGCAAATAAATTACTTCTCTTGAGGTTAACTTCCTTTTCTGATGCTCTTTGCATTTCCAGGATTTCACTGTAATGAATTGTTTCAGCAACTACAGTCTTGCCAGCATTCCAATAGGCATCTAAAGTCATCATTTTATTCTTTTGTATTATTTCATACTGATCTTAACTCCAGAATATTGTATGATACACAGAGAACTCCTGATAATTCATGTGTGTTTGTGGATTATCTGAGAATGATTTTTCACTCTTAGTTAACAATTTCTATGGTTCTTTGATAACATTTAAACACAAGAAAACAATTACTTTCATGTTCCAATACAAGCAGGACTTATGTAAGACCTTTTCTGTAGAGCAGAAGGAGTATGATTAAATGAAATTATTGCTGCTAAAAAGACCAGTGGTAAGGAGAAGAAAACTCTTAATCAGTTCATGAAATAATTAAAATAATGGACTATGAGCACAAATAATAATAAATTGTTTATTTATATAAATATCACAGTGAAAATTATCCATATCTTCAGATTATTTTTGGTTACTCTCCCCATCATTTGCAAAGATGATCGAAAGTTCTCCAGAATTACATTCCTATGAAAATGATCAATTCTGTCAATGCTATGTAACACCCTATCTTTTTAACAGGTTTGTTATAGATGAGAAACGTGAGTTGTATTATAGAGTGGAAGTACAAAATCGGGTGTACAGAAGGGAGTTAGCAGCGCTGGATTTAGATATAAGCAGACTAGAGAGACAGCTAACAGAATCACCAGAACATTCAACATCCACAACATCAGCCTGTGGATCTCCTAAAAAGGTTATGATTGCCATTATTCAAGTAACTGATTATGGAAATGAATTTATGCATGCATAACATTAATATTAAGCTCTAATCAGAACTTTCTTGTTCACTAGCTGATATAATTGTTGTAAGTCAATGAGGGTGCATACCAGTGAATAAAACAGTGTTTGTTTTATTAAAATGGTTTTTGAGTTTGGCAAAGAAAAAACATTTGAATACCTTAATTCTATTTACTCTCTACCAAAAATACTGCTGATGTTGTTTTATGCAATAGTCATATTCCCCATAAATTGTTTTAGAAAGCAACATATTTTATGCCACCCTCATGAGTCATTTTTTCAATAGATCACTCTCAGTATTATTATTTATTACAAATAGAAGCAAGTGATATAAAATAATATTATCAAGTAGTTTGCAAATTGTGGTTCACATCCCAGTACTGATCTTGAAAAATAAATGAAATACTAATTTAATATCACCCTCAAAAATTATTAATTAAAAGCTACATTATCACCTATGAAAATCCAGGAGCTACAAATTCAATGCATTTATGTATGTTTTTACATTAACCATATATTCTTTACTGATTAGAACGGAAATAATGAAAAGGTCTCTTAGGAATTTTTAATTCATAATATTTTGTCATTAAAACGACAGTTCCCCATGACTAATCTAAGCCATCATATTGATGCTAATCGCTAATCTTTTAAGAATTACTTTAGAATATTCCCAAATTATGACTTTTCACTACAACCTCACATAATATTTTTAATATCATTTTGGGTAACCTTTGTTCAAAAAGCAACAAAAATTAATGAAAATGAATTGTAAGAATGTTGCCTTTAGGATATAATGTAACATTTTTATTTATTTTATTCAATTTCATTAACATACTGTTAAAAAATAAAAATACTAATATGATGCAACAGGATATACTTATGTGATAGATTAATTAAAGGACTCACTACCTTACTTACTCTAAACAGTACTTATCGTAAACCAAATAGTCCAGCAGGCGAAAATATTAAAAAGTGGTTATTACAACAAATATCTCCATTTTTTTCTTCATTCTAGGTGCCAATCGTTGAGGAGGAGAGTGAAATACATACAGAGGAATCAAATGCCGAACCAAGCAATGAGGGCGAGACTGAAAAGTCCGACTATCGTGATAGGGATATCAATGGCAGCTCCCAAACGGTGCATCTTCAAGTAGCAGCCCCTCCTGCGCCGAGGGCAAGCTGGCCATCTGCAGATCCAGGGCCCCGCCGTCACGTCTCTTTTGGGTCCCAACCCGACCTGGATGAGAGAAGAAAGGTCACCGAAGCCTCCTCTACATCTGCTATTCCACTGCCAACATCATCATCCTCCTCATCATCTACTCACGCGCCAAGCTCAGTTCTCAAGAGACTCTTGAATTTCACACAATTGGCGGGAGGCGACCACCACTCCAGGTTGTCTAAAGCCAAAAGGGGCATCGCGGGAACCTCTGCTTCAGGAGCGGTAGCAGCTGCTCTTCGGCATCATGTGAAATACGTCGCTAACCTAGTACCAGCCGGGACCGTCCAGCCTACAGTCGCTCCTGAAATCATTATCGTGGGCAAGCCTCCATCATCCCGTTCTGGAAGCGTGATTTTCGCCGAGCCAATCATAAGCATCACCCACAATGGAGCTTTAGACCATGATGGGAAACGAGAAATCATTGATTGCATTTACATTGACGATTCTGCGGACGAATCGGAAGAGATAGAGATGTCCAGAGCCGTTGAACGAGCAAGAGATGATGATTGGGATGAGGGAGAAGCAGATGCTCCAGACACGGAATCAAGATCCTCGGCACCAAGGAAATTCTCCCTCTCCGCTTGTCTCTCAGGAGACGATGATGAGGGTGGCACTAAAGGTTCTCCGATGCACGAACACCGGCATCGGAAGAGCCATGGAAACACGCGGCCACCCCCAGCCCCTTCGTTCCGGGAAAGAGCGAAGGGATCCCCAAGGTTCCCCCACAAGATAGTCCCTGCCGTCGCATGTGGGAGCATGGGGGAGCTTAGAGATTGGAGGGGATCCAATTCTTCTGGTATAGGTAGCCGGGTTCGTCTTAAACCACCACCTGGAAACGTTTACGGGGCGGCCAAGCTCAATAGGCGCCAACCAAACTTACTGCTGGGGCCGGAGCTTCCGGGCAAATGTCGCTCCTTAGATGCTAGTATGGACTTACCTCACTCCGGGGGAGGAGGAACGGAACCTAATCGGGTTCTGAGCAAAGGAATATGCCTAAGGTGTGGAGGCATAAGGCCTAGGAGGAGCAGCAGCGGAACATGTTCGGCTATAGCGGGAAATAAGCCTACGGGTAACGTGAAATACGATAGGAGTGATCAAAGCGGAAGGCCGGAAAGGGCGAAGTGCGAATGCTTGAATTCTTCCAGGGCAGCTAGTCTCAGCCCGAATTGTGATGTTTGGTGTGTGGAGCAAGGTGATGGGCTGCAGGACTTTATTCCATTGAGTGAACTACTCGTCTCGTCTTCGGCTGGTCCCGCGGAAATTGTGGCGAAAAGAACAGATTCTCAATGCTAAGGCAGTTGTGGACTGAAAGCGATAGATTCCTTATCGTATGTGTGGCGAAGATTTGAAACTGCCTCTGAATTTCTACCTGTGTATTTGTGGACCAAGTCAAGCATAGACAATGATTTTTGTCCATCTCAATATTTTGACAATCAATGTCAAGTTGTGATCACGTCATTGTTTGCTCTTCGTCTCTTCCTATGACTTGTGTGGTCTTTCCTGATGTTGTTAAGTGTTTCGTGTAAAAAATCTCAAAATCCGAATAAATGGAAGCGACTTTTTAGTACGCCTTTTATTCACCTTAACCATTGAGAAACCTGAACAATTTCCTTAAATATCCGTAAGCTTACAACCTCACGGTATCCCATCCAACTTACGCTAAAAATGTAAGAAATAATGTCTCGAGTTTATATAGAGAATTATTTTCATCCGTGAGAAAGTAAAAACTGCATTAATGGATAACGTTAAAAGCGTCTAGAAACTAAAAATGATATGAGTATTATTAGAAAATGCAATCACATATTTTTTAAACAGCTTATACTTTACTTGGTCCAGCCGCCAGGCTCTGTATTTGGCTGCGATTCGGGGTATTTAAATTGGAAGGGTTACAAGTTTATAAATAAAAGGAATTGTCCAACTACAATATCATCATCAGTAGACTTACTCGTACCTAGGAGCGAAGTGAGATACTCCAAGATAGACTAGAGGACTTACTTTCTCGATCTATATTCTGAGTAGAAAAATTTACAAAATATTTTTATTATTTAGCGATACTGACGATCCCATTGACGCTCGTTCGGTTTCATGAAGAGATCAATATTTATTTAATCATTTTTAAAGAGATTAAGGAATTTAAGGTGCATCTAGGACAAAAATTCGGTAGTTATAAGTTAAGCACCATCTGACTGCAGTGCCAACTGTGACGTGCCATTGTAACTATAAGTTATCTTTAGTGTCTGAGGTCTTCTGATTGGAGGCTTCGTGACTATATACGAATATCACATATAATTTCTTAAATTTTCTCTTAAAAACTTATACCCAATATTGGATTTCATAAATCTTGCAATATTTTATAATTATTTAAGAATTATAGCAATCGCAGTAGTAGTTTCCAACCCTCCCCTCCCCTCATTACCTCTACTGCGCCACCCCTATCCATTGTCTAACCATAAAGAGGTTTGCAGGCCACCGAATCGTCCTCTCTTCTGTTGACCGCTGAAGGTTACCGTTTAACTCTGCTCGAAGACACCTTGGTGCCGTACGAAGGACGTCGCCTAGCGTTGAAGACCTTATCGGAGAGAGTTGGTCACCATTTTTTGCGATTTATGTTAGAAGTTTTACCTGCTCCTCGTTGATTCAGGTTTTAGAGTGCTTTGATTTATTATTTTTCGGTGGTTTGATCAATTTCCAATATTTTCGTGGGATTCTGCTGATCAGAAGTAAATGAGTTGGTTGCCCGAACCTTGCAGTTTTTAAATTAAAAGTCCTTTTAAAAGGTAACCGGAGAGGTTAATTTCTTTCATTCTTATTGCTACGTTCCTGGCTTTTCGGTTTATTGTCGCTCAATTTTAAAATGAAATGAATTTGTTCCGTATGACATGCCTTCGCGAATGAGTTGTTTTGTTTAATAGAACATACATTCGACCAGCTGATCCTTAGGAGAGGAATTTGCGATTTTTTGGACTCTCGTACGAGACTTCGTGGGAATAGGACGACGCTCTGTAGCTCCAATGTTCTTGGTATAATCTCTTTCTTGGTGTAATCTCTCTACCTTGGATTATGTACGCGGTGTCTTCACTTGTGAACATATTACACTCACATTGGTTAGTTAGTTTGTTTTTTCATCTTCCTGAAGTTCTGTGCTAGCAATTAAAGGAGTTCACATGTTCGTTTTCGCGATCACGTTGAATTCGTTTGCTTCCACTTCCCCCGCCTAGGTGGCGGCAGATTTCTTCAAAGAAGACCACTCCAGTGCAAGTAGTTCAGCACTTAATCCCAGTACTCCAGAGATGCGGAAAACTGTGAAAAATAAGCGCTGTGTTCTTCTTGACACATGGAAATTTCCGGAATCCGGAAGCAAGTTACTTCACTCTCGGTCATTTGACGACATTTCCAACAGTCACGTTTCGGACACCGTGACCTTGAGGTCTGCACTTTAAAAATTCCTCCCCTCCACTCTCAACTATTATTCGAAATCCTCAACAGTTACCCCGATACGAGTTACACAGCAGTCGACCAGCAACTTCTGTTGACTTTCCGCCCCTTCTCAGTTCTTTCTCCCCCGAACACGAGCAAAACATTTCTTCCGAGGTGATAGCAGGGACGGCTCAGCTTAGACCTGCAATTCCAAACACCCGATCATACACTCACACAGGGGCAAACAGCGATACGCATTGCACGCCACGAGACGCTACACACCCCAGTACTTTTGTTTTTCGACGTGTAAAAATTAATCCTACAGTTGGTGGCCCCAACAAAAAGAAGGGATTGATTTTCCAAGCAATTCCCGGTACCGCTCTGCATACATATGTCACAGGAGTGGGTGATACCCTAGGAGAAGGCAATAAGTCACAAACTCTACTCGCCTGGCGAACCAGCAAGTATGTATTTACGTTATCTTAGCTTCAAGGAACTGGTGACCGAATTCATCTTTAATCACAGTAGCCTATCACTTAATAACACATGGGTTCTTGCAAGACGCATGCCAACCCTTTCACAGAAAATATTTCTAAATAACCCTGGGAGGAACTACCAGGGCTCCCAATAGCCAAGTGGGCAACGCGTTCGACTTCAGTGAGAGCGGTCCCGCGTTCGATTTCCGATGGGGGCCTACGTGTGAAATGACCTAAGCTGTTGAAGCACTTTTAAAAAAACTACTACTACTTCAACGTTCCTCCAGAAGTAACTAACAAAGATATCTCTGAAATATTTAGTCAAGCTGGAAGGGTGGTATCTCCAGTACATCAGCTAAATTTGGGATTAAAAAGGAGGGCTATGCGCACGTGACATACTGGCGTCGTATGGCTCATATTGTATTAAAAGGAGTTACACTCCCAGAATCTTCTGTCGTAGATATCGGGGTACTCCTCACCGAATTTACATGCGATTAGACGATAACAAATGCTTTAATTGCAACAGCGAGGGGCAAAAACTGCCCCAAACGTTCCAAAATATCTCTCTCTACCGCTTCCGAGCCTATGGAGATATTATTCGATGTGTACCACGGTGATCGTTAAAACACTGACGTGGTCAGAGAATAAATAGACGCATCCATCTACCTCAAAAACGCATTTAGTAATCCACGAGAACAAAGTTCCGCCAATTCCTCACTCCAAAAAAAAAACTCGCCACACTAGTCAAAGCTGCTTTTCAGGAGTCACTACCCTTATGCTGATCTGAAACCCTCCTCAAAACCAACTGGGGCAACAAAAAGGAAAAGATATTTAGAGTTTCCAGATGAAGCTGAGGCTTTCATCTTAAAAGGAAAGAGAAAGGGATACAAAATCTTACGAAACCAGTGGTTGTCGAAGGATACCTCCCTCCGGAAAGACGACCTAGGGTTCAGACAAATTTCCCAATATTACGTTAAAAAAGTCTTTTAACGGTACCTTTTCTAATCCTCCGTCGCTATCTAGCTGAGGCAAAATGGCAAACAGACAAGATAAGTCTTACCAAGGTTTTCGGTCAGGATGTTAACGAACTTCTGAAAACTCTGGCCCTCCTCGACAAAGAAAAAGTGGTAAAGGAAATTGCACTCCAACAAAGAATTAAAAGGCTCTCACCAGTCCTACAGGAGAAATCTAATCCCACCGAAGATTTATAAATGTACACATACATACAGAGTCTGAATGTCTGTACAGACGTACTAAAGTGGTCGGTAACAATAAAGGTATTATCTTTTGCTCCCTGTCTTGTTCCGTTGTTGCTGCTAATTTGCTTCGTCTATCTAAGTACATATACGTGCACCCATACACATAGCTATATCGTACATAGACATATACATGTATTTATGCAGAATGTGTTTTATATTAATATACATATTTCAAAAATTATTCAAAAACTGGCTATGGATAATTCTTTCCATTCCCTTATTTATCATAACCCTACCCACTCACCCTTTTATTACGCTGACTACCCTTATCTATCAATCCCCCTTTTTATCCACGTTTTTTGACAATGTTATGTTATATATTTTAATTTATTCATTCTTACGATATTTATTTATTTATTTGAATATTTCAATGGAATATATACTGCAGTGGAACTGCAATGGTTTCCATCGCCATGATGATGAACTGGCTCTTTTAATTCGTGATTTTATCCCCGCTTGCATATGCCTGCAAGAGACGCACTTTAAACCTTCGGATCAAGGATTCCTGAAAGGGTACAAGACGAGATGACACAAGTGGCAGGTGTGCCAGGGGTGGGGTGGTGGTTGCGGTTCGGGAGACTCTTCACTCCTCCGGAATCCAACTAGCGACACCATTCCAGGCTGTCGCCGTTAAAGTTTATATCCCGGAAAAAATTAGTCGGTATTGTTTTCTTTACTGAAGGAGCTTCCGTAACAGAGTGCAGCCTAGAAAACCTCACTTGCCATTTGCAAAGACCTTTTATTTTATTGGGGGACCTTAATGGTCATCACTCTCTATGGGGCAGCACTAGGCCCCAGTGCAATACGAGAGGACGGATTTTACCAAATTTTATCAACTCTTCTATTTTTTTTTTCAATTAATGATACCGAAAGAAACCCGCTTCAACAGTTCAATATATTGATTCAATAATTTTCTTCCATCGATATAACCGTATACTCTAGTAACCTAACTAGACTGAACATGTCAGGGCATAATGATCTTTGCGGGAGCGACCATTACCCCATAGACTAGTGGTCAGAAGACTTTATTATACACACCAATTTTCCAGAAAATTCATGTCCCGCGACCGCTTTCTTTTTGCTTTTATGGTGCCTTCATTTCGCCGATAACCAGGAATCAAGTACAGAAAATCTCTTGCGGAAAATTGATTTTGTTTATAATTACCTGAGGAAAAAATTCAGCGATTTGCTCCAGCCTTTTCAAAAGTTAGTTGGGGACGAATCATTGTCACTATTCAAAGGGCGTTTGGGATTCAAACAATATATACCGTCAAAAAGACACAAGTTTGGGATAAAAATTTTCGTGCAATGTGATTGTGAGACTGATATAATTTTCGATAGAATTGTCTACACGGGGTACAAAACGAAAATCGAGAAAAACAGTACTACAGGTTAGAAAACTTACCGAAAAGTGTTTTGAAAAAGGGCATATTCTCTACACTGACAACTATTATACAAGTCCTGCTCTTTGTCAGTTCCTCTTCGAAAAAAATACGGGGTCATATGGAACAGTTAGGTTAAACAGAAAAAATATGCCGTCTTTCTCAAAGCTATTGCAGGGATAGTCAGAAAAAAGTAGCATTTTGATGATGAAGTGGCGTGATAAAAGAGTTGTCTGTTTGCTATCGACGGTACATAATGGTAAATTAATTGATACGGGTAAAAAATGCCGGAAATCCAACGAAATTTTGAAGAAACCGGATGCAATTGTTGATTATGTCATGAATATGCGGCTTGTTGACAAATCCGATATGATGATAGGATCTGTAGAATGTGTAAAGAAATCCTTGAAATGGTGCAGGAAATTATTTTTCCATTTCGTTGATATTGTTGCTCTCAAATCAGATTATTTATATTTGTATAAAACGAAAACAAAATGTTCTTTGAAATTGTTTGTGCTGTCAATTATATGTTAATTGTTGGAAAAATATGGTGTCATGAAAAATAATAATTTGCAAGGTGGTAAAAATGCGAAGTGTATACATAATACGGAAAGATTAACGGCCAGACATTTTTGTGAAACTTTACTTCCAACTGAGAAAAAAGCAAAAGAACAAAGGCTATGTTATGTTTGTAAAAATACAAGTTTACGGCCGAGAAAACGAAAAGAAACGAGGCGTTGGTGCAAGGACTGTGACAAGGCTCTATGTTTTGTAGACTGCTTTAAAGATTATCACACATTAAAAGATTTTTAATTTTACCTAAATAGAAGGACTAAATAAATAAATGATTACTTTTAAGAATGTTTCTCGCACTCCGTTTTATTTTTCCTAATTCTCCTATCGATAGACAAGCGTCCTACAAATAACCTACAGCAGAAGGCAGGGGAATTTTGGATTGGCCGATCTACAACTGATCACCTCGATCGACGAACTGTCCTTCTACCAAATGTCTCAGCGACGAAATGTCCTTCTACCAAATGTCTCAGCGACGAACTGTCCTTCTACCAAATGTCTCAGCGACGAAATGTCCAGCGACGGGTTGTCCCATCGACCAGTTGTCCTTCGACCAACTGCCCCGGAACCGATCACCTCTTACGGGCCGAAAACTGTATTCAGGAAGTCTTTCTTACAAGGAACACGTCAGGTTTGTGTAACACGGATTTACACGAAAATTTCAGGACACTTTCCTTGCACCAAAATAACAGACAGGTGTCCGGCCGTTCAACTCAATGCGCCTTTGTTTATGCAAAATTTGCAACTGAAAATCGAAGTTAGGCAACCACACAACACACGTGCATTGCCATAAATATAGCGGAATTTTCCACCTAGAAAAATGTTTATCCCGTTTTTTTCACAAACAATTTAATTTTTCTGCTATTTAATTTCATCTTCTTACCTCCCAGACATTCTTTACCTTTCTCGTCAACATTTATTAAAATATACATTATGTAGGTACTCCAGTATATATTGTACTGCTACACGTAGGTTATGGAGTCTCAACCGTAACTACAAGTGTCTTTGATTTGGCACTTTTATGTGGTATCAGTACCAAGGGGAAACCCCGAAGAAAAGTGAGACATCGATCATAGCTGTCATAGCTTCGATCCCAGAAGGCCCAAATACTCGATGTTTTTCCATAAAGTATGCTTTGTGCGGATTATAAAGAATTTATTTTGAGCACTTCCCAGAATGATAAAGAATTGATAATCAAGATATCACATTCGCTTCACTTACCAGCAAAGGCATCACAATCAAATTTCCTTAGGTCCCTGGGCTTTTGGGAAATGGGCGGAAGGAAAAAGCAGGTAAAGCTGCCAAGGAGGCCTTGAATATCTCCTTGCCTTAATGTATACAGGTCACATATGATGACCTGAGAACGTATCTGCATAAAGTGTCCCTCAAGAATTGGATTCTAACCTAGAGGGGTCTTGTGAACAATAAGTTAAATCTCATAAAGCCAATCACATCAGAGTGGACCTCATCTGTTAGGAGCAATCGGGGAGAGGAGTTGGTGGTCACATGACTTAAGATTGGGCACAGCTCTCTGACACACTCTTACCTCTTCTTAGAGAAAAAACAGATCCTTATTGCGACCAATGTGACTGCCAAATCAGCATCAAACACCTCCTGCTTGAATGTAATAAATATGAAACTACTAGCAGCTTGTGAGCAATTAGTGGTGACATAGACACACTACTAGGAGTTGATCCCAAATTAATCCCAAAGTATTGAGCTTCTTTAAGAAAACTGGGCTATTCAGAAAATTCTGAACGCATATCTGATAAGGTATTTTGATTCACCTTCTATGGGACCAATTAAAAATATTTCAACACACAAGGCCTCCCAGCACTCCACAATATAGTTTTCACAGGCACACTAGCAACTACGCCTGATGTGAAAATGAGGTCACAATTATGTCACAAGTACACCAGTGACTTACATCAGAGGCTGAAACTTAAGTAAATGGTGGAAAATGATCCTAGCCATCAACGCACCTCAAATAATTATTACTATTACCACTAACTTTCGATTTCATGAATATTCACTAAACTGGAAACTTATCACATTCAGATCTCATTAATATTATGGCTTTTATTAACATTTTTCTCAGATACCTTCTAGTTTGATGCATCGACGTTTAATACAATAATACATCTGAGTCCGATTTTGGCTACAGGGGTACATTTCAGTCTGTCTTAATCAACCTTTTTGTAGACATTGAATTGGAATTAAATGATGAGTCTGGATTTAAGCATTGGGCTTCATTAACCATTAGACTCAACCAACAGAGAAACAGCTCTTTTCCTTGGCCCTAAATACTCTCCGGTCCAATGTGTAAGACTTTTTCACTCTTTTGTCTTACTTCGTGATAGTAGGTATAATCAATTGATGTCAAGACTTTATGAACACTTTGACTTTGCACTGTTGCAGTGGAAATGTAGAAGTAATGTGATATTTGAAATTTGAGCTTACTGGAGACAAATTTGGGTAAAGGTGGGACACACCCAAGGAATATCCTTGTCTTTTAGTTTGATTGAGTATTTCAATGACTCAATGTTCGTTACGTACCATAAATATTGAGTCACTTGCTAAGTTATGATAATAAATTCTTTGCGATCTATTAAATCTATATTTCACTTGAAAGAAAGGTGAAAAATGAACCATTAAATCAAATTTAGCATCTTGTTGTTATTTGAGTGAATTTTCTAAATTTTAAACTATTAATGGATTCTTAATTCGATGTTCAAATGCTAGAGCCTACATTAAAAGTAATTCACCAGATCCCTTGGGTGCGTTTCTTGAAACTGGTTCTGGTGATTGTATTGTCTTGGAGTTTATACATTGATTAGTCGCACCAGAATTTGTTGAAGCATCTTAAAATATTTCAGAATGTTAGCCCTGTCAGTCAAATTTCAAAATTCAAGATGCAAACACATAACTAGAGGCGCTACAAAATTGGGTGTGTAGGCTCTTTGGCAGAAAATTGTGTATGATTTTCTTTGGCTGTATTAGATAAATCAAAATATTTATTCTTAACTAATTGTTTTGAACTCACCAAGTCATTTTGGCAAATTCAATTAATTCTATGTAAATATGCTACCCTTTTTGGTGAAAAGGTCGAGCATTTGTAGAAACTCACATATTTTGTACTTTTGAATAACAATGAAAAAGCTTCAAATTTTTTAAACCAGTGACAGCTTAAAAATATTGTGATATATTAAAAATTGATCTTTGAGTTAATTGAAAACTTACCTGGCCATTGGTGTAAATTTCAGCAAGCCTTTTCTTGACATACCATTTTCATATAAAAACTGTCTAATTCAAAGTGACACAATTTTCATATTAGGATATTTTATTTTACATAAAACAATTGAAAATAATGATCTAGAAAGAAGCTACCAAGCATCTGTCAAGAATTGCAGTAAATTTTAACAATATCATGAGCTATACATTATATGAGCAAGAAAAATTGCTTTCATAATTAAGTCCAGTTAGCCATTGAGCAGAGTACTTGAAAAAACAGTTTTAAACATATGGTGATGCATAAAGTAAATTAAACCAAACTTAAAAATCACCATACCACAAAAAACAAAATGGTCAAGAATTACTTATCATTCAAATTTCAAATACAGTCAATTAGAAAAGAAATTTCATCAAGAAGAACATGGAAGAATTTTTGAACTGTAGTATTCCTACTGCAAAGGGTAATGGATTCAATTGAAATATTGAACAAAAACTGGTCAAAGAAATAAAAAGGGATTGAAAACTTTGTGACCTGTAGTAACATATAAGTCAAAAGAAAAATGCAGTAAAACCTCAAACAGAATTGAATATGTCATGGTGACATTAAGAACCAAGTTATTCGGCAAAACATTTATTGACTCGAGAACAATACAACACAATACAGTAGGGAATGGGTAGTCTTGCTGGCAGACCATGCACTACAGAAGTCTTGTGGGCAGACCTCATGATAGAGGTAGTCTTACCGGCAGACCATGCAATAGAGTCTCTTGAGAATGTTGGGCTGGTAGTGAGTTGAAGAGTCAGGAAGTCTTGCAAGTAGACCACTTACCTAGGTAGTCTTACTAGCAGACCTGAACACTGACTCTTGTTCAGCTAAACAGCGATTTATTGTGTGTGTATTTATTTAGTGGGATGTATTCTCCTTTATGCTCCAAGCCATTTTGGAGCAATTTCAGGTGGGAATATAGAATGCATCCTATGGCGGTACACCCCCTTCCCCCACGCTCACCATACAAACTATGAGTGAGTTACAATACAAAGTATGACGGAGTTAGTTTTAGTCTGTCTGCACTATCCTGCTGGCTCCCAGTCACTCTACTCACATTCCCTCCAAAAATCCCCTTCTTGTCAATCACTCAGTCACTACATCACCCCCATTGCAGTTCAGACCATGGGAGCAAGGCAAGGCACAATTCAGAATCTTCAAAACTTTTGCAAAACTATTCACAAAATACATCACTATAGTTCACTAAGTCAATGATAGACGAGAAAAAAGATAAACAAAAAACGCAACACAAGGAATGGAACACAAAGAACATATATACAATTCTTTAAAAAAAAAACAAATCAAAAAAACCTAAAATATATTCACAATTTTTTTATTGAGAAGGAGAGGACTTTTCTTTCGCCTCTTTCTTTTTTAAATTGATCTTCACTCTTCTCAGTTGTGCTTCTTTGCTTGTTCTTAGTGTGTGTGTGCCTTTTTCTATGGCCCAACAGTGGCTGCACATTAACGACACAAAACTGTCGGCTCCTAGCTCCCAATCACTCTGCTCACGTTCCCTCCAAAAATCCGTTGAAGGTTCTGCTTGGTCTTCATACTTGTAGACCTCGGCAGTGGGCTCCATAGCAACTTCCGGGGATAGTACTCGCTGAGGAATTTGTGGTGGGCTTCCTAGTTCCCAGTCCTCCTGTATCCGGGCTGCAAACATCTCTTGATGCTCTGTGGTCCAAATAAATTCGGAACTTTAGCAAGCTAATCCAGTTAGTTGGCTGGAGATCTGAGCAAACCCTTTGATAAACTTCCTGTAGTATCCTACAAGTCCTAAGATAGGTTGCAAGGCATGAACAGTTTTAGGCACAGTAAAAGTTTTACCATACAAAGTATGAGTGAGTTACAATACAAAGTATGAGGGAGTTAGTTTTAGTCCAGCCAAGGTATCCCCTTCTGCACATTCACTCAGTCACAACAAAGGGAGTTTCTATTTAAAGAAAATACTAACTATATGTTCCTAGGAAACTGAACTCTAACAGAACATAAAAGTTTAGCCTACACAAGACAATGCACTAATCAAAAAAGAAAAGTCCTAAAAATCTGTTCCTCCAGAAAAATGAGGAAATTAATGATCTAGTTGAACATATAGGGAAGAACCAAATTCCTGCATAAAAACAAGAATTAAATCATCAACCTCCTTAAACTTATTCATTCAAGGAATTTATTGATATTAGTAGAACAGGCTGATTTAGTCTCACAGAAGAATTTCTCTAGAAAGGCTACATATTTAGCTAAGAACGACTAGAAGTAGAACGGATTGCTAAGCCCTATGAATTCCAGAACATTTCTGATTGTGATACCAAATACTTTGAGGATTGAAATTCCACATTAATGTTTGGTTCTAATAGTAACTGACATTTCAGTGAATCTTCAGAATTCAGTCTTCCATATGCTTTTAAGTATTCATTATTAGTCTTTATTTACATTTAATTTAAGATTAGAGTTTCAATGCATAATCTTTTGTATATTTAAATATCAATCCTTTATAAAATTAGTTGGGGGACGGATTGAACCCTTTTCATATTTTTATCCCTTATTGAAACAACGTGCATAAATGCACATAAGTTGCATTCCAATTACTGCAGCTGTAAAGGGCAAATCAATAAATGGCAAATGAATACATCTGAATTAACATTATCGAGAGTTTTTCATTTCCAAGGAGTTCATAAAGTTGAGATTTGACCACATTAATCAAACATCTAAGAAAAATGCATTGGAATTGAAGAGGTTCTTTGTCTCTAATAAAAATACATAGAATATTATAATGCATATAAATACTGCAAATTCCAAAGCATATACCACACTAAAACAAGATTTTCTAAAGCCATAGAACTAATCACACCCAAGCTTCCACCTCCAAAATATTGATCACAGTAAACAATTTAGCTTCCTTTCATTCTAACGATAATTAAATCCATTAAAACTCTCTCTAGAATTATCATTAATACATGCAGGAATAGCCTTCCCCTCAAAAATGGAGTGGCACAAGATTGAAGTAGAAATGCATTAATAATTTACCGCATCTATTGATTCCTTAATTTAGCATTAATTTACTTGTCTTGTGGAAAGTAGCACTCAAGGCTTACAAAATGCATTCAAAATGGTATTGAAGTCAAAATGTCAAAACAATTTCAAGCAGCAGGAGTACTATAAATTAGGATAATGAACAGGATAAAGGACGATTCACTTGCAACTTGAATGTCAGAATTAACTTTAATTAATTAGGTCTGATGGGAAAGACCTGAAGGTGTAGCCATGTTACGAAACCATGGTCGTGTGTAGGTTGTTTTTGTGTGGTATAGTAAAAAGTTCACTCTAATGGAGCATTTTAATATGTTGAGTATTACACCTTTAATTTGCATTACTAATAAACAGAACTTACCAAATTTGACTGAGATGGTCATGTGATAATGACTTGATCAAGAAACTATCAGCCTTATGAAACCTTATGGTTGTTTTGGAACATCATCAGTGACTTTTCTACTCAATTTCGACTCTCATACTTTTAATATCTCATTCCTAGGTGGCTTTAATCACCTTAAGGTGGTACATATCAGGGCTAAAAATTACAGGTTTTCATCATCTTTTTCTTAAGTAAAATAAGGTTAAATAAAAATCCAAACTATGGTTATTATAATGTATAGTTTACTTAACATTTACTATAAATATTACGTTGTTATTTTAAATAATGATGACGACAAGGATATTTTTCCAAACCATGTTTCGGAAAATATCTTCCGCGATAATAACAAGGAGAACGTCAGGTTTGTGGAACACGGATTTACACGAAAATTTCAGGACACTTTCCTTGCACCAAAATAACAGACACGTGTCCGGCCGTTCAACTCAATGTGCCTTTGTTTAGGCAAAATTTGCAACTGAAAATCGAAGTTNTTTTTTTATAAAAAATCCAAAAATTAAAATTTCAAAAAAAATGCTTTGTCAAACACTAGATAATTTAACAAAGGAAGTAGTGTGTAAAATTCTATAAAAATGGAATGGTCTAAAATATATTTCTGGTACTGATTTCAAAACTTCATTTCGAGAAAAACAGTGTTAAAGATTCAAGTATCAGAAACGATTCCAAATTTTCAAGAGATTTCAATAAAGTATTTTTTTTCTACACACTTACAGTACATCATCAATGCCTGGACCGTAAAATTTCCCTTCCTTGGAAGTAGATGCATCTACTTCCTTCATTTTCCTCTCCTTGAGGGCTGCCTGTCCTTCCCTCGTAGAGCTCATCGCTGCATACTCTGTGCGGCTCAAACGTCCAGCATCTTCTAAAATGGCCCATGAGTGCGCATTTTTTCCACATTTCACTCCCATAACTTGCATTATCTTCAATAACGTTACATTGCCTTCGTTGACTATACAACTGGCGATATTTGCCTCAATTTCTGCCACAACAACACCAGGGTGAATTTCCTTTGGGGAAATTTTCCAAATCAAGCTATGGAGACTTTCATTGTTGTTTTGGGTGTATCCACCTAAACAATGCTGCAAAAGAGCCTCTGCAGTAAGCTCTGTATATATTGGCTTCATAACCTGCAGAACATAATCCGGAAGCGATTTGTAATCATGGCTGTGTGTAGCCAATTTCCCCTCTGCCTTCCTCCAAGAACCCCACAAATCATGTCCAGGAGGGCATTTACCATGAATGGGCTCCACGTAGTTGGACTTATAATGGTAATAGGTGGCCCAAATAGTATCTCTCATTCTGTCCACACTTTCGCCGTTCCTCCTTATGGTTAACCCATAATAAATGGTGAGCTTGTCAATCATTTTTCCGGAGATTTTGTTTCTTCCACCAACCCCTTTATTCTTCTTCACACATTGACGAAGGTGCATTCCCATCCTCTTTNGTATCTCTCATTCTGTCCACACTTTCGCCGTTCCTCCTTATGGTTAACCCATAATAAATGGTGAGCTTGTCAATCATTTTTCCGGAGATTTTGTTTCTTCCACCAACCCCTTTATTCTTCTTCACACATTGACGAAGGTGCATTCCCATCCTCTTTTGTACATGCCCAATGCACTATCTTTTATTAATAGAAAATCCATCGCCATATGGTTTTGCATCAAGCACACCCTTGTATGTTTTAAAATCCCCATCACCTATATAACTGACATACTTTATCCCATAGCGCTCTTCGGACCTAGAAAACATCTCAACGATGGCATCCACCTCCATTTTTCCCACAGATATGATTCCTAGTACACTTAAGAGTCATACTCTGCCTTCCATTCTTCATATTCTGCAGGTCCTATTTTATCTTCCCAATATTCACAGGATTTGCAAGAAGAGCTCTTTACCAAGACATCTAGTATTTTTCCTGTGTACCACCCAATTAAAGAAGCTAATCCTATGAGGGAAGCAAATCCACGTTTTTTCCAGCTTCCATCTCCAGAAACGGTGAACTCTATCTCATTCAGTCCTTCTTTCTTCAGCGCCTCTCTTTCCTCCATCACGGCTTTTCTAAAAAGAACTGTAGACACTGTTGAACAACCCCAATGGATATTCTTAACGATGGCATCATATGATTTTTGTGCCACGGGAGGAGGTAAATCAATGATGCCACAGAACTTCTTTGCACTGCCCAGCCCAATCCCTAACAATCGCAGAGCAAAAAAGAATCGCCTTTTTATTTCAAAACCGGAGATAATCAGTGGGCATGAGTGGAGGGTGTTCTCGCCATCCAGGATGCTGGACTCTTCAGACATCAGGGATCACGCTTCATCCCCATCTGACTCCATCTTCTCCTGGGTTGTACAGTGTACTCTGTACAGTGCTGAGGGAGTAGAAGCCACCTTTATGTGGGCAGGTAGAAGATTTTAGAGGCGGTAAGAATTATTTTCCAGAAAGGGAAGCTTTACCCATCTATGGTTCGATTCTTCTATTGGTACAAGAGAAGGGAACATTTTTGATGAAGTAATTCTTCTCAATTTCTTGGCCAGCATATTGTCTATAGGTTGGGGAAAAACCCATTACTACTAGCTATTTTTTTTGTTTACATCTCAACTTTAAAGTTTTGGTGGGAAAAAAAGGAATATGAATAAGGGGGTGGATCATAGAGTGGAAGGCCACATGTTTGTGGGAGAAATGGTGGGAAGACACGTTACGGATCACGTGGTCACTGTAACTTTCTTTATGGAATACCTTAAAGTCTGCAATATTATCTACCATTGAGATCAACAGATCCATGAAATTAAGCATACCATTGTCTTCTAACTCACAGGTGAATTCGATCCGGGGATGGATATTATTATCAAAGTGCAGGAAATTATAGATATCAGGTATTTTAACAACCCAAATACAACATATATCATCAACATATCTCCTGCAGAAGTGAATATTCTTAAGAAAGGTATTATTGGAGTTAAATATTTTCTTTTCAAAGTCATTCAAAAAGATTTCTGCCAGTAATGGGGACAGAGAAGAACCAATTGCCAGCCCCTCTTCTTGCCGGAAGAGCTCATTGTTATGTATAGTTTTGAGAGACACACAGCACTAAGTTCGTAAGTTCATTAACCACGTTATCTGCTATTTTACAAGTACATAGAAGCGTTCTTAGAATATTCAAAGTTTCTTTAACAGACACTGAAGGGAAAAGATTTTTTACATCAAATGATACCATAATGGCACCGTCCGGAATATTGGTAGAGGCCAAAAGTTTTGAAAATTCAATCGAGTTCTTAATCCCATAAGTGGGTGAAAATTTCGCTAAATCACGAATGACAGAGTTCAATCTAAAAGCTAATTTGTGGCAAGGGGAAGAGATAGCCGAAACCACTGGCCGAATGGGAATATTATCTTTATGAAGCTTGGGTAAGCCATATGATTTCGGCGATTGGGAATTCATTGAAATCAGGCTACTTGACAGTCTAGGTGTGTAGAGTATTTTCGTACTCTTTAAAACATTTTTCACTTCAGAGAGTCTAAACCGGTCGAAAGAACAATTTCTTGTGGAAACTACGAAGTACTTTCATATTTTTTTCATCACTAAGTTCACTAATTTCCACTAAGTTAAGCTAGAGTATATTGATTACAGGATATTTTATGTTCTTAAATATTCCTTAATGACTAATGTNTCTGGTTCTGATTAATATTTTTGGCAGTGTAATATTTTGTTTGTTCGTTTTTGTAAATAATTGTGAACGAGGGGAGGTGTTGGATATACGTTCTCAATTATTTATTTATTTCCTATTAATGTTTTTGTACGTTTTATTCAATGTGGTTTCTGTTTTGTTTTACTTATGGAAAATAAAGTTTGTGTTTTGTTTACTTCCGGTAAACAGTCGGAAGTTTTTTCTCAACATGGAGTGGTTTCATTGGAGTTGACCTGCTATCAATATCTAAGTTTACGGAGTGAATCCTGTCAACTGATGTATTATGATTGTAGGACTAATAACCTAGATATACTTTTGTTTCGTCCATGGAGTTGCTGACATTTCAGTTTTTTGAGAATATTGTGACATACTTTGAAGTGACTAGTAGTCTTCCATTATTGAATTCGTCCTTAATGCTGAATATTCAGTTATGTATTTTGCATTATTGAAGACTGTTAGCTCTTCTCTTAGCATCATAGTAAAATAATTTGATAGTTTAGAGTTGCTTTCTTAGTTCCATGGGCTGTCTTTCAGTGTGGAAAGGGTTGTTGAAATAAATAAAGTATGTGTGGAATGGATATACTGTGCCTGTTTTCAAATGATTGCTTTTCCTCTTTGCTAATGATAGCGTTCACTATTGATGCCTATCAAGCAAGTACTAAACAACGCAGCCTCTTGAAACTTCAAACTAAGCTTTTTAAGGTTGGTACTTAGGACCATAGTAATTTTTTCAAAGAACTACTACAATCTATACGTCAGGTCGAGTACTTCTGGGACTACCCTCATATGAATTCTTGCCTAGAAGAGGTCAAACATGGCTTTGCATTGGATGAAGTCTTCACGGGTTTTCCACCAGGTCAAGTAAGCAGTAGCCGACGTTTCGATAGCTAACTCTGCCATCGTCTTCAGGGCGCTGAATGTTCGGGTTAGGTTACCCGAACATGTAACCTAACCCGAACATTCAGCGCCCTGAAGACGATGGCAGAGTTAGCTATCGAAACGTCGGCTACTGCTTACTTGACCTGGTGGAAAACCCGTGAAGACTTCATCCAATGCAAAGCCATGTTTGACCTCTTCTAGGCAAGAATTCATATGAGGGTAGTCCCAGAAGTACTCGACCTGACGTATAGATTGTAGTAGTTCTTTGAAAAAATTACTATGGTCCTAAGTACCAACCTTAAAAAGCTTAGTTTGAAGTTTCAAGAGGCTGCGTTGTTTAGTACTTGCTTGATAGGCATCAATAGTGAACGCTATCATTAGCAAAGAGGAAAAGCAATCATTTGAAAACAGGCACAGTATATCCATTCCACACATACTTTATTTATTTCAACAACCCTTTCCACACTGAAAGACAGCCAATGGAACTAAGAAAGCAACTCTAAACTATCAAATTATTTTACTATGATGCTAAGAGAAGAGCTAACAGTCTTCAATAATGCAAAATACATAACTGAATATTCAGCATTAAGGACGAATTCAATAATGGAAGACTACTAGTCACTTCAAAGTATGTCACAATATTCTCAAAAAACTGAAATGTCAGCAACTCCATGGACGAAACAAAAGTATATCTAGGTTATTAGTCCTACAATCATAATACATCAGTTAGCTACGCTAGAACCTAAAATGACTGACAGCTGTGACACCAAGCCAACAATTCACTCTGAATTATTACCCTATCCGATCTATAATGAAACTGATGCTAAAATCTTGAGCGAAGCCGATTGCCAAATAAAACACGTGTGGAAAAAATAAGTTTTCTTTCTCTTCTGAGATATGGCTTTCCACGAAGTAACGCATTGATTTTAGTTAAGAGGAACTGTTCCATTATTCTTAACAACTCTCCACAAAGGCTCCTTCCCAATGAAATGCTAAAATTATATATGTATACGAGTGACAGTGAGAAATAAAAGAAAATATAAAATATGCCACTCTGATAAAATTTACAGCATTTCCAATAGATGAAAAATTCAGTTTAAAATGCATTTTTTTAGGGAAAAGAATGCTGGTTACTTGCTTTCCTTTCTGCTCGGACTGAAAAAAATTTCATTGCCATACATCGTTTATGGTACTCTTTTGAAGTTATGTCGAATGTTCCCCCATAGATCTTTTACTCCTTAAATAAGATAAAGTAAATCTTACATAAATTATGGTTCTTTCATGCTAACCAAAATAAGTTGAAATTTATAAACATCGGAGGTGTTTCTTTACAACAAACACGCATAATATTCATAGCAAAGGATGACATTTTTAAAACACCATTTTATGGTAGCATAATAGAGAATGTGTACATAATTTGACTGCATATATTGCCCTTTCCTCGCCACATTTTCATTTCGGTTCGACGGATGTCTTCCAAGTGAATTCAATTCTAACTTCCTAGTTTCACATCTGATTCTCAGAACGATTCTGGTGCCCAAAGCTGGCAATACTATACATCATACCTAATAACTTACCCGTATAGTATTTTAATATGATATCGGGGACTTTTGTAACCCGGATTCATCAGTACTGTATCAGAAATCGAAATTCAAAATACATTTAGAAACGCAGGTACACAAAGAGGTACGAGGTATATTCTTCTTTTGTTTCAGTAGGACAAGTGAGGAACGTAGAGTACGCGCTCGCTGAAATTTGTTCTGGAATTGAAGAGGTTCATTGGTTGTTGTAATGGTTATAATTAATAGCTGAGGTATAATGGTTGTAATTTAACGAAGGTTTTATTGTTTACAATAATACCCCCAGTCTTGCATTATTAGACTTCTGTTTGAAGTTTTTAGGATTGTCATGTTGCGTGTAAGTTGGATACATTTCTCTCAGGAATTCAATATTGTATATTATTGCATTTACCTTCTGTACATTAATAATTTCTGTAATTTCAGCAATTGTTACAACTACCTGCCTTCGCTAGGCAATGCTCACCGCGGTTAACAATGGTCACAACAGCTGATTACCGGTATAAATCGTTCCACAACTTCGCTGCTTTAAGGAAAGAATCTGGTTCAAAAAGTGAAGCTGTTGATCATAAAGAAGATTCTCCAAAGGTACACAGCCTAGTCGATTAAAGAGTGAAGAAAATGTATTACGCTATATTAGTTAAACTTTTTCTACAGTCTCGTTACTGTACTGCGTAACTGCGTTAAATCTCCAATGCATTCATATATCTTGTTATTCATTAATCTTTTTGACAGAAGCATGTTTTCTATACTTCCATGTAAAGTGTATCCTTAATTTAATTTTGCTTCAGTCTTTTCATGGCTGCGATTGTATGAAAGTTAACGTGGTATGAGCGATGCCTTACAAATGCTCGTCACCAATGAATACGATTCTATGAATACTTATCACTTGATTGGTGGTAATGTTTCTTAGCTAAGTTTCAGATTTGCTGTGGTTTTTTTCAGGAAGAGGAGGAGCTTGATAAACTCTATAAGACTGTTGAATTAGAAATGAAAGCATATGAGCCTGCAGTGTTAAAAAGTTATTCATGGTTTGCCACCACTGCAGCAAAAGAGTTAGGAATTACAGTGGGTGATTGGTAAGTACTTTGATGAGTATTTAGCATAGTAGTTCATTTTGCGATTCATTTGATTAAAAGTAACATGTTAATTAAAATGTTTGCAGCGAGAAATTTGGATAAGGATTGAATTATATTTTGTAAACTTAATTGCAAAACGAAAAGACTTTCAGTGAAGAGATTTATTGAGGATACTAGACCTTTATCATGCCTATGTTATTATTCTTTCAAAGGATGAGTAGAGGAGAGACCAGATCAAAATGAAGTAATTGCAGTAAATGCATTTAGATTAGATTTGTCTTCAAAGTAGCATGGCCCCTTTAGCTAAATGAAGCTCAGAGGTCATAAAGAGTCTATCATTGGTCCTTGTATAAATAGCAAAGCACTGATAGATTAAAAGTATACTAAATGATTCTTTCAGCAATATTGATTTGTAATAGAATGGTGTGAGTAAAAAACTTCAACCAAAAAATTTTCAAAAATATCCAACCAAGTTAATTAGATTTAAGGGCCCCATGCCATATAATTTCCCTGATTTTGGTTCTTTTATCTTGCCCCTCTTCGATAAAAAGTTTTAGCTCCTGAGTAAAACTGAGATTTTTCATTTACAGGAGGTAGGGTTTACTAAGGATCTTTGCTCTGCTCAATATCTTACGGTCACTAAACATGATTCAGAGGATTTATTGCAAATAAAAGCTATAATTTATCCTTTTTGGTAACATTCTTTTTCTCATTGATCCTTAAGCAAAATCTTTCATATCTCTCAACCAACAATTTTTCCAAAAATATATCCTTTTTAGTATTAAAATATAGAATGTTAGTGTTATATTTTTTTGCATTCTGCATTAGAAATCCAAAATTCTCATTCTTATGTTCTCAGTGTGTGTCAGATTCCTATTTTATTAATTTTCTTGTGGAAAAAAATCTAAGTATCTATATATATAAGCGGAATATTTATTTAGGCAATGTGGGTATCATAAGTATTAGCTTTTTCCAAGAATATGTAAGCCTTGGTTTTGCATTTGGCCATTGAAAATAACAGTGTGGAGAATTTTTGTCTCATTGCTTTTCATAAATACACTCCTTAAATTGTGGATTGAAGTGTATTTTCAATTTGAAATCTTTATTTTTTCAGTTGGACAGATAAGAAACCATTCCACGAAAGGTTTACAGTGCTTAAGTCTATACACATCTATAAGAAGCACAGAGTTCAATATGAAGTGAGGACCTATCATCGCTTTGCTAAGTTCCATAACCTAACGTCATCAACTGCTGATACTTTTCTTGAGTATATCCAAAGAAATCTTCCAGAAGGTGTCGGTTTGAAAGTCACAATGGTGAGCCTGTCCATGAGTTAATGTGTACATTTTGTCTTAATTTTGTAATCTTAATTTATTTAACAAAAATATCTGTTATGATGATAAGAACAAGAAAGGATGGAAAAAGCTATCTGAATGACCATTGTAAAGTCATATTAATGTATTGTATGTAAACACTTAAGCAGTTACTTTCAGTCTATTAAACCCAAACAAAACCTTGTTTGCTGAAATTTTATATTTGAAGGTTTAGTACAAAAACAAGAGATCCACAATTAAAAAAATATATTCCTAGCTACCATTTTGTTGTTTTAAAATTAATGACAGTGTATGCTGTTTGTCTAAATGTACATTTTGACCAGACTAGAATATTCATATCATAAGAAATCACCGCCTGACCTGAAGGGAGTTATTGAGTGAAAGGGAAGGTTATGATCATAATGTGTCACAATGAATTCCAATCATATAATACTGGTTTAGTAGAAACTTTGCTGTAAAACTCATCATTTACATACATCATATATTACAACTCATATATTACTGTCAACTCATATATTATATGCATAATTTAAGTTCATCATAACATTTTCATGTTGTTTATAAGGATAATGAAGTCTAAAAATTCCTTTCAAGTTTTGAGTCGATATGACCCAATGTGACACATTAAAAAAGCCATGTAATTACTCAAGTGCTTAATAAGAATCTATTCATCATCATCACCGTCATTTTATCATCATCATTTCTTAGCCACAATAGCTTTAACTTAATGATGGAAGTAGTTACACCAAAAGCCTCTGTCTGGACAGGACCTACTCACAATCATCTGTTTTCAGCCAGTATTGTGATGAATATGGATGCTGAATTAAGTGGTAGTAGGTCTGGTCATATTCAGTTATGAATACGTGCCACTGGTTTTAATGTGAGAATCTGTCTCATAAGCAATTCTGTCAGGCTACAATGCTCCTAGTTGGTTGAAAGAATTTATTTCATAAAGGCTGAATTCAAAAATTCTTGATTTAATCTCAATATACTATCCTTGCCATTATACTTTGCCATTCACTGTTTTAGTGCAAAATTCTTGCTTTTGTAATGTATTCTGAAACTTGCACTTGTTTTTATGCAGTTTTCATTCTGAAGTTTTTATTTCTTTTTTTGCGTTGTATCCTCTCATTTCATGTTCATAAATATTTTGGAGCCCTACTTTATTAACACTCAAGCATATGAATTTCTTCCTTTATTTATTAATGGAGTTGATGAATTCAGTTGTATATTTTCCTGAAAACTTGTTAATTTTAAGATCATAGTAAATAATGCTCTTTCCCAAAAAATGTTCTCTTCAGTTCTGAGCAAATATCTCAAAAATGGACCCACCTCATGGTTAAGTTTCCATAGTAAAATCTGTAAAATCTACAGCATTACAAACCTCTTTCCAAAATGCATCAAATCTGCATTCCAAAGATTGTCAGGATTTCACAACCACCAGAAGATTCTGCCTGCTCTCCTGTATCTGTGACGATGTACCTTGGCCAGAGCATACTTAGCCTTTCAATTAGAGCCACCAAACACCAACCCTGCTTTGTAAGGAAAGTCACCTTCCACATCCTCCTTCACCCTTTACCTCCTGGATTCTGGACTCAATAGTAACTTCACCTCCAATTGACTTCGACAAGAGAGAAAAGGGTTGACTGAATGCCCTGGAGATAATCAAAATAGTGAATTTCCCCAAAGACCAAGGCTTCCTTACCCACTCCTCTCTGATTCTTATACTATGTTCTTATGCATTTCCTGTACCTGAAAACGCTACAGCAATACTAGTCTCATATTAAAGCCTGCATGGAAATGTTACAAAGTTTTTTCTGTGCTACAGCATTCTACTGGGTAATGCTCCAAATATATTGGTTTCATAATCCATTATTCCTATATTTTTGCTGTACATTGTCAATAACTATGAATTTTCTTTGTATTTTTCAGGTTGGCATAGAGAAACTCCCTGATCACATACAAGCACCAAATACAGAGCATTTAGAGCAAAAATGAGAGTCTTGCAAAATACATCTTTGAATTTTTCTATCAGTTGTTATTTTTGATGTGTCTTTATGAAAGAACATACAAAGAAAATCTTACTATATTAGTAAAATGATTGAATGTTGCAAACTCTTGTCAGGAGTTCCTGATATCTTAGTTGCATGACCTAGTTGCTGTACTTGTGCAGCTGAATTTATGGTCATGTTTTATTTAAAATAAACTGTTTAAACAATCTAATTATTAGTTTGACTGATGAACCTTAATCATTTTAATAGATGTTTTGCTATTACTGTTACAAAACCATGTAAACTATGAACAATTTAGTGAAAATGCTATATGGTAACAAAATAATGTCACCAATTAAACCTGATCAGGTGTATTTTATAATGTGAGAATGCCTAAAATTTTACATTTAAACAGACATCATATCCTGTTTTTTCCCTGAAGGTTAACAGTTATGAAAATCTCTCTCTATTCTTATAAAATATGTTCAGGAAATAGATTTTTTAATTAATTCGTTTCACAGTAATTTAAGATTCTATTCTAATCTTAGTGTTTTTAACAATTTAATTGCCAATTAATCAATCATTGTTCTGCAATCAAATATGAAGAGTGAGTCTCTTATTAAAATCCCCATGTCAGCTATATAAACCATGGCTATATACATATGTATGTCAAAAATAGAGGTAATACAGCACTTAGTAAGTTAAGTTTATTAGTAAGCTAAGATATAGAATGTAAAAAGCTTGTTTATTTTCAAACTATTGCCTCACTTTTATGAATCTCATTGAATTACTGTATGCCTAGGGGATCCAATTTTGAATATTGAGTATTCGATGGTTATTTTCATTTTCTGACCACTCTCCAATTCAAGATATTTGATAGAGTGCAAAAAGTCTTGCTTCTATTTCTCTAGAAAAATTTCTTCACAGACTCACAGTAGTGCAAAAGAGCAAGTCTTGATAGGCTTTCTTTTCTCTCTGATTGATTCAGATAGCTCAATGGATAGAGGAGCCATCTGTCAATTGGGAGACCTGTGTTTGAGTCCCAGTCACATCAAACTTTTTCACATCCATTTCTCCTTTGGAATCTTTCCTAGTTCCTTTACCTGCCAATTAGCTTATTTCTCCTTAGCTTCCTATCCTTTTCCTTATAGATTCTTTAAGTTGGTGCTTAGTGAAATTCATTTTTCTTCATCAGAGGTTTTCTGACGAAAATAATGAAAAGGTAAGAAATTAAGAAAGATTCATCACATTTTGATTGAAATTGCTTAAAAACATAGTTATTTTGTACAAATTGATTTTTACTAAAAACTACTTTAATTTTTTTCCAATTTGATTGTAAATATATGAAGCAACATAAACCCAAATACACCATAATACAAGGCAGTTGCAATTTATTTTTTAAATATTTTCTTGTCGATAAAAGTAATTGATGCTAGCAATTATATCGTTTATGTTATCACTTTTATGATTTATTTAGTTATCAAAATTTCTAATGGAAGTTGTTGAAATTTAAAAAGATTATCTTAGAGAAGTTGAGCACCAGTGTATCTCAGAAATGATAACTTGACAACTCGAGTAGTTAAAAATTTGTGTATTTTGGATACACTACAAACAACTGAATCTATTTAGAAGAAGAACTGGAGGATTCATCATCTTTGGTAGTCTGCTTTTGCAGGTCCTAGGTTTCATCTTTCTAGCCTATTCTATCATTTACCCTTCTCCTAATTTCTTTTAATCCTTTTTCACCTTTAACTATTGATAATCTTTAATTCTCCTTCCCTCGACTGCTCATTCCTACATATCTCTCTGCAAGCACTTCCTTGTTAATGAATGTTCAATCCTGTTTCTTTTCCTTTGATTGATTAATTTCATCAATATTCTTTCCTCATCTGCTGTCTTCAGAACCTCCTTTTTCCTAATCTAGTCTATGTGTTCAGCATCCTCACCACAATTCAGACACTTATATTCTTTTTTGTAATTTTTAATGTGGGTCCAAGTTTCATAACCATAAGGAAATACACTCCATACCATGGACTATTATTCTTTTTCTCAGATTCATAGCAATTTTACTTGTTAATATTTCCTACTTTTTCCTGAAAGTTTCCTTAGCCATCCTATTATTCACATTTCTTTCTAGATTCTCCAATCTTGAGTCAACTATGTGCTTAGGTATTTGTACCTTTCTTGTGTTCTATTTTCACATATTTAACAATTGTATGCAATTCAACAATATACTTCCAGTTGGTAGAGAACGTCCATACTTTGGTAGAGAATGTGAATAGGGATGCGCAGTTAAATATTCATTAAAATTTCATCTAAAATAATCTATGTATTACATTTTAATAGGAAGGTGATTATTACCTTCAGGCCCCATTCATAGCTAATCTTACAGCCTTATGTCCTCTTTTTTTCTTCGTATAAACAGAGCAGGTTAAAAAACATTTTGCAGGATATTTGGAAATTGATATGAATAAAGAAACTCTAAGGATGTTACTTGGAAACTCAGCTAAAATGTGCATTAATCATAACTTTTCAAATTCATCTGAAGTACTGAAGCAATTTTAGTATCTTGAATGCACTATGGAAATATTTCTACAATCTTACTTTTCATTGTACAATTAGATATTGTGTGCATTAATGATATTGAAATAAATTTTATTAATACGAACAGTTGTAGTTTAACTTGATCATGTAAACCAGTTGATGAAACCAGCCAAATCAATCACCTATCAGTGGAAGTCACCAAGAGTTCTATTTTCTTTGAATGTACAAGCATAAATCTGCAATTTTACCATTGAAAAAGAATTATCTCATCTTATTTCTTCACTGCTATATCTTTTGTTCTCCTTCCACATTGCTTGAGAAAATGTGATTATTCTCCAGAAAGAGATAAATAGTTTTTGTACTCTAACTTAATAGTTTTAATAAACAACTATTGTAAGCATAAGTAACCAAGTATCTAATTCAATTAATGTGTATCTGAATGTATCCGCATTACTCAGGGGCATGCTGATAATATTAAGCAAGCAAAATTCAATTGTCAAGAGAAAGGATACAACACATGAACATGTCAAATCTTTACATAATCAACCCTGTTATAGAAGAAAGAATGCTGCTACTACTGGTCTGGATTTGACAGTGATGGTGAATTTTAGTCATAACTTTTTATAAGACTGCTTTTCGGTTGATTTACGGTACTGTTTTGGTGAAATGTCATCAATTTTCAACACAGGTAATGAATGGTTCTTCCTCTGACAGTGGGTTTTGATTGTGTTGTTGTTATAAGAATCTTCATTTACATTTGTACCAAATAGAAGTGAATTAGCAATCAAGTGGTAACTTGTGCTCCATCACAGTTAATTAAATAATTGTGTTCTTCTTTAATAATCGTCCAATTCTGAAAGTTAATATAATGTGACGCATTCATGGTTCTCATCTTATTATCATGATAAAGTCGTTTTTCCATAAGCCTCAAAGCAACAAAAAGATTAAATTATTTAGATTGTCTAACTTAGATAGCTTTCTTTAATTAAACTCATAAGCCATTCAAAGATTTCTGGCTACGGAATTTTCCAGAAGAATAAATAATACATACTACTGTAATAAAAAAATGACAGTCGAAGTTAATAAACAACCGCCAATATTCTATCCAAAGGAGGCTGCTCATAATCATAGGGACATTAATGGTGCAGTACGAACAACAGCAGTTCTTCACGCAAATAATAACCCAGGTATATGTTTAATGATAAGGCCTCATTGATCCTAAAGGTAGCTTTTATAGAACCAATAAGAAAAATGTAAGCTATTTAACCTAGTTCATTACATATTCTACTTTCCATCATCCAACTTCAAATGCAAGTCATTGAAATACTTAACTAGAAGCTCAATACTGATTCATAAAATGCCTTTCATCCCCTGCTAGTATCATCATAGTAACTTTGAGTCGTTATAATTAGGGGTTAAAGAATCAATTATTTTCTTTCATGCCTCAAGGAAAGCCGTAAATTAAATAAACAACCACAGTTTCTCGATTAGATGTAAAAATATATAATTCACTGTTTGTCTATAAATTGAATAAACAATAACAAAGGGCGAGTATATATATATATCAACAAAAGTTATAACAATATACTACATTCCAACAACTACAGGATCACTGACTAACACTTCTTCCTTTTTACTAATATTTCAAATAACCTATACTTGAAGGTTACCTTTTCATCTTCTATTTGAACTAGGTTCTTCAGTTTTCTTGATTCAGATAAAATATCTGCCAAGTAATCATCGTGGAAAACGTCCGGTATTCTATCCATGAATGGATTAATGGCTCTGACAGCATCTGTGACAAGGAAGAAAAATGGTATACTTTACTTCGTGAACAGAGCATATATATCTGTTATCAACCATTACTGGTAACACAAAATCATCATAAAAACGGATAGGAACGAATTAACGACGCATTAAAATCATATTAACTTAAAAAGATAATGATAAACACCTTTCCTTTATAGCCCTTTGAAATCACTAGTCCACGTTCGAGGGGGTGTAACTCAGTGGTAGAGTGTCTGCTTCGCATGCAGAAAGTCCTGGGTTCGAACCCCAGCACCTCCACTTTTTTGTGTTAGTCTTCAACCTTTTTTCTCGTCTCTCACGTTAAGAAATTTACAGACCTCTCATTAGTATCGTGTTTTGGGCATTCGCTGAGTGTCTATACGTGGACAGAAACGAATATTCAGGTAATTAATTTCGAGATAATTTCACTTCTTGTTGTTTGCTTTTCTGAAAGCTCCTGGTTTATATGTTCACTCTCCTGGAGAGTAGACGTATTCACACGAGGAATATTTTATATCATTAAAGTATTTATATTATTTATGCATTTTTTGGATCTGTTAACCAGATTTGGTTCTTTGGATTCACTCTTTATAATCCTTACATCGAATATGGTTATGTGGCTCAATACTCTTTGCAAATATATGTTGTTACTAGTTATAGCAACTAGTATGACACATAGATTTCGAAACTTTTACTGATCTTGGTATAAGTGCACGGTACCATATGTATCAGCTCGTTTTAAAAATTGAATGGAATTGAAGGATGACGCAAATAGAAATGTAGAGAAATGTACAAAAACGCAGTTCTGTTATCTACCTTTTTGAAGATATTCACATTTTCCTCAATTATTCACATATTATTAATTTTTTATTATGATTCGAGTTTTAGCTCATTTTATTAATATACTCATTATATCCTTGATGCATTTTTATAGTCCCAGGTTAACCATTATTTCATTAGCGTACATTAACGAGTACTGGGAGGTTAATTGTACTGAATGAAACCTAAATTTGCAACTATTTACTTTGATATTTGAATATACTCCCTTTTCACTGTCGGAAAATGATGCCACGCATCTCCGAGTACAGTGTTACTTATTTTAAGGTCGCCAACCACTAGGGACACACGGACCATTAAACTCACATTTTTGAATCCCGGGACCGCTAATATGGTATTTTCATAAGGCACAAACAGGCATGAAATAATTATGTTATCTCTGATCGATGCAGATTTTGACCCTCGTTGCCATGTGCTGATAGCACGAAAGGTTTCATAATGTAATAAAGGGAAAAATAGACGTTATAATTGCAAATTATGCCAACATTTCTTTACCAGCCGCCGAAACTTTCTCACGGACCAACAGTTGTCCGGGCACCACCGGTTTGCGACTGCTGATCAATCAGTATTCTCTAACTTAATGTTATAATATATATTTATTAGAATAGAAAAGTCTACCTAATGTGGATATACATTTTTCTGCAAATATTAATTCGTACTTGGTATTATGGATTAAATTATGTTGTCGTTAGATTTCTAGAGAGACAAATTTATTTGTTATAGTTGACTACAGAACGTATCTATTGTAAAATAGAGAAAAATTGAGATTGCGAACGAACAGCACAATTAGTCTATCTCGCAATTGTGCAAGACTGTAAGCATGATTAGAAGTGAGTGGTCCCTAATTATCAATGTATATTGCTGGAGACCTTTACAACAGTTTACAGTTTTCTGTCTTTGACGCATTGATTGCTGGGTTTCGGAGCCTACCTTGCTCACTGATTGTTGCTGATTCTGAGTTGAAATGGTGTTTTCTATACTTTCATAGCGCAATCGCTAATTAGATCGTAACAGGTTGAGTAAAGGAACGAAAAAATTACGTTTCAAAGTTTACAATTTGAAATTCGGATAGGAAGCGAGTCAGATCTGAACATCTAAAATGGTTACCTCTTCGTTTCAATTAAGACGAATTAAAAATGGAATTCAACAAAAATAGACGATCAGGGTTCATACTGAGCGGAATCGTTTTACTTATGTTTTTATTTGTCTTTAAGTTATCGGTAAATTGTATCTTTTATTTTATTTACTTTGATTGTCGGTTACGTTTATGGCTGTGATTAATGAAAGCTACTGAGGTAAGAATGATGCTGAATAACATTTACTTAAATTTCATTTACACGCTTCATTTTTACTCCTCATGAGTAGCTGTAAAATTTTTATTCTTAAGGACTCTTGCATGTACGAGCCTTTTCTATTCACAGTATATTCGCTAAATGATGATAGCAAAGGCAAACTACTTGTCCTCAGTCTGCCTAATAAGCCTTATTCCCTACCAAGGCGTTGGTGGAGGGAATGAGGATCCTTCTGGGCTAAATACTTTACAGACCAATTGGATCGAAGAGGATTATTTAGATCGTAGCTCTTATAAATTTCCCCGTACCTTTGAGAGGAGCTAATCCATTATGAACAAAGACACGTTCCCTGCAATCACAGCTTAGCACGTCGAAACCTACATCTTGAAGAAGTTCATTCATTTCCCTCTGCGGCTTTTTCGAATGATGATACGGAGAGACGAATTTCGTGTAGTCCTGTAATCAATTAAAAACACACGTTCATTGTGCACAAATAATAATAAGTCAGAAAAATTAGAATTAAATAGGCATCGACAAAACGGTGGTCTATTTTTACCGTTTGTTATGCTCTAAAAATTATCCAATAAGGAGTAGATTTAGCGAATCAAAGCTGATTTGATTCATAAAGACCAATTTAAAGTAGTAGATTTTTGAATTTTCAGTCCAGCCTCCTACTATGATAGTAATGCATTGTAATTCGTCTTTGATAGCACATCAAAGAATTCTGATTAAAGTCATACTAATCCCAGTGAATATTATAATATTCATTTGTTTAAATCAGAATTAAACAATACTTATGCGTAAACTTATTATTGCCAGTTGAAATATTGCATTTACGCTTAGAATATAAGAGTATGTATCGTAACAATTGTCCTCCTACCTACCCTCATGTATTTACCCCACCGAGAGTCATTTGCCTGTTGCTCATAAACATTGAAGATAGGACTGGATGCAAGGAAGACTAGTAAGGCCTCTCCACCCGGCACAAGTAGCTCGTATACGTTTCGTAAAGCCTGTCTTCATAAAAAACATGGAGTAAATGTTAGTTTTGAAAGATATTGCAAATCAGAAATCTAATCATTGATATGCTAGGCTCACTAGAGTTGATGAAGCTTATTTGGATATCATCTCAACCATTTCTTACTGGAATGCTCTCAAAAAATATTTTTATACTCAGATCTTTGATTTACAGAAGATAAATCCAGATTTATGCACGTCTTTCGCGATAACCATTTATTGAAAATTCGATGATTTATTAAGAGAATTTTTTTATTCCAATATCACAATTGACAAGTTAATAACGGCTGATGACAGCCTCAATATTGCTTTCTCCAATGAAACGTATGAGTAATTGAATTTTGTGAAATAAAATGACGTGATGATGACGATGGCGGAACATATCTCCAATAGGTACGTGATTTATTGTATACGTTGAATTGACAATATAATATTTTTAGAATATTTTTTAGAAGGGATTCTCGATTGGACACGAAAGGGAAATCAGAAATTGGTGCAAGTTATGAAAAAATAAGTAATTTCAATTCTTTAAGATTAAAAAAATTCCGAGATATTAATAATTATTAGTAGAGTACCTAAGGATAAACAGATGTGAAATTGTTTCATCTTTTTATCCTTGAGTTTTAAGGCGCACATCTCAGTGTGCAAATTAAATACCTTATACTCGCTTTCTTACTTTATACATACTTTATATATATACTTTCGCTTAGTATTAGTAGAGTACCTTAAACAATATTCGCTTATGGAATGAGTCATTCTCTCTTAAATTACACCCCTAGTAATTTAAATCTAGAATTGCGGTTATTAGTCTGAGTTTTATTGCTTCTTTATCCTATGATAATAACAAGTCATTTACTCTCATCGAGTCAACACAGCCATACAAATAGAAAAACAATCTTTTCTTTCCCTATTGTATGTATATTGTTCATACAGCAATGATTTTGTGAAAGATTTTGGATTATTATTAGGAAATACAATTATATTTTGGAAGTACAAATAGATTAGTGTATGCTCTACATACAAAAAATTAATTAATGCCAATGGGTAGTAACTAAACAAAGGTGCAATTTATCGAACATCATTGAACAATGATACAGGCTATCAAAACACTCATATTTTAATTCTATTCTCATATTCAAAATATAGCATGAGATTTCAAAGTTGATTAATTTAGTCAAGAAACTGAAGTTGTCGTATAATGAAAGGAAACGATCGCCCATTGACTTCAGTTCCTTAGAAAAACACCGTTCCTATTGGTTCTATAGAATTATCGTGTAGTAAATAACTGTAATAATATTTAATTTACCGAGACATCTTCTCTCTTGCAGAACACTCACCTCTGCTCTTGCACCCAATGGAGGCAAAAGAACGAGAACACCTTCTGGAAACCTAGAGGGAATTCTTTCCTCAGGTTAGGCAGAACGATGTCCATCTTCCTGAAGCTAAGCCTCGGGTGCCGATGCTTCGCAGCCGCGAATCGCACCATCGCTTCAGATGCATCCACACCTACTACTCGACCCGTCGCTGGCAGAAGAGGGAGCAGAAGACATCTCGTTACCTCTCCACTGCCGCATCCAATATCCAAGACAGTCTCGCAACTGTCCTCCGCCCACGTCATCGAACCCACGAAACGAGACAGGGCTTCGGCGGCGTCCCTCCGCTGCATTTCCGACGCTGAAGAGTACATTTTTGGACTGTTCATCGCTGCGGTCGTTTGACTGGTGAGTAAGAGAAAAAATTATATTTATATGCTAAATTAATGATTGCAATACGGGTGACATATACGTTTTAATATATGGCTGAGACAATCTTTGATAGCCATTTTTGAGAAATCTCCTGTCCATCGTTTAATTCCATTACTTGTTAGCTTTATAAATATATTAAGGATCCATACATTAGACGGATGTCTATTACGATTTCCGCAATTCACGTGTATACGTATGTACGTATGTTTTCCTGATATTTCCAGCGAAAGCGAACATCTCAGTAAGATATTATTATATTGGTAACATATTCTTTCCACTAAAATCTGAAAATCTCAAATTGATTCATTTGGTTCATTGTGTTATTTTTAGATTTAGAAACATTTTACGAATTCAGACGAGATTGAAAGCTTGCTTTTTGAGCTATTTGGTGTATTTACTATCGCATATCAATAGGTTTCCATAGTAATTGGAATAAAAAATCTCTCAAACCCCAGTTATACGAGCAAATTAGACAAATTTTATTATATTTATTATTTTGAATACCCTAAATTTTACGTTGTTATCTATAGTATTTTGGTTGCAAGAATCGCCAACGATGGAGGTCACTTTATCAAAAAGAGTTAAATAGGCGTACAAAAGTCGAATGTAACAAGATTGATATAAATCAATTGAATCCAGTTCACATTGACGTATTTGGATGCATTGATGTAGAAATCTAACTCAGGTTACTTATCTCGGTAATAATCAGTTACTGAAATAGAGTGCATGGCAAAAGGAAACTTATAAACTATATGATTACCGTTTAATAATTTCATGATCAATGTATCTTCATTCAATAAACCTTTATTCTCTAACTCCCCTTTTTCATTATGTTCATGCGTTTAAATTCCCATTTGGCACCTTTTTGTTAATCTTTTTGGCGTCAACTCCTATCATCAGCTATGTTCTTAATGACTACTTTGTCTTTTTGTTAATGCTATAGCTTCATTTTATTGTTGTTGTCTTTTTGTTAATGCTATAGTTTCATTTTAGCTGTCATTCCCTTCAGTCATACATTCCCTCTAAAAATATGTCCGCGCGGGGTATCGAGCCGAAGCTACGATATCTTCTTCCGGTTTTCTCTCTGATTCGATGTCAGCCCAGAAGACACGGTTTGCATTGTTCAACTGTTGAACCGGTTCGAGACAGTTTTGGCTCCGACAGTAAAATGTTGCAACGCGTATTATTAAAAAAAATTCAACTATAAAGGAAATAAAATTTTAGAACAAAAATTGTCTAGCTAACAGATTGAGATTTTACTAATTTATTTATTAAACGATTTCTCCGCAGTAAGACGTGGTAGAATAATGAAAGCCACCAAGAAAATGTAACCTATAGTAATTTAATTTATCCTCAATTCTCGTCATCTGTTAGCTCGATATTCCTTTGTTTCATAGAAGCTCATAAGCAGGAGGGCATGTTTTGTTAGCAAGTGTAACAACACTAGCAGAGAAGGGCTGGTGTATGTGGAGAGGTAAGCAAACACTCGAGGGAAATGCAAGAAAGAGAGAAAACGATAAAGAAACGTAAGGAAGCATTTTAGGAGGGGTAAGTGAAAGTTATGCTACTTAGCATAAGTAGATGCCCTTATTTGTCATAGACAGAAGAGAAGAAAAGAAGCTGGAGGGAGAAGTGAGGGAGGAGTTGAAAGAAGCCACGGAGATTTAAAGAACATGTTTGCTTAGAGGGTTGTCGAAGGGAGGGAGTATGCTCCGACAGCTAGGCGGTAATTAGCGGAGGTGTATATGCCAAACAGCTCCAGGGTTGGATTATCTCTTTAAGGACCTATCCTTCTCATCCTTCCTCCACGATGTATCCACAGCGACAGAGATAGAGGAGCAAATGGAAGTTAGCATAATTTGATAATGAAGCAGAGAGCGAGGTGCGGCGGTTACGAAATTCCGCGATAGTTGTGAGCGCAGGGGTCAAAGTTTTAGAAAGAGAGTGTTTCTAAACGTTGTTATTTCTCTGTATATTTTTGATGCTTCGTCAATGTTGATAAACTGGAAGCAGCTGCATTTTCAGTGGTTAACCTCAGAGAGGCTTCGTGCTACCATATCTTGGTAGGTCATAAATATTCTACCTTTCGATATAAGTTCATGTGCCTTAATATCATCAGTTTAATGCCCCTTCTTTCATTCTTGGTAACTTATCTCTCCCTTTATAGCACCTTAAATATTTTGCCTTTTCCTTCCCTTTTGACTTTTTCCTTGCAATCTACCTTCAATTACTTACTTTATCAATCCCTGTATTTTCAATATTTGACCCACCCATTTTCTCTTCCGCCGCCGAATTACTTCAATTAAAACCCAACCATCTGTAGCTCTTTCGTGTTTAATTTTCTATCAATCTAACTACCCCTTTTCCATTCTACGCCACACCAACATCTCAAGGGCCTCCAATGTTTTGATATTCTCTTTTCTTTTGGTTCATGTTTCACACCTATTCAGCAATGCACTCCAAACCAAGGATTTTACTAATTCTTTCTTGATTCTTTTTTTACGATCTCTCGTCATCAGTTCTCTTCGCTTCACGAAAGTTTCTTTATCCTATATATGTATACAGCAAAGAAAGTTAGGTTTACTAATCTACTATATTGTGGATAATTTTGCATTTTCAATTACAGTATTCAGAGTACTTAGATTTTTTATCTATTGGCCAAAATAAAAAATTTGTATGCAGTGTGTGTAGAAGCTCTCATACGAGCTCCTTTTGCAGGTTACAAAATGATTCAGTAAAGTTAAATAAGGAATATTAATATACGTAAAGCCCAAGTCTGGGGTTTACATTATATGTTATAATTCTATAATTGAAGCATACTTTTAGATATTGGCCATAACGCAGTTGTTTTAAAACGCGGCCTTGATCTATAGATTCAAAACCAGTAATTATTTCCACATCAATCGGTCTCAAAGCGGTCCTAGCGTAGTATATTGGTTTGCGCAACTAAACAAAATTCCGGAAATGGCTACCGTTCTCTGCATAGTGTTGGTTACTACAGCGACAACGAATCTTTCCTAACTAAACAATCGACAGGTTTATGTGGGAAATCCGCAATCTTATCTGGCGACGCTCGATTCAGCAGTGGAGGAAAATTAGGAGTTTGTGAGCGGAAGAGATTAACGGGGAATGCAGGGTATGGGTTGCCATGAGAACGTCTCAATTAAGCGAAAGGAATGTAAATGAGGAAATGGAGGAGAGGATGTAAGGACCAGGAGACAGTGGAGGATGAATTTTCTATCGTGTACCCTGAAGTTTTGTCGTGCCCATATCGTTCTGCTCGGCGAAGACGAAACGGTTCCTGTGGCAAAAAACCAGTTTGTCTGAGGCAAACATTTGCGGAATGGCTTTAAAATGCTTCTGAAATTAAACCGAGGGATTATAAATGGAGCCTTAACGACGTTCTATGCAAGGAGACCGTCTTCGTCATCCATTTTTTGACTGAATCGAAAATTTAAAACAAATGTTCAATTGCTTATTCTATTAGGCGAAGGAATGTCTTCAAGTTAGAAGTGTGGGACTTGGAAAATAATTGTCCCTTATAATTTAATGGAATTCGCTGAGAACAGTATTTATTAGCGTCAGAGTCGTTATCGTTTTACGGGATTGTTTGGACAGCGTCTTATGAAAGATGAAGAGGTTTAAGGATAATCAGAACACAAAATTTACAGTTATGTTATTCACTATGAATGGCTGAATTTTGAAACTAAGGTTCATAGTTTTTGAAGATTTTGGAATCGATGGTTGCGGCTCTAATGATTCTCTGACCCTGGAAGAATTACAATAGTTACAATTACAAACATTACAGTGGAATCTATGCAAATTTTCTTACTTGTATACACGATAACTGCTTTAGCATCACATCCCTATTGTCCCAGTTAAATAAATAGTTTAAAATAAATAAAATGTCTCAGATGAATAAGTAGTTTATAATTAATTATGTTCTAGATGCCCACTGCGATAAAAGAGTGATTCAACGAAAGTTTCAAAAGTAAAAAGAAAGTATTCTTTAGTTTATTCCTTTTTTTAATGTGTTCGGTCCTTACTGATTTCCATTCCTGAAGCACTCGCCTTTTTTGTTGTATCGAAGGGAGCATCTTACCTTCATCGATGAAACTAGTTATTTTTATGCATCATATTAGCTTTTAATCCATGTTTTTATGCGCAGAGAAAATTATTTCCATCTGCAGGACACAAATTTAGTGATTTAATCGTTTATGTAAAAATACGTTCAACGCGGTTTAGATATTATTATAATAGAGGATGTATCGATGATCTATTACGGTTGTTATGAAACGAACTTTCATCCTTGAATAGATGCACTTTCTCTTTCGACCTTCGAAGTCACTTTCACTAGATAGGCATCTGCATTTAATAGGTAGTTTGTTTCATTCATATTTATGACTTGCCGAACATGAATCACTAGAAGAATTTAAAAAATTAAAATCGCAAGAAGATTTTAAAGCGATAGTAGACACGAAGTATGGAAATGCAGGTAATATTTCACTTCACTCGGTCATTTCTATCTTCAGTACGAGAAACATTCGATTGAATACAGTAAAAACGTGAAAAATCGGTGTAAGGGGAAAGAAAGAAAACTCTTTTTCACGATTTTCTAAGTACTATTTTCTAGTAACCAATTCAACCCCTATTCCATGCTATGTTTAACAAAAAAAGGATGTTTTTCATTTTTTGTTTTCACGCTAAGGAAGCTTCAGGAATTATTATTTATATATTTCGTAGAAAGGATTTCCGATGTCAATAGAAAATGAGATACTTTGTTTGATGAGATTGAGTAGAATATTATTATTTTAAAAATCTAAATTGTTATAGCAGCTCAATAAAAACTGTTTATCTATACCGGGGAAAAATAATTTTCAATGGAGCTTCGAATTACGTCTTTCGACCAGAAAGATGTCCCTTGCCGTATGGTAGTCAATTCTTACTTCTGTTTCTGATGAAAATTATTAAATTTTTCAAGCGACATCTCCCTGAAAAACTTTCATAGCACGATCACGCTCAATGTAAAGTCGATGCGGCGAATATAATACACTTCTTCGAAGTTATGATATCCAGAGAATAAACGACTAGTAAAGAATTACGATTGCGCTAGGTGTTAAGATTACCGTCATCGAATACGTATTTGACATGTACGTTACACAATTTTCTTCTTCTGTGTTCTTTCTACTTGTGCGGTGCTAGAGACAAATGTCGTGATGGATAACCGACGAAATCAGAGTATAATCATTTAAATGTTTTCAAATATTTTCCCTCTATTTCTATGAACATGTTTATCAAGTTCTGTAGTGGGTTGATAAATGACAGTTACAAACTATTTATCTATACCCTGAAGTATGACAGGATAACATTTCTACATATCCTTATACTTATCGTTTTAATATATATCATCAATAATACATTGACATTAGTTGAGATCACAGAAAGAATGTAATGCTGTCTATTTTCTAATGCAACAACGAAGATAAGTAACATTCCTCTGAAATCCAAAGGGGCCCGAACGTTAAAAAGTTATTCAATTATACATTTTTTGTATGAGCACATTCGAAATTTATCTTTCGGAATTCAAAATATCGATTGAATTTTTTCATCCAGAAAATGTAATTGTCAATTGATTACTAATGATTTGTTATCAATACTCGAAGCACAGAATCTCAAGTAAAATAAAAGAACTCCGCGCACAATTTTTCATTCACGCCACTGCTCAATCACGGAGATTTGATTAATAACGTTTAGCTAAATTGTAGTTGAAGAATAATAGAATTTCGTTGGTAGATTTACTCCACCCACGAACGAAAACGATCGTCATATCCCGTCATCTATATTGACTTAAGGTGTAACAGCCTCAAACAAGCTTAA
>KZ308772.1:213127-299159 GCA_000376725.2 Ladona fulva | reverse complement strand
ATATGAATTCCAACATAAATATCCGAATAAATAGTAAGTAAGAAAATAGTCCTCAAATAGAATAATAGAATAGTAATAGAAGAACAATAGAATAATACTGAATGAGATGCATCATATATTATATTGGTAACAACTATTTTTATAAAAGTGGAATTAATTGAGAGTTCGGTATTCTTTTAATTTCACTTCGATAACTTCTTATTGAATTCAAGATTTAATTCAATAATCACCTTTATTCAAAATTCACAACGCTTAACCATTATTTTACCACTATATCTGTAAATTATTATTATTTCCAAAACCATTAGCGGGCCACAGGGGTAAGCTATAGCGGGCTATGTGTTGTGCAGACTTCCTTCAGGCTAAAGCTAGTATTGGCGGATGATAGAGTCTCCAGTAATTCCCGAAAATTTCAAAAGGAATACAATGGTTGTACTTACTCTTTATTTACTTTATCCTTCCTTCTGCTTCTCCCCAATCCTTTAGGAATTTCAGCTCGGAATCTTCTACCCGAGTCTCTTCTACCTGACCGCGCACCTCCGTACAGTTGTCTTCGGTACCCTTCCTCTCTTAAGACTCGCGGCCGCGATGTCCGCTCTTGTCTGTCTTCGTACGCAACCTGACCCCTTTCCTTCCTACTCCTTATATCCACACCCATTCCCACACCACCGTTTCTCCACTGTTTTGTTTTTTCTATCCTTTCTTCCTCTCTTGATCTCCACTCTTCCTTCCTCTGCCCAGCTCATTCCCATAAGAACAGGGGTCTTCCTCTTGGTGCTCCCCACCTCAAGATAACCTTATTTCGAGACCATGAGAGTCTTCTAGGTCCCCATTTCGTTTTTCTTTTGTTCGTTTGCCTCAGCTTCCACTCCTCATCTGCCTACACCCAACCCCGTTCTTCCCATGCCTCCTTCATCTCCCCCATACATCCGTTCGTCTCCACTACATCTCTCCTTCCCCTAGCTTTTTCTCTTCGGACTGGCATCATAGGTATGCATATTAGGGAGGTCAGAGGTTGCGTTTATATTTGTCGCCGGTTTCACTAATGCTTAGGTCACGACAGAGGAAACGGCAAGCTCGAGGATGTCTTTTCAAATCCATATTTTTCGCTCCCAAGACTGTGCTGATTTATGCGTTTTCTTCCGGTTAAAAATAGCTTGACGGTTTTCACTGAAAAGCGGTTTCATATATGTACCGACATTTTTAAGAAGTTTTGTTATCAATTCTACCTAAGAAAGTTTCTGTTTTTTATGATAGCGATGGAATAAAATAGAGGAACCTAAAACCACGAAACCAGCGTTGACTGAAGTCGTTGGGGAACCAAACGGAATGAACAAAACTTCAAAACAGTGGAAACAGGGAACGAAAACTCAACCGATACCTATTGCTTACGTATTTCGACAAAGGCTTTCACCCTAAGAGGTGAGCAACAGTCACCTGAAACTTTTTCTTTTATTTTCTTGTTACTGGACTAATTCACCTTAGCTCATCGCTGGTTCCTCCCGACTTTACATCTCTTGATAGTTTGATTTATATTCTTTGCTGAATTGGAAATGAAGTGTGGAGTGAAGGAATTTTTCCGGAATAGTTTTTCCTGATAAAAGTTCTAGTTGATACATTTCATTTCTATTACTCTTGCTTTGTCTAGGTTCTACTACTTTTCATCATTATATTTACTCCTTTTAATACGGATCGCAATATCAGTCTATGAGACAATCAGTGAAAAATAACTAATCTCATCAATATTTAGAATCACATTTTAATCATCATGTGCCGTATTTTCTTTAATCTTTGTATTTGTTGTTGAGTTTCCAGTTACTACCGCTTAAACGTATTTAAATGGGATTTTGATGACGAAATTGATCAGTTTAACCTTGACTTTGTGGTGGACCTGTAATTTATTAAGGTCAAACTCTTTCTGCTTTGAACAATAGGAATTCTCTTTATTACACGACCGCGACCGCGAGTTGATGTCATATTTTGGTCAAGGTTGAAGTTGATTCTAAGCATCACAACGGTGACCGAATGAAATCAGTGTTCTTTTAGCGTTATACTGAGATTTGACTCTTATTTGCTTCGTATTCTAAATATTCAGTTACTTTTTACTGTGAAATACGTTTTATTGATCATTTAATGATCCTGTTTATTACTAAGGATTCAAACATAGTTTGTGTATCGTAAGGAGCAACTCGTTAACGTTGCGCTTTTTGTTTTGTTGCTAATTTTGAATTAAAATGCTAGTATAATGAACCTTGAATGAATTTAAATACGGAATTTTTTATCTGTATAGTGGATAATTTCCGTAATAAATTAGTTTTTAATGCTGAAAAAATATACAAAAACAGCAGGGTATGATTCGAAATTTTTTCTAAACCCTAGTTTTGCCAGAAAGTATTTTTCAAGTTTAGTTAAATATGGTTTTTATTTTGACACCCTAAAATTTCGCATTTAATTAATAGTTTCATTATGTATATACGTATAATTAAAAGTGCTTCGACATCTACGGTCATTTCGCAAATGAGCCCCAGAAATCGGGCCCGGAACTTTCACCGAAGTCGAATGCGTTACCCGCTTGGCTATCCGGGAGCCCAACAGATTCGTTATCTCTCCATATTGTCCAATATTATTAAGTACAAAATTATTCTGTTAGTAACAAATTTTTAATATTTTTACAAAAATAATATTTCAGTACTTCAAGTAATTTACATTAATTCATTAGTTTCAGTAATATTTTTGTATTAATCCAACTGTCATGTTCGAAAAAAGAGAATTTTTGATATTATTTTTTTTTCGATTTGACGTTCGTCTCATTACCATTTCAGTTTTTCTACTAAGGAAAGCGGAGCATAAATTTTGTTAATTTCTTGATATATTCATGTACAAGGAAACAGAATCAATGTTAAAATATTCTATTTATAACTGCTTCTAACTAATTTTTTTTAATCGCTATCTTTCGTTAAATATTTCGGATTGAGAAGATTAAAATATATTAAATCAAAAAGTGTAAGTTGTTCTCTGGGCGAAGAAAAGAAAGTTTTGATACCCCACATCCTTCTACCGAAGAACATGCTCTAGATAAGAGTCCAGAAAAAATATCTAAGCCAACTGACCGATGCTACGTGAATCTCCACAGGTAGCCATTCCTTCCTCTTCCAGCATCCCATCTGCCTCTTTTTCTCGTTCGTCCCCATCCTACCCCAACTCTTCTCTCCTAGTCCACCGGCGTTTTTAACCCGTTCTCTACAACCCACCGGACACGAATCTCCAATCCTTTTTTCCCGTCCGTAGCTTCCATCTTCTTTAATTCAACTATCCCGTATCCTCCCTCCATCTGTTACTGCACTCCTCCTTCCCCTTTGTCCAGAATTTCCTCTACTCACGATATTCCCTTTCCACTCTCGTCCGAATCTCTCCACCTCCTTCGCGGCTATTTCCTTCGTGGACCCCTTCCGTAAGCCTTTTTTATGAATGCATCCCATTCCGATCTGATCCTCCCCCTCATCTATATCTTACAACGTTGGCCCACCGTCTAAATCTCACGCCATCTATTTATATTCTTCATTTCCTTCCCCGGACTTTCGTGGTAGCGTTACCGCGTCTAAGACTCAAAACGATGTACATAGATATATCGGTGTCCGTCTGTACTGCCCTGTAAGAAAAGAGAAAGCAACTCACCGATTTCCACTTTGATGTATTTCAGTGTTCAGGAAAGTTAATGACGGATTTCTATCATTGAATTATGGGCTTAAGCTCGGAGTTTCTTTTTGTATTAAGCAACCAAATGCAGAGTTTATGGGGGTACGGACGAATTAGTGTTTTCAATACTTTCAACTTTCTCCGAGATGGCCTTTCACCCTACACATACATACTCTACCTACACAACATACTCACAGTTGTTGAAGGTAGCGAATTGGCTGCTGAAATTCGAGAAGCTTATCATTAGGAGGTATATTTAATGCATAAAAAGAATTGTATGTATTAAGTGAAAATATTTGTTTTTATATCTACATGTTAAATGGGAATGATTTTACGAATGATAAATACATACATACGCATACACATCTTGAAATCAGATTCGAAACAGAGCTATTTCATGCTAAATGATAAAATACGAGCTAATTAGCATAATAAACAAGAAAATTAGGAAAAATTACTGGCGTTATTGCAATTAATCTCACGATAGGGTTAACTAAGTAATATTTATGAAATGTTTCCCTAAATGAAGTTGTAAAAGGTACCTGATGATGGATCAAAGCGTTGAAACTAAGGCACTGATAATATATTCAAGTAGTACCTTGTAACAAAAAATACTTTATTCATCTCTAACAAGAGGAAAGACGGAGGATTTCTACAAATTATTTTCAGACGCATAATTAGGGAGAAGTCAATACCAGTGTGATGTTCATGGTAGTGAATGAAGAGAGAAATGGTATTATGATTTGATTTTATTTATGTTTAAATTCACTGTTTAAAAAAGAAAAAAAAATGATGAAATTCATTGGAATTCACAGAACTTTTGTTTAAATAGAAAATATCATGCTTGAATATAATTTTTCACCGGATTTTTTTCCCCAGATTTCGATTCAGTTAGTAAAACATCCTGTTTACTAAGTGTTTTCACTAATGCATGCATGCTGTTGGTAAGGGTTGGTCGAATTCATCTCTCATCGCGTAGTCTCTGAAACATATTTGTTTTCAGCAATCTTCATGAATTGCTTGGAGAATGGATGATGCTGTAGACAGTAAGTCTATAAATTTATAAAATCAGCTTTGGAAAATCTGTTTAAATTAAAGATAGAAATTTGAATTTAATCATTCCAAAGATTTTGTTATTTGGCGGACGCTAGAAAATAGAATATTTTATATACAATGAGAAGGTAGAGTCTAACAGTTTAGGACTGCCCAGATTTACATAATGAGGAGGAACATCATTTAATAGCACACGGAAGCACCGGGACTACCGTATTACGATAGGGATCGCTGGAAACATTCCGAAAAGGGAAGTAAAACCGAGTAAAAAAGGGCCGCTTCCCCTCGGGGCATTTTTGACCTAGGGTTACTAGAAAGATGAATGTAAGGGTTAGGATAGAGGGGAAAAAACACAAGTTGGACGTGAATGCACCGGAGGGATCCCAAATGCATCGAGAGAAAGGGTCAGAAGATGGTGAGGGTTCGACAGGTACGGTGCTATAAAGATGGGGGTGGGATAAAGGGAAGCTGAGGACACGGAAGGTAGAGGGCGGATATACTTTGGGGCGAAGGAATTAGATGCAGATAAGGTTGCTCCACGGAACGTTTGATTAGAGATGCACCTGGAAGTCGGTGGAACAGGACAAGATGAGGTTAGGATAGTGGACGTTGTGGTGGCGTACTTTCGTGTGGTAAGCGGACACTGATCGAGGGCCATATCACGTTGGTCGATGTTATTTTTACTAATTTTATTGCGGAGTTCGAAGCAATCATTCAATTCTGGGAGATGTAGCTAGTGATAGAGGGTTACTTTTAGCAATGAAAATTCGTGATTCCATACTTATGAAATACTAGCTGAAGTGCCCGTTGATTCTCAACGGAGAAAATAGAAGTTGAAGTAAATATAGTGGTCTTATAAAAGAAAAATAACATCACTCACCCTTGGTTCAATGGGACAAGTTATCGAAAATAGAAACCCCAATCTCTTCTCAAAGTTCTCATCATTGGAGCCGAAATCTATAATCGACGATAAAAATATGAATCTATAAAATTTTTTTGCTATAAAAATTGTCTCAAATTCGTACAACGATTCATTTTACATTTTGCGATAGATACAGAACCCAGAAACAATTAAAATGAAATGTACATGTATATTTTATGGGGACACCTATCCACGTATGGGTTCGGACCTGAGACCTTGCTATGTATTTAGATATTTTGTTGTATTCTCTGTGTGTGGTATGCAAAAATTCTCCAGCAAATTTTTAATGAGTATTTGTAGAAATCGTATTTCTAAAGCAGAAATTACGATTTTACCCTTTAAAGTCTTCATTTATCTACAAAAGTTTACTGTTTAAGGTAAGGTTCAGTAGTTTGTTTATTAAATACGAAAATATATTTTGTCCTGGTTTAAATACAGTGGAACAATGATGAATAATGCACAAGCTTAAGAAATCCTTCATTGACTTATTAAAAAAGATGGATGGTGATCCAGCATTTAAGAAATAGGCTTACACTGCGATCTTTTTGTTATGAATTCTCAGTTGTCTGTCAATATTAAAAAAGAGGGAGATTTCTAAGCTATATATTGTCTTCTAATCAGCGATCATACAATCTCGCAATAGTTACTCAGATTAACAACATCACGATAAACACATGCCAGAAATTAAATTTATCCTCGTTGCAGAAGGATGGAAGAGTTGAGGTAGTCCATGAATGTTTGAAATTTGTTCTTAAAGCTGGCCTTGAGTTTTCAGGGAATGGATATAATTTTGCTCTTTTCTTCTACCTCTGAAGTGATATCCTCATTATTTAGAATGAATTGATTTTGAGAAATATCTCCTTTAATTCGGATCTGTTCCTGCTTTTTCATCGTATTATATGTGTGAAGTAGAAGAGGAGACTTTTAAGTCTCAATTTCGCCCAAAATATTGACGTTATTTATTTATTTAAAAGGTCGATCATTGTACTGCTCTCGAAACTCCTTACACTCACCGATACTCCTACGTTCTGAGGGCTTGTACCAGAAGCCCTTCCTTTACAGACATGGGCGTCGCCTGACCTTTCCATTTTCTTTTGTAGATTACTGATATATTAGTGCTGCACGCGAATACAAGGATGCACTAAAAAATCAAGGCTAACCCAAGAGTTCGGCATATTTTGACGATTTTTCTACGTACGATATTTTACTGTGTGAAACGAATAAACACTCGGAAGACTAAGTTTTGGCGAACGATCACGAATGCAAGCTTGCACAAAAAATTTAAAATTACCAAATTTAATTAGAATCTTCTCAATAAAAAAAAGGTAATATTTGGCATATGTTTGGCGATTTCCGTGCGTATGATATCATTTGAAATCCGATCGAAATCACATTTCGGTACCAAGGTGACTCCAGAAATTAGTCAATCAATTTATTATAGGTTATCGATTCTTAACTTGGAATTGGTTTAGTTGCTTGAGGAGTTGGTAATACCTCTATCCTACTTGCCGTTTCATCGACGATAGCAAAACCGGTCCTTCGGCGAACATTATGATTGCCTTTGCAACTCTTTAGTAAAGTTTTGCTTCCATCACTCATCGTAAGCAATCGATTCCTCTAAACCAATAGAGAAACAGCCCTTCAGGCATAAACCAATCCCTGGTGAGATGGAGTTCCAGTCTGATCTATTTAAGTTCCGTACACTCTGCTTGTTTTTATTTTTCGAGGACGCGCGTTATCATCACCTAGTTCCTCGTTGCATCACGATTCCATACCGACCGCAAGGCTGTTCCCCTTCCTCCGATTCCGCCCTAGGACCCCGGCTGGCCAATGATATTAGCGACTTCGCTTCGCTAATCTCATTCCCTTCCGTTCTTTCTCCGAAACGACACTTTAGCCTATTTTCTGTCAGTACCATATTCCGCGTCTAAGCTTAGCGAATAGAGGAAATAACGTTTTAGATACGGTCACCTGGTACAGGTTCGGAATTTCACGTTTTTTGTTTCATGTAAAGTTACCGCTACTCAATTTCGTTGATATCCAATCAAGCGTGTGACAGGAATGTATCGGGAGAGCGTATCACGTATTCGAAAAGACACGCGGAAAAAATATGTCAGGATTCTCTCTCTAGTAATTCTTTTCTCGACGCTGACCGACGAGGTTTGGTTCTAGCTGTAACTGGGCATTTATATCGGTTCTTTACGTTTTTAGAGATTTGTAATTTTTACATTCCGCCCAATGTACACTTGAGTGAGTTGAAACTTTCTTAAAGAGCCTCGAGGCTGAATGATTTCCAGTGATATTGAAAGGATTATGAGCTTAAATGATTTTTGGTCACAAATATTGGTAAATGGAAGTGGAAAATATCGACGGGTCTGAGATTGAGTTAAGGTCTTCCAATTTTCGATTTTCACTCCTGTTCATACTTAAGTTTAAAGGCGTATCCCTAACCATGCTAAATAAATAATTCTATCCTGATCCAATTCATCTGTCACAACAAAAATGTTTCGTTCAGAGATAAATTCTAGTAGTAGTGGGACTGGAATTATAGTTACTCGACTGGTGATATCATTTTGTACCTATTCCTATACTAGTATATTCTTTAATAGTGTGTCATCATAAGTATAAAATGAAATACATAGATTTAAGTTGAATAAATAAATAGAGATAAAAAATTCAAAGATACAGATATTTTTTATAAAAGTGATGATAAAATTAATTTGTAGCAATAGAATTTCTCTTTATCCTAAATCTCAAATTGATATTTAGAGAACAATGAAGATTTTCATAGGGACAGCTCATAGTTAAATAACAATATTTCAAGATCTAGGAATACTAAACCTGTGTGGTATTTTTCAATCAATGAATATACGAAGCATTTCCGCTCTTCGTAATCTGTCTTTTCCGTAGATCACGTCTCCCTGAAAAAGATACGTGATCATGAATGAATTGTTTAAAATAATCAAATTAGTTCATATAATTTTTATAACTTAATAACTGTGTCCCGATTAAGTAGTTTATCATTAACATTAATCTGTCATGGGTGAACTGAAATTTCGAAAAAAATTAATTTAACCGTTAGGTAACGCAAAGGCATTGCTAGGATATGATTTGTCCTTCAATAAAATGATTTTTCCCCATGAAATTATTACAGTTATGCGCTCAATATTCCTTTTCCGAGCTTGCTACAGATACCATCCATGGAACTATCGGTAAATCAAGTAGGAAAAAAGAATGTTATTTCCGAGAGGTACTTTTTACGTGCCTAGAAAAACCATTAAAATCGTTCTCAACCGCTATCCTTTGGGAAATAAATGTCTGTTTTTTCCATAATACCCTCCCTATCTCCGGAGCAGTACTTTCTCCACCGTGTGGGTCATATACCTATCAATTTCCTAGCTTAGGGAGAATCCTTTTAAATCTGTCTCTAGCGGTAGAGCGAGTGGAATTATTGTCCAATTCCAGTTAACTCCCGTCTGAAGTCACCTTTTTTCACCCTGTCTCCTTACCATTCCTAGCATCCCCCTCACCACTTTCCCTGGCTCAGCTACCAATCACCCAACCCACAGCATCTGCTGACCACTCACTCCTTTCCTCTCCTCCTCCCACAAAACAATGTTCCAACCGGACGACCCAACGGCGTTGACCTCTCTCAAGGTCAGAGGCCCCCCGAAAAAAGTAATGAAGACAACGAACTCTTCTCCCCCGCCACGGCGCTCCTGTTTATTTTTTGGAAGGGTAAAAAGTCTCGCTCCCGAGCCCGTCTACAACTATAGTCCTCTTTGTGTTTTTGGTTGACCCCGGTCAGGAATAACCGTTGGTGCCGGAAAAAGGGTTTCACGGAAAGCTTGCGGCTACTGGTGGTTTCTTAGGAGACTAGGTCCTTACAGCTGCCACAGCTGTACGAGAAACCACTGTGTATTCTTTGTTGTTCCTAGTCCTATACCCTGATGAATGGAATAGTATTTTTATTTGTATACGAGATGACGGACATGTATCTTTCATATACCTTTTTCTGTCTTAATGATTAAATAAGGCCCGCTGAAGGTTGTTATAATAAAACAGACAAACCAAAACCATCAAAGAAAAACTTACAGAAACCAGGCTGATAAGCATTTCGCACTCTACGAGAGCATCTTCGGAACATGGACGACAACAGAATTGTGGAGAAGAACCGCCAAAATGGGCGAGACAAGAAGAAAAACAGAAGGCAGGAATTCACGATTTAAAATCTAATAATTTAAACAGAGTTTTGTTAAAGTCCATATTGTTATTCGTTAACTTATTTCCATTTTTGTATACATGTAAGTTTTACAGGGAGTTAAGACCTATATGTGAATTATGTAACAACTTTAAAGCATTCAGCGAGATTCGATGACCGGTGTCTTGAATATGTTGAGCAACATTAGAGTTTTGAAATCTAACATACCGAAAATGAGCAGTATGCTCTTTAAATCTAGTATCTACTTTCCGTTTGGTTTGTCCGACATATTTTAAACCACATTCTGCACAAGTAATACAATATATCTCCGACCTATTGTCCTTACACTCACCGATACTCCTACGTTCTGAGGGCTTGTACCAGAAGCCCTTCCTTTAGAGATATGGGCGTCGCCTGACCTTTCCATTTTCTTTTGTAGATTACTGATATATTAGTGCTGCACGCGAATACAAGGATGCACTAAAAAATCAAGGCTAACCCAAGAGTTCGGCATATTTTGACGATTTTTCTACGTACGATATTTTACTGTGTGAAACAAATAAACACTCAAGACTAAGTTTTGGTGAATGATCACGAATGCAAGCTTGCACAAAAAATTTAAAATTACCAAATTTAATTAGAATCTTCTCAATAAAAAAAAGGTAATATTTGGCATATGTTTGGCGATTTCCGTGCGTATGAAATCGTATTTCGGTTCCAAGGNATTTTAATCGATTAGTATTCAGTATCAAAAAAATAATATCGCGCGTAAGTATTCCATTATAACATTAATTTTTAATGTTAAATATGATTAAAAATTAAACAGTGACTTCGAAGTATGAAATTCCACATTAGCATCAAAGATTAAAAATAAAATCAAACCTTACTCATGTACATTGTAATTATACAATGATAATTATTAATAACATTACTTACATAACAAATGTTATGAGCCTAGTTAAGACGATGTCACTCTTTGTTCATAATTACATATATTATCGGAGAATTCCGAAGTGTTTTCATCACGGTGAAATGCGCGTTACATTTTCAGTTACGTCACCATAGAATATTGGTACGTTTTTTCATTACGTGCAAGGTAAGAAGGTGCAAGATGCCTCTCAATGCTACAAGGGTATGCGTATATGAATGAACAAAAGAACCTTAATGGCCCTTCAGATCTAATCACATTAGTATACTGAGGATTCTGCGCATTTTCTGCCGTTACGTCGCTAGCTTTTGACAGAATTTGTTTTACAAATGGCGTTCGGCGCGCCATTGCGGAATATCCATTCATAAGTAAAAGGGTTGGAGACGACGCGATCACCTCGCGCTCGCGCATTATCTAGGTTCAAAAATCTCGGCGTTTGCATTTACACGGAAACTCCACTATTGTTTTCTGTCTTAGACGAGCCGTTTTTAGTGCGGAGAGAGATTTCTTGCGTCATTAGTAACCTCCTAAGGTCACTGATGGTGAAACTGATTGTGGATATAAAAAGAAAGCCTTGAAAGTTGTGAATTTAAAATTCTCAAATAAACTCCATTTGTAATTCGGATCAGATTGTCTCAGACTTTCGGCCGCTCTTAGTTTTGGCAGACCCTTTTCTACATCTACAGAGATACACATTAAAATTATTGCTAGATACTTGTATGTTAGTTATATAGACTATTTAGTAGTTACTCTGGTTGGTTTTGTTACTAAATAACAATTATCATAATTTTGTATTACATTGGAATATAGAATGCCTACATTAAAGTGAAAGCGTAACGCTGAAGTATGATTAAGTCAAATCAGGGAAGCTGGATAGACGGTTTATAAGGGTATTTAAGAATGGAAACGAAGGAAAGAATTATACGCGGATAACTAGGCTCTTGGCATCTGTATAGAATGGATGAAAATATGCAAATTAAACGAATCTCGAAACATCCTTGGCAGAAGACAACGAATGTTTAGATCCAAAAATAAACAAAAACATGTATAGAAAAAATGAGAAATAAAGAGGCAGCACAAATTTTCGAGATAAAGTTTTAAAATTGTATGTAATCTAGAGAAGAGTGAGAAATCGGGTATAAGGTGTTCTGAAGAAAGAATGAAAGACTCGTAGGAAAATGATGAAAGAATATTTTAGGAAAAGAAAGCGATAAATGAGAAGGGATTTGAATTGGCACATGATCCCTGGATGGCCTTAACGAAGGAAGAAGAAGAAATAATTTTTATAAATGAAAACTAACTTTAACTATTTTTAACTTACTTATGAGAGTTAGCACACAAAATTACATATTATATCGTATGAAACCGATTAGAAGAACATTATATGTAATTCAAATCTCCTGGAAACATTGCCTTTTCCTTCCTTTCGGAGATAACTTTTGGTAATGATTATTTCGCCTTTTTTAGGATACAGTGTTTTGATTTACAATATTTTTCTTATAATATTGAGCCATTTTAGGATTATGAAGTTCCTCACTTTTTGCAATACATCCCAGTTATCGGCTGATTTTGCTGTGAGGTTTAATATGGCAAAATGGAGGAGTGACATTCCACTTATAAACTGTAATGGAGCAAATTCTATAAGAAAGTCGCGCCCTGAGGAGACTGCCTCATGTGCTTAGCATGTAAAACAATCCCTGATCGTTGAATGGAGTTTTTTACCTGCGCGTTTGAAATGTCGTCGTTACTTGTGCACTCTATGGTATTTTTAGTGAATACTACTCAGCTATAAGTGAGAGTTGACAATATACGAGGGTGGGCTGAAAAGTAATGCACATATGCTTGTAGATCACGAACAAAAACAAATAGCAAGATCGGGCAAAACGTACAATAAAGTACAATTCTTAAGCTTCAAAACCATATATTTATTTTTCAACATAGTCACCATTAAGCCTAACACATTTCTCCCGACGTGTAACAAGTTTTTTCATTCCGTCACTGAAAAATACTTCTTACTTTTCTCGAATCCATGCGATAGCTGCCTTAAACTCATCGTCCGAGGTGTAATGATTACCCTTGAGGTCTCTCTTGATCAGAGGAAAAAAATAAAAATCGCAATATGCAAGATTGGGTGAGTAAGGAGGGTATGGAATCAGTTCGAACTTCAGGTTTCGCAGAGCCTCTTAAGTTGTGAGGACAAGCGTTGTCATGATGCAAGATTATTGTCCCTATTCTATTCTAGAAATTCCAATATTGTTTACAATATGCTTTTGAGTGATTCGCCAGTCATTTTGAATCAAATCATCGACGAGTTTGCGATGTTTATCATTTGTGGCAGTGATCGGACGTCCTCTGCGTGTTTCACCAACAATTATGGCTTTTCCAGGCTGGCAACTGCACAGTTTTACTACCCATAGATTTACAGTAGACCTATCAACAGCATTGTCACTATAAACAGCCTTTAAAGGACGATAAACCTCAGTAGGAGTAATTTTTTCAGCAGTTAAAAATTTGATAACGGCACGCTGTTTAACTCGCGTTTACATAGTACTAGAACACATCTCCATACTTAGGCTACTCAAAATAAGCTGGACGAACGCAACGCCTTTATACTGCGCATCCATATAAAGGAGGAATGTTACATCCACATGCCATCAGGCGCACTTCTGAACGACATTTCGTTCGCGTTCTACAAGCACGTGTGCATTACTTTTCAGCCTACCCTCGTAATTGGTATATTGGTGCAAAAACATCTACCTCTTCAACTGTAATTGGACAGGGGTTCCAGTGGAATGAACGACTAAGTTTCAGCTCAAAACCTTTTGGTCTTGGTATCATACACAAATGTGGTGCGAAAAATGGCAACTAGATCTTAATGTAGATAAAGGCTCTGTTGTAAATTTCTTCGAAAGGAAAAAATTGAGTCAGAACCGCCCGTACAAAATTAGTGGAACGAATTTAAATGTAGCCGACTCAGTAGAATATCTTGGAATCACCCTAACCAATAACTTAAACTGGAGCACACACATNGAACAAGCATTCATGTATTTATTTTATGTAAAACGAGTGACTATTTTATAGATAAATTATTTTATATTATCACTGCGCAACTTAATATTACGGGAAAGAGGCATGTTTTTATTTACTTACTATTTCACTTTACATTTAGTTAATTACTGTTCAGGTTACCACGGTATTACACATTTATTTGCTACAGGTAGTACCGAAGAGTTAAAAAAATGGTTCCTATCATTAATAAATACAGAATGCATGTGATTATATGCCCTTTTTGGGGACGATAAAAAAAAACCCACTGTTTCTCTGTAAAGCTACGTGAAAAATTACCCATTTAGAAACAGTTAGATTTTTGTTATCTTTTATTCTCATGTCATTGCCATTTCTATCACAGAAGCTACTGTTATTTTAAGATTACATAGCTTCGAAAATGGCAATGAGATTTTTTCCGAAATAAAATCCTGAAGTGAATAAAAATCAAATTTATCAATCGCCTTAGACATTCAAATATCATGATCTCGTAGAATAAAACAAAATATAGCTCACGTGGATGCATATGTACAACAAAACGATATATCCTATACACCTATTCATACTATATCATTTGTTTATTCGCAGTAAACATCAAGTAATCATTCAAATATAAAATACTTCAAATAATTGTTTGAAGTTACCGATGTTTTTATAACGATTATATCGTCAACGATATGAACTTGGTTTTTCTTATATATAAACGGATTCATTTTTTTCATATCGGGTGGTTTAGAAAATAGCTACAATAACGTGCAATATATGAACTTGGTTTTTCTTATATATAAACGGATTCATTTTTTTCATATCGGGCGGTTTAGAAAATAGCTACAATAACGTGCAATATTCGTTGAAAGTTGAGAAGTACTATAAAAATCCATCAAACTTTCACAAATTTAAGGGAATGTAATCCTTTAAATAATATCAGCAAGTGATTCCCATGTATTTGCGCAGTAAATACATGAAGAGCTTACTGATTTCGATTCATCAAGGAAAAAAAATAAGGAAAGATTGAATTTTAATACTTAATTTAAGATACCTTCATTATCTTGAGATAAAATTAGCCTGAGAAATGGACTTTTAATTTCCTCAACGAGATTAATGACGATAAATGAGGGATTCCAGGTATGAACTGAATGTTCTGTGGATATTCCCAGCCTTAGCTACCAGAGAACTTTTGGAATTGAGTAATTCGGATAGCTTCACTTGTTAAAAGTAGGTGGCATCTTGTGGGTAATATTATGGTCTTGCTTTTTTCAATTGATGATTTATATTATTGTTTAAATTTTATAAATTTTTAGGTCCTTTAAACTATCTAAAGAAATATAGGTGTATGTATACATATCGTGCTCAGCACTTTCGCAGAGCGATCGTTTTCAACTGCTTTAAGGATATTTTTGTTTCCTAACTATATTTCAGCAAAAAAGTTGACACCCATAAGCCTTAACATTAGCAATATATTTGGGTTTTGTACTCATTCTCAAATATTTTTTCTTATTGGCGATGATTTTCATGTGTAATGGATTCTAGGGCAGAGGTCTTCAATATTTTTCATACCCCGCCCACCTTGTTCTGTGTTTGCATTGTATAAACTTAAATAGCTCCCTATAAAAGAAAATTTGTAGCAAAGAAATAACAAATTTTGTTGAAACAGCATTTATCCTTTATTGTTCTCTTTGACAGCTGGCTCACTTTGCTAATTTTGTGTTTCAACAAACGAGAATCTTAATACCCTATTTCATGCCAGCTTCTCCCGTGTTTTTCAAAACTCCTCCCTTTAAGACCTCTGTTCTAGAGAAATGACACGTAAAGAATAACTCAATAAATTTGACGCGAAATTGCTTCAGATCACCGATTTTAAGCTAACAATGTTCGAGTTTTGTATCTGTTTAATTCCTTTCCATCAAATAGACGAGAGAAAAAATGCCTTTGATATTAGTTTTAGTATTTTAAGCAAGTTCAATTGCTGAATTGAAGCTGATAGAAATATTAATCATGCACGAAAAATCGATTTTACGTCTTAAATGTTCAAAATTCTCTTAAAGTTGTAGTTTTCATGAAAGATTGAATGCGTAAGCATAACTTCAGCGAAAATTATTAATTAATTAAAATTTAATTAAATTAAATTATTTTTTTCGAAATAAATTTCTTTTTCATTATAAAAATTATTTCCATCTATTTCTATTTAATTGCTAACAACAGTCACTTCGTCTCCGGTTCGATTTATTTAGTGAGCGAGAAAATAGTTTATAGACTGACTGTATTAAGACAGGAATGTTTACATTACCATGGCAATAATTTTATTTTAGATTTTGGAAGATTGTAGTGGAATGGTTAGTAATAGTTAAGAAATAATTAGAATGGGCTACGAGAGATTTTTTTGTCTTGCTCTGGTCTCCTGCTGTTTTTATGACAGATTTTGTTCCTCCAGTACGTGGCGCCTCGCTGATGCTGTGCGGGAATTTCTTCAACCTTTTCGGATATCGTTCTATTGCACCAGCTTACTCCTACTCCTCTAGCTTTGACATTTATTTTCTGGCCGTAATAAAAGGAAACCCCTGCTTCCAATGCACCGATTCTCGCTTGTGTTTAGAATTAATGGGAATAAAAAAGGATAGAATGGTAGACCTCAGATTTATTAAGGTAAATCAAAGAAACGCATTAAGATGCGTCTTTCGAATATCGCTCCCAATTTACAATAAAAAATTTTCTTCCAAACATTCGGCTCTTAGGTCTCTTGAAAACAGATGTAGAGGCTATTCTGGGGTCCATTTTCGGAGCAGAATAATTATTCTAAATTTGATCGAATTACTCAATTGGAATAGAAGTCGACAAAAGTAGAACAAGCATTCATGTATTTATTTTATGTAAAACGAGTGACTATTTTATAGATAAATTATTTTATATTATCACTGCGCAACTTAATATTACGGGAAAGAGGCATGTTTTTATTTACTTACTATTTCACTTTACATTTAGTTAATTACTGTTCAGGTTACCACGGTATTACACATTTATTTGCTACAGGTAGTACCGAAGAGTTAAAAAAATGGTTCCTATCATTAATAAATACAGAATGCATGTGATTATATGCCCTTTTTGGGGACGATAAAAAAAAACCCACTGTTTCTCTGTAAAGCTACGTGAAAAATTACCCATTTAGAAACAGTTAGATTTTTGTTATCTTTTATTCTCATGTCATTGCCATTTCTATCACAGAAGCTACTGTTATTTTAAGATTACATAGCTTCGAAAATGGCAATGAGATTTTTTCCGAAATAAAATCCTGAAGTGAATAAAAATCAAATTTATCAATCGCCTTAGACATTCAAATATCATGATCTCGTAGAATAAAACAAAATATAGCTCACGTGGATGCATATGTACAACAAAACGATATATCCTATACACCTATTCATACTATATCATTTGTTTATTCGCAGTAAACATCAAGTAATCATTCAAATATAAAATACTTCAAATAATTGTTTGAAGTTACCGATGTTTTTATAACGATTATATCGTCAACGATATGAACTTGGTTTTTCTTATATATAAACGGATTCATTTTTTTCATATCGGGTGGTTTAGAAAATAGCTACAATAACGTGCAATATATGAACTTGGTTTTTCTTATATATAAACGGATTCATTTTTTTCATATCGGGCGGTTTAGAAAATAGCTACAATAACGTGCAATATTCGTTGAAAGTTGAGAAGTACTATAAAAATCCATCAAACTTTCACAAATTTAAGGGAATGTAATCCTTTAAATAATATCAGCAAGTGATTCCCATGTATTTGCGCAGTAAATACATGAAGAGCTTACTGATTTCGATTCATCAAGGAAAAAAAATAAGGAAAGATTGAATTTTAATACTTAATTTAAGATACCTTCATTATCTTGAGATAAAATTAGCCTGAGAAATGGACTTTTAATTTCCTCAACGAGATTAATGACGATAAATGAGGGATTCCAGGTATGAACTGAATGTTCTGTGGATATTCCCAGCCTTAGCTACCAGAGAACTTTTGGAATTGAGTAATTCGGATAGCTTCACTTTTCATTTCACTATATATTCAGAAATGCCAACATTTTCATCCAAATCCCAGGGTCTTTTCTCACATACTTATTTATCGCTCTCCAATGACAGCTTCACGCCCCTTCTTAGCAACCATACGTACAGAACCCATCCTCCAGCACCCATCCGTTTCACTCTTTTAAGAATGAGTACTACCCTTGCAGTTACATGCCACGCCCCAACTGGTGCAACCGGGCCCACTTGCCACTAAACCCCTTCCTTATTCCACATGCCGCCCTCTTCGGCATACAACCCATCCTCTCCGGCACCATCCGAATATCCCGAACACCCATCAATCCGAGGGTTGCCATGCAAATTCCTTCCCTCCGCGATCGCCTTTTTATTCCCCCAAGGGATACGGAGTGTGTGCGATGGATCACGTGGTTTCGGTGTTAAAGAAGTAGGGAGGGGGGTTAGACTTTTCGGGATGAGAGAAAGAGCATCCATCTTTTTTATCCGGAAGAAAATGTGTATGGAAAAGAAGGGATTTTTCCCTAAGCATGAGATGCATCGCGTCACAAATAGTTCGACCTGTAAGGCGATCCATCTCTCTCATTGGCTGGTAAATCTTTTTCGGCGTTGAGATTCTGCGGTTTGGCGCGCGCGGGAACTGCTTCTTTGTGCGCCTCCTCTCGGCGGCGGAATGACTTAGAAAAATGAGCGTCGCTCCGATACGCGTGTTGCTGCGAGTGTACACGAAGAATGGTTCTTATTTTTTCCTTCTCCCCCGACAGTTTTTATCCGGAAGATTTACTCTTCGCGAGTTTTTCGAGGCGGAGTCGAGAATTTATTGCCTCGCATTTGGAGAACGTGGCGGAAGGCGCGCCTATTTTTTTGTATCGTAAGGAGTGTATTGAGACTTCAGATTTGGATTGAAAAATTGTTGGTGTACTTTTATCGCTCGGTGGCTCCCTTCCACGGGTCGGCAGAGTTTGTTTTCCTCTATTTCCTTCTTTTATTTTAGGTATCTCTGCGGTAAATGTATCGATTTTGGGGATAGGTCGTGATACAGACGATTCACCTCCTTACCATTAGGATGTATTCTCTGTTTCCACCTAGACAAAGTGTACAACTTTATTAGTGGGTGTAATCTATAAATATATGAATTTCTCACACGAATTTAATGCTGACATCTTCTGGAAAACCATTGTATTTTCCTAGTGCATTTCATCAAAGACAAAAGATTTTAGATATTATAAAGGGAAGTATTAGTTACCAAGAAACGAAAGAAAGGGAATTTATTTGGGAATGGTAAGGCACATTATCGTACCAAAAGGTTACGTATGTAGCGAGTTTCAAATTTATAAATATAGATTCTTTGTAGTCAGTTACTAGTTGCATTGGGCCTTTAAATATTGAGGAAAAATATGTTAATCGAAGATAAATTATTTATTAATAATATGTTTATAAACATATATATTCCTATACAACATTCTAATTTTCTTTCTTTGCGTTGATATGCGTTCCTTTAATGATTATTTTCAAGTTAAAAGGGGGTTAGTGGCAGTGAAACAGCCAGAAGGAATGGAAAATGGGTTAATAAGTTAAATTATCCTTTACATGGAAGAAAAAGTTATTTTATTGAGGAAGGAAAAACATTAAAATTTGCAAATACAGGCATAATTTTAGTAAATTAGTTACCTGTAGCGAAATACTCTCTAATTTTTTATTTCTAGCATTGTGTGTTGGTTAATTTTAAATGAGTGATTCAATGTTATGCGATTGTTTTGATTAAATTGGGAAAGAAAGAATGTAAAAAAACTTATTTAAACTTCTAAATATTTTTTTTTCGTTACTCACAAGTCAATCTCTATCAGCTGCTTCAAATCTAAGAAACATGCTCGTTCTTCCCTTTCTTTTAGATAATCGGCGTGCTTTTATAATTGCGTGTTCTCGGAGATTTGTATGTTGTTTTAGTCGTTTCAAATGTGTTCAGAAAAGTACCAATATTTTTAGCTTACTGTCAAACTATGGAAAAAATTTTTCAGCATACTGATATAGCTGTGGAGTATTTCGAAAGATAAATTGTGTTAGAGGAAGATTAGCTCATTCGCTAAGTTTAGTAATTGTAGTAGTGATGAAGTTGCATAATTTATTTACATATAATAAATGTGTTTTTTATTTGAAGTACCATTAGTTACCATTTAGTTTGTAATTTATCATATTCCGCGAATCTCACTCCAATTTTTCCCACCATTCAACTTTCATTTCGGTCACATCTTCCATAGGAAATAGGCTCACCTTCATTTCGGTTAGCTTCCCTCTCGCCTTCCACTCTTTTTTCCTCTTCCTTATTTTTTAAAAGGACTATTATAGCTTTCGATTTGTTACTCGCCGTCACCGCGGAAGTTTAAATGGAAGGATGACTGGGGTACTCCCATTTGCCTCCCGCCCCATTCCCCGTTATTCCCTGCGGTGAATGCTCCAAGGGTAAGTGGGAGGGGGGGATACGGGTTAGGGGTATAAGTCCCTCCCTTGTGGCTGCCAGGGATGTGTTCTGCAGCTCCGAGATCTCCTCTGCCGAAAATGGATGCGAAAGGGTAGGGTGAAAGGGATTCTGAGAAGAAAGGGAAAGAGGGAGTTTACAGGAGATTTAGAAAGGAGTCGGGGTGTGAGGTGGGGAGGGATTCGATGAATGATTGGCTCTTCCCGATTCCGGGAGGACTAGGAGGAACTGGATAGCTTTCGAGATATACTTTATCGGCGCTAAGTTTTCGTGTCAGCATTCTGGGCCCCTTTGGAGTAGGTTTGGGGAAGGCAACGCTGTTTAATAAAAAGTAATGCAACGATTTCTTTATACAGTCTCTGTTTTTGGTTGTGTTTCTAATAGGCTGACTCTGGAAGTGGAAGACAACGATGCCCCACCCCCCCGGGCAGGAAATCTATAACGTTTCTTCCCATGAAGGTTATATTGACTGATATAACACCAAGAAGTTCAAACCAGTAGTTTTTGTTAATTAAGTTTACGAAAGTTAATTTTTTGTCAGTTATGATATCCAAAGAACTGAAGGCTTTCAAAATCGATGGCAATGATTACTTCTTTCTTTGCTAGGGAAACGGTATCTCGCATTGTTAAATACTTTCGCTGGAAGAATAAATACTTGTGATTAAATGCTTAACGCTGGGGGATTTACAAGGATGATGATGAATGTGATGAAAAGTTGCCCTATAGCTTCTATCGATGAAAATTTTACCCTATTAAAAGAAATTGGTACCGGATTATCCGTTCATATTTTCACATATGTTTTCAGCCGTGCATTAAACGATGATTTCGTTTATTGTGATAATGTCTTAATTGAAAATTTAAGCCAACTAGATCGTTACCTAAATGATCATAGACGAAAAGAATGGCCAGGTCAACTATACTAGTTATGCATGGGATGCATCCAAAGTAGAAGGTAAATTTAATGAAAGAAAGGGCGTTATATCAAATTGAAACTTCATTCGGAATGTTTGAGGTTAAATAAACAACAGTGCTGTGTATGGCTGGCGGAAATTCGGCCTCGCAAAAATGTGGTCATGTATATTCTGTTTTTTTCCTTTTCATAGCCTTGTAGTCCAAATCAAATCTATTTTATCATAGTTAGTCAATCCAGTTCACAAATACCTCTTTATTCTAACGCTGCTATCCGTGCAATAATAAGAACCATGGTTATGAATAAATGGAGAGATACCTTTTCATAAACGAAATATTTTGAAATTGAGATTTAATAAAAGTAAGGAAACGGGAATATAGTTTCATATGGCATCGATGCTATTCTTAGAGAGACAAGGACCATCTCTAAGCCAAGGCGCAACGTTTTTGGAAGCTGCTACGATGGAGGAATTCTTACGTGGAGAAAAGCTCTGGTATTGGAAAAAAGAAGGGACTTGAATAAGGAGGGAGCTTCTCGTCGAAGGAAGAAAGAAAAGAAACAGAAATGAGCGGAGGGACAGGATGAAGGGTTTGAAGGGAAGGGAAAGAAAGGATATATGTAGATGATGATGCTGTGAGGAGAGGGGAATGATGGTGGGAGTGTGGGAAGTTTAGTGAGTAAAGGAAGGAGGACGAATGAAAGAGGAATGTGGGCTGAACAATATCACGGGCGATGATGAGAGGGAGATGTGGGCGGAAATGTAGAAAGGTTGATAGGGAAGATATTAGGAGAAATAAAGAGAAGAGTGGAAGCATGGAAAAAAACAAGCTATTCGTTCTTCCATTTTTCCATGAAATGGAATGAAAATATTAGTGGTTTTCGTTGCTCAAAGAAAATGTTATCCCATAAAATAATTAATGTGATTTTAGTTAAGGTTTTGATGACAGTAAGGAGGCTGTTTATCGTCGTTAGTAAGATGATTAAGTGATAAGTTACATGATTCTTCGATGATCGAACGAGTAAAAGTGTAAATGATAAATTCGTCGTTGGAGGGAATGTCCATGGAATTTTTCAACGCCAAACGGCTTATAAAGAGCATACATATTCCAGAGAATTGTTTAAGAACTAAAGAGTAATATTGTTAGTGCTTTCAGCCTACGAGTGAAGAATACCGACGTTTGAAAAATGTAAATATTGCAACATTACTTCGAATAGTTCGATCTTATGCAATATCATTTACTTCCTTTCTGAAAATCTAATAACAAATACTTAATATACGAATACGAGTGATCGTCTTAATAAACATATTGGAATCTGCCATTACCTCGTATCATTTGAGCTTTTTGGTCAGCGTCACGTTTTCTGAGGCTTGTCGTAGTATTTGTTATGTACGGTTGTTCAAATTGCCACAGCCTACCTGCAGTGATTCGATGATAATGATTATGATATAAAAAATTAATGTAAAATATGAGTCAAATGACTCGTTACCTACTACTCTATTGTTAATCATATCTTTCGTAAAAAATATTAGGGAAAATGTCATTTTTGGAAATATAAATGTTTAAGTTTGCATATTCACCTAATTCATTACGAAGTTGAAGTAATTAGTTAATATCCCGGTCCGGTTAACCCGGAAGTTTTGTAATTACACACTGACTCGAAAGTAGTAATGTCCTTTGAAAGATGATATGCGAACATTAAATGGAAAACGTGGGATAGAATGTTTCGGTAAACCAATGACAGAAGCTTATCACCGTACTTACAATGAATTATTTGGATTCCCTAAGTAAACAAGTGAAAGAAAATCTGATGCCGCAAAAAGCCATATTGCGCAAACATGCTATTCTATAAAGATTACTTTTCTGTACATAAATACGAATCTTCCGCGAGTACCCATAAACATATCACCGAAGTGGTCGCAGTGGAGAAAAACGTTAGTCAGCAAGAAAGAAACTTCCACTCAAAAAAATTCGCCTTGGGAGACGCCGAATAGATTTCCTCCATTTCTCAATTTCGCCGAGGAATCTCGTTGCATAAAGAAAAGCGCTTCAGACATCACCTCAGCGGGGCTTAAAGAAAAAGGAGCTCGAGCAAAAAAAGGACGAACTTCGCAAAACATTTTACTCGATGAACTTTTTTCCTCTGATATATCTTTCCGCTGTTCTGAGAGTGGATTGGTGGAGGAGAACCGCTGGGGAGAGAGGCGGATGAGAGATGACACGGAGAAATATATAGGAAAGGGTACTGAGGAAATTCACATTTCGTGTTAGAGAATCGAAGGAAAGTAAGAGTAGAAGTAGAGAATGAAGAAAGAAAAGGAAATTATGCACTAGTGGTAAGAAGAAATTCGAAGAGAAGCTTCTGAAAATAGGGCAGAACCGGAAGTGGAAGGAAAACGAAAAATTGATATAGAAGGAGACCTAATACTTTTATGGATAATATATTCCTAATGCCTTCGACAAGGAAAGTCAATTGCTGAAAAAGAAAAGAAATCTCATGGAGTAACATTTACTTTCATAAGCTAGTATAAGACTGACAATGAGAAGCATAATAAGATGGGAGAATCGTGGTAATGAAAGGAATGAAATGTAGGAATCAGAATGGGAAATAAGTTCCTGTTCACTAAGGGAAGAAAAGTAATGAAGTTTCAATGGGAGAAAACTAAAACATGTTTGACCTTTAATTTAAAGATTCGAGTGATTTTTTTTCCAATTACGTGACGCTGCCGCGTAAAATCAATTTTATTTAGCCTCGGTGAGTTCCGTCGGAAAGAAGTTAGTAAACGAGACACAAATTTGCGGTATTCTTTCTCCGTGGCATGAGGAATAAAATATTAACAATTCGTAGAAATGGAAAAATTTATGTTATTAGTAGGAGTGCGTGAGGATAAAGATAGGCAGATCGGTTAAAATCTATAAATGGAAAATTGTGAAAGGAATAGATAGTTAAAAGTGAGACTAAGGTTAGAGAAATGGAGATTGAGTAGAATGGAAACAAGTATTTGTGATACTTAAATAAATAATGAGATAAAAAGAATTCAGTGCCGTATTTGTAGTCCTAGGAGGCCTTGTAGGTCCTAGGCGTAACATTTTTCTAATGCCTCAAATGGCCAATGACAAGTTAAAAAGAAATTTCTACAATGGCGTTCTTTCTTTCATTCGCATTTAAGAATTTTTAAAATGTTTATTGAAAATGAAATTCAAAAGTAGCATCGACACTCATTTCTGTAAATCTATAAAGCATACCATGAATATACGTACAAATGAAAAAAATAATATTATACATGTAATACAGCAGTCATGATATACATCATACGTATACAATTTTTGCTGAATTTGGTGATTTCAGATTTGTTTACAATATCATCTTAATTAATGGGTGTCATTTTATTTTGTTAAATTAACGATGTGGTCAATTATCGTGACATCATCGAGAGTGAACCCTTTAGCTTGTGCTCTTTGAGCCTTATGATAAAGCCGGTCTTAGAGATAACAATAACGGATAGTAGAAGTAACAAGTTGAAATGGGATAGTTCAATTACAAAAGGTATACTGATAGGATGACTTATAGTTACCATGTAACTTCTCGTAATAATTGAATGGGGAAAATGGTATTTTGATGGATGATGATACTACCTCAGTTTCTACTATTCCTTCGCATTGAAATACCCAGCGAAAATTTTGTCACCAATCTCGAGGAAGAACGGAACGCGTACGTAGAAAAACATCGATACGGAGAGAACGAAAAAAGGCGAGGCTTTCCGAAGGGATGAGAAGACACGATGGTTGGAAGAATGGGAAACACAGCGGTATTGGAAAGAAGCTTTATGCAAGAACGAAGTGAGAGAGAGCGGTAGGGTGAGGGTGTCGACGGGAAAAAATGGAGAAGGGAAGGAAAAATATTTTATGAGTGGGAGGATATGCGAAAGTGAGAGGAATAAAAGGGAAGAAGGAGGTTTGAAGTGGGGCGGGAGACCTCTTGGAAAAGGGGAGGAATGGAAAAAGCAGTAGGCGAAGCAAGAATAAGTGAGGTTTTCTGCGAGTGGGTGGTCCAAGAGAGGTCGAGAGGGAGTGGCTAGAGCCGCTCGACATTGGAAAATGGAATGAGAAAGAGTGAGAGAGAGAGAGAGAGAGAGAGAGGAATCGTGGTAGCAGAGCGTGGTCGAGGCAAAAAAACACCGTTGCGTCGTCGTCGATTCGATAAATCGATCTCACCCGACTTCTTTTTCCCCTCCTCCTCTTCGTCTATCTTTCTTTCTCTCAGGGAAACTGAGAGGGTTGCTCGGGAGGACGTGTGGGTGGCTGAGAGAGGTGTTTTTTCTTTTTATAAAAAGGGTGATTCGTGAGGGGGAGGGGGAGGTTCCCGGTTTTTTATTATTTTCGGGAGTTGAGGGGGGTCCAAGGAGAGGGGTCTTTCTGGGGATTTATATTTGGCCCTGCCTCCAGAGATGGGGACGTGGAGAAAAGTGCGGGATATTCTGGAAGCTATGCTTCTTCCGCATTGGAGTAAAAGATTGGGGGTGGAGGTGTAAAGGGGTGGTGGAGTTGGGAAATAGGGTTCCTTCTTTCCATTCGTTCCATTTCCCTCCCGCCTCCCCACCTCCGACCCCAGTCCTTCTCCGTCCAACCCACCAACTTCTTCAAACAACGTATCTCTTCTCTTTTTTATATCTCTTTCCTCTCTCCACGTCCTTTTTCATTTTTTTCCCTCCACGACGCAGTGGTTTTCTTCTCTCTTTCCCTGTGGAGGCCATCTTGCTTCGCCCATTATTGAACGTGCACGGACGAAAATGTACGCAAGGGAGGGTTTATTTCTTTTTTGCGCGAGGAAGGACTCCGTGCTTTCCCGTCTCCAGTTGCAGGCCGGGAATGGAATAAATCTTGCCTCCTCCTTCCTCCTCCGCTCGATTTCTTTTTCTTCCCGAACTTTTTATGTCTCGTGAGTTCGTACTTTGTCGCGGAACGTGCTTTACACTTAGCGTGCTGCGAAAACGTTTTGTCTGCGCTGACCTGGATCTGGAAGCCGTCTGATATTGCGTCCGGGTGGTCACATGTAGTTACTATTTTAGATTGGCAGCTGAGAGGAGATTTTAGATTTCTAAGTGTGACTTAGGTTCGACTTTATTCAAATTACTTCAGTTCTGATTAAGTTTCAGAACCAACTTTTTCACCATTTTACTCGGTTGTTCTTAAAGTCTAACGCTTGATTGCCTAATAATTTTCATGTATCTTTTTCTACATTTCCGTCGAATTCTAAGCGACGAATATTTCATCTTGGAAATATTCCTATGGGTACTTGTATATATTTTTCACTATTTTCTCTGTTTAAATTATTTCTATTTCATACTTAGTTAAAATTCGTATTTACCTCTAGAAGAATACTCGAATGTAAATTTCGGGTGTATGTGCTTGCTCATTTCAGTCTAAAAATTTCAAATATTACAATTCTTCTTTGACCCGGAAAATACAAAACAGTTGTTCCGTAAAGCTGTAGCTTGAAGCGGAAAATATATTGCTGCGTGAATTATATTTGCAAGGTTTCCGGATAATATTTTTATGGGTTTGGTAATGTGTAAGTATGAATATCGTAGTCAAAAAGTTTACATAATTGATATTCTCCTTCAATATTATTTCTGTAGCGGAAAAATTCATGAGCCAGAATGGAATAGTTAACAATTCCCCAGAATTCTAACCAACAAGTGAAAATATTTGGTTTAATATTACCCAAAGGATCGTTCAAGTATGTTTGCTCACGACGAAAAAATGTTTTTTACTACTCAGAATTGTTCTGTATTCATTTGCGTATTAAATATCCATTATGATATCTATTATTTGTTGATTGGGTAATTTCAAGTCCAGAAAAGTACGAGGAAATTAATTCATGCCTATAAGATGTACATCGAACAATAATTCCTCATTTTTTCTTACCATCATTCTTTTTTCCTCGCCGTTAGAAATAGTCGACAAGATTCAAGTTTTACCACGGAGTTGATTTTTACGAACGATGGCACGATTCCCGTAAAATATTATAAAGGTAAAAGAGGGAATATCTATATCTCTGGAATCTTTTTTGTCTCTCCGTTTCGGCGAATTCCTTTCGATTATCTCCGTTGATAAATCTAGACTTAGATATCGCATACATCGGCACTTTCTCTTGCGTTCTCACCACGAACTCCCTCGACGCCTCTGAGAAGACTCTCGAATTATTTTTGCGTCCTAAAAAATTCACACTCCTTCATCACTTTCCTCTCTCTCTTTTGCTCCGCCACCGCTTTCCCCTACTCCATAGCGTTCTTTCCATTCCATTCTCGTCCCTTTTCCCCCAAAAAACCCTCAACACCTTCTGCTTTATAGTCCTCCTACAGTACTATCCTGCATCCATTTTTTTACTCTCTCCATCCCTCGTTTTACGATTCCTTCGGAATAACTTATACGTTACATACATATGTATTTTTGCATACATTAATACATACGCGATCCTGATTTTCGTCCCCTCTGTTGATTTATTTGCGTTTTAAACCCTACGTATAAAATATTCAGAAAGCAATTCTCCTTTGGATTTTCTGAGAAAAGAGAGAGAATCTTGTTATATTTCGGGTATGTTTTTTATAGTTTTTTCATAAGTTTACGTGGATACATTGAGCGAAAACGATAGTTATCTCACAATACATATTAAATAAGTGTTAAATTAACCAAAAGAAGAGCCATTATCAAGGCTGCACACCTCCAATTGGTTTCCCATCTTTTTTTCTTTCTGTTCGTAGGAGCATAATAGAAAATTTTTTCATCTCCTTCGTAGTTTTTGGCTTTGAGGAATCATTAAATAAGAGATTATAATAAAGAGGAAGTACCTACGTAGAAGATTTAGAAGAATACATGGAATACTAGTTTGAATAGAATAAATCATAATTAATGATCATTTAATGTAACTAACTCTCTCTAGCATCGCTGGTGTTGCGTGTATGCGTTATTTAAACATTTTAGATGTTTATGTCCTTAGGAAGTAATTTGGCCTCCTTAGATTTCAATTCATTAAGATTTAAATCGTTGGTGCTTCCAATTTTCCAATCCCATTGCACCTCAGCGCACACAACACTGAAAAGGTTACCATCCTCAATTAAGTTTGGAAAAGTCGATTTGCAGATTAATTTTTCTCTTCTCAATTGATAATTAAGTAATTTACTAACGTAAATTATACTTATTGTTTAGGATGTTCTAACTTTAATTAGTCAGGAGGGGTATGAGCGGCCATTTTATAGTACCTGCTAGTGGTAATACTATTTTTAAAATAGCCTCGATAATTAAGGTCATTCCGCAAGTATGGGCTCAACCAGGAGTCGAGCCTGGGACCGCTTTCATCAAAGGTGAATGTGCTACCCACGTGGCTATCCGGATGGCTGTTAGTTTTTTATTATTAAATCAGATGTAGGCTACCGACAATACATCCCGTAAGGTAAGGGATACCACATTCTTATGACCACAAACCGTGATTTATCGAATATCGATGAGAAGAAAACCGAAATAAAATGGGGACGTTTCTGCAAAATTTAGCCTGAGTTAATTTCACGTTTTTCAGATTCTGTATGTATATGTAGCGTAACTGTGTTTTCACGTAAATTGAATTTAAATAATTTATCTTAATGATATATCTTATATCATATCCATTCTCCCAGTTTTTCCTGCAAAGAGAAGAATTGACTGGGACCATACGTTGAAATCGGGGCAGTTCCAGTCAAAACGGGACATTTGGTACAAATGTCTCTATGAAAGGTACAAGCAGTGTTTTTCATGTTGATGTTTGATGTTATTAAAGATGGTGGTTGATCAGAAAGAAATAAACGCGGACCTTAAAATTTGAGAATGCTCTAAGCGTTGTATAATTTTACCTTTGAGTCACCATTCCTCTTTTTGAATTTTAAAATAACACCTTGGAATTTTTTGGCTAAGTAAACAATTTCTCGCGAATGATTACAAATTTCCAATTTCTTCGGAAACTTAAATTTAAAATCTAATTGTTCTATACCATGAATAACCGCTACATAAATCCGTTGGTTATTTTGATTTTTATGATGTTCCATGGCTCTTTTTTTTGCCATATAAAAATTTTAATATAAGAAATGCTGTGTCCATGCTCCTTTCCGTGTAGCCTCAGAAGCGCCACCTCTTTCTCTTTCGTTGTGCGAGAACAATGAATATTCCTTTCTTTTATCTTTTTCAATAAGCGATCAACGTGTCATCGAACTCTTTTCAATTCTCCTACTGTACCTACTCTATTGAATGAGAGATGCCGTTCTCTAATTCCGTTTCATCTATTTTCTCTCTATGTAACTAACTTTTCTTTTCCTAATATCAGTTAATGAGTATCTTTGGAGCTCCATTTTCTGTGCTAAATGTATTTAAAATAAATATGATTTTACAATATTTAATTCACCCTCATTTTGATAGCTCTTGCAAAAAGCTTTTCAGTTTTAAGCTTATCATTACTTGGGATTATTGTTTTCTGCAAATTTTAAATGCTCTGAAAGTCCTATTTAAGGTATATTTGACCAAAACGCAATCGACGAAAAAGTAGTAAATTCCTTCATTTCTTCCTGTATATCGTAGTAAATATTACTATAGTAACTGTAATCACTACATACATTCATAGTGGTGAACATATTGATTTTCTATCCATTAGTTTTATTTATCGCTTTAATTATCGTGAAATTTAGTGGATTGGATACATATGATCTTATCGAAAAGGAAAACGAAATTTCAGATTTAAAATTAAGTATTAATTTCAAAGGCTACGCAAATTTTGTTTTCATGCTATTCAGTTTCAGAACTACACTTTCCTCGTTGAGTTTTTACTTTTTTCACCAGTTTTCGAGATCCACTGTTACGTAACTGAACTGATAGAATATAAAAAGAAGGTCGTGTCCTTGAAAATATAAAACTATAGTCGTATTTGATTTAGGGAAATCTCGTATCTTCATAGCAAGTGAGGAAACACGAGAAGTGCGAAAATTAGCAGTAATTAAAAACCTGTTTCAAGAATTGATGTGACTTATACTATTTTTCCTACTAATGGCGTGTTTCCGAATTTACTTCTGAAAGTAAGTCTGGATCTTACGTTAATTTTAAATAGAAATTGTAATGCTCTTAAAGGTACTTTAAGGCTTAATTAGAGGGTTCTATATTTTAATACTGGCACTTAGGATATTCAGCGTACAAAACTCGTCATTTAGTTTCTGCTCCTTATCATAGAGACAACTAATTTTTGCTTATAATTCGTTTAACGAATGATGATAATAATATTAGTTATTTTAATTAATACATTCATTACTTTATATTTCTATATATCTGCCTTGAGTTTTTTAACGGACAGCTTACATTAAATCTATCCTGAAAATCATGTCAAGGATTACTTTCAGATAGGTCTTCATTCCTGATGGACACTATATGTACAGGGTGCGGCAGAACCAATTAAGCAGTTCCCGAGCATTTAACACTCGAAACTGCTTAGTCGGTTCTGCCGCACCCTGTATTTATGAATGTAGTATACATATTCATTTGTCTTTTGGTACAGGATAGAGATGGAAACGTGTCTTTAATTTACTTTCCTGGATGCCTAAATATCAAATGAACTTAATTATACTGAATGCACTTATGTAGACTTTTCATTTCATGTCATTCTGGCTCAGTGAGGACTGCGAAAGCAAACTACCTCACTCCTCATCGTATTTCAAGCCTCAATCATCATCATTATTATTATTGTTATTAAATATTCATTATTATTAGTTATTAAAGCCTCATTCCTTTTCCAAGCCTTTTAAAAGATAACGTAGTTGAGGCTCATGCAGACCATGGCTACTTTTCAGCAGGCAGTGATTTGTAAAGATCGCAAGCATAATTGAAGGAATAATTCAAACATTGTAATATCCACAAGATGTTTTATTACGACCGATTTCGGCTAAGATGCCATATTACAAAGTTTTACTCATTCCTTCAGAGTGTCTTTCCACGAATTCCGGCCAGAGAGAATAGAATTTATATGCAAGCATAACTCTTGATAATTCTATTGAACATACGAACAATTGTAGAATAAAATAAAATAGTTGCAAAGGTATATTGATAAGGAGGAAACAGATGCAAGCGAGGATTACTTTAATCAGATGGAGAGCGGAAATTGGAGAGGAAGAAGGTGGAGGAGATGAAATGAAACGAGTAGGCGGAAGGAGAGAGAGAGCGAGAACGGATGGAGAGGGCGAGATGGAACAATGAGCTACAGAAAAGTCTCGAGTGATTCGTGCAGAGATGTATGCAGATAGGGAGGTGAGGGTCATGCTGAGGAAGGGGGTGTAGGTGGAGGAAGAGGGAAGTGGATGGGATTTCACTGAGCTGAGGACTTCGCGATAAAAATTATGAAGTGTTTCCCGGAGACGGATACTGCTAATTAACAACGAGGGATCCCTTGCACTTCTGGGAGAATTTCAACTAAATGAGGAAAGGATTACCTAGCAGTTTAAAAGAGAAACCTCTCTGGAGCTCTTTTCTATGAGATTCAGATTGTTGCAGTTTAAAGGAGTTTTGTTCTAACATGTTGGCTAGGAAAATTTTTCACCCACACGGGTTAACGAATATCCCAACGTTTGACATTCCATATTTCGTAAATATTTTTTTGTATTTTCACGCAACTAGTAATTTGCAATAATTTAAGAGGAATTCAATTCTGATATGATCGCCTTATTTCGGGAATCCACAAGATATATAGTGTTATGCTGAAGAATAAAAGTAATGTTTGCTATAAAAACATAAATTAAGTTTATTAACGGTTTTTTCATGAGTACAAAAACAAAAAAATATTCAGTACAAACATGTAAAGATTTTTTCACCATTCGTTAATGGGTTTTGAAATATAGAGTAAGATCACGAAGGGAAATTTTAAAATAAGAATTTTCTGAAAATCTTTTTGAAATCTATGACAATGAATTGTTTTCATTGACGACCTAAAATTTACTTAATATGCATATGGAAGTTTGATATTTGTAAATATCTAGAGTATAGAATAGAAATGAAAAGGAGAATTTTTCCTACGTTTGTAAGACGGGTCTCCTCTTTTTCGGAAGTCCGGAATAGAAAAACATCTTAATCGTCTTAAATCTTAGAAACATCTACAAACATCTTAGAATTGAGTAAATACACTATTTTAAATATTTGTTTACGCTAAAAATTATACAACTTAAGTGAAAAGGAAAGCAAATAAAAATGATAAATTTTTAATCTAAAGAAGAATATTTTAATTGACGTTTTAGAAAGGTTTCCGACAAATAGCACTAATTTTATCCGCTTATATCGGAATTTCCTTGTAGAATTCTGGAGAGAATGGCTGGCTGCTTTTACATCATCAGTAGTCTGCATTTTGACCTGATGACCATACGTTGGGAAATTGTAATTCTGAAGAATTTCAAATTATGAGATAAGAGTTTTACTTTCTCAATCTTTGAAAATTTATTCAAATTTATTGGATTATTAGATATTGAGAAAAAAAAATCTTTAAATTTGCTTTCTCAATGATAACATTTATTCATCGATATTTATATTGGTATGAATAAATTGATTAATCACAATTTTACTCACCCGATCATAGTTCAAGTTGGATATAATTCGGTTAAAGGCAATAATTAGAACAGGTTAACTCTGTAGAAATGGTGTACTTATTGAGCAAAGGTTTCAGCATTAAGAGGCATATGAATTTGCAAAAGTCTACTTCTTCCTTTGTTCGAGGTTTAAAAAATCCCTCGGGCGATGCTTCGTTGATTTTTTAATCAAAGATAAACTCCATCCGAAGACTGGAGATTTCCATTTTATCTTTCTAGTCTCCTCCAACTGGGAACATACCACATCCGGTTCCCGTGGCATCCAGAGATGCCTCGTATCTATCAGAGCCTCTCATCAATGCATCCACTTCCACGTATATCTTTCCAAGGAACGTATTTTTATACCAAAACCGATCTCAACCCCTCTATCTCCGTTCTCCATTCACTGGTCTTTCTTTATGCTGCGACAGAAACAATGGGAAGGTGATGTGGAGAGTTCCACCGGATTTCCTCTTTCCCTCGTATGTGACGAACCTTTTCAAGAGATGCGGGAAAATGTAAGCGATGGTAAAAAGATCGCGGACGATGCATATAGAGGATACAAAGTACTCCTTACACTGAAATGAGAGAGATGGCGCTGAAGATTGTCGTCCGGGATCTCATTGTTAGCTTTTGTCTCTGAAATCATCTCGAACGAAACACCGTCTCTCCATACGTTCCTTATCTCTGCGTCCCTTCCCACTCGTATCTCTATCCCTTGAGTCCAACACTCATTCCTTCACTTCCCAACCCCTATCTGCAAGCCTGTGTCCTGCAATACTGTTATCTTCAATTTTCAGCAAAAAGTATACCGGTAGTGTTTTATTTATACCGTAATACCTCGCTCTGAGCGGATTCAAACACTGCGGGTTTACACTTTATAAGTGGATAGTAATCAATAATCAATACGTAAGGTGTAGAATTCGTTGAGTCAAAAAGAAACTGCAAAACTTTGTATTTTCCGCAAATTTTAGAAAATTTGAAATACAAAGTTCTCTTTCGTTTATTCATGCCAAATAATATTAAGTTATCAATTCTAGAAAGTCTGCACGAGTAAAATTCTTTCGTCTGGTTTTATAATGAATACTTAAAATGGACTTTGACGAATGTTCACTTTAAGCATAGTATTGTAATGGTTTGTTAGAGTTGAAGTAAAGATCATAGTTAATAACCATGATAATCCATTATATATGTTGGAGGAATTATAATCATCATTTAAACTCTAAAAAACCATTATAATACTGGGCCTATAGTGGGAATTAGTTAAAGTCCTTCTTAAGCATACGTTATAATTCTGGGCTTACTAATTTTCTACTTCCAGCAGTCTTTTGAAACGGCGTAAATGAATATTCTGCTGGATAGAATGCAGTGATTAGAGCAGTCACCTGGAAGATCCTGTTCAAATCTCGCCCTAGATAGATATTTTCAATGTCCGTTTCTTCTTAGAATATTTTTCGGTGCACGGCTTGTGCAAAGTCAGCATTTACCCTTTCGCAATATAAAGTTAAGATATGAGCACAAAATCCCATTTCTCCAAGCCATTCGGTAAAGAAATGTTCTGATGGGAGAATTGGAGAAATGTTCTGTTGGAATAACTCAACGGACAGTGCACCCGACCGGCAATTGGGAGACTCGGGTTCAATTCACTTTCCCGTCAGACTTTTTTTCAAGTCCATTCTTCCTTGAGATTTTTCGTGGGTGCGCACCATCTTGCGCTAGATCACCCATGCCCGTTTTCATCTTGTATATGAGCACAACAGAGAAGTTAATATCGAATCTATTGTTGCTTGCGCTGAATTCTTTATCTCTAAAATAAAGGGTATGAATTGAGGTGTAATAATGCAACACTTATTTTTTTGAATTTATTTAGAGCTAACAATCTTTAAGGTCAAAGAAAAGAAATTAGCAGAATACCTTGAATGAAAAAATAAAAAAATCAGAGTTAGCAGTTTTTATCAGAGTACCATAGTCGATGGATTTCTATTTGCAGTACATTTCCTTCGTTGAATTTTTATATCGAATTTATGAATATTTTACGCGTATTTCGAACATATAACTTAGAATTTTGAACTCCTTAAACTTAGAATAAATTTAGAAATTTATTTTTGCGTTATGATTCACAAACCATCATTTTTTTAACGACGAGCTCCCTATGCGAACCCCATCATGTTAAAACCCACGATTAAACATATTACACGTCGTTCACAAGGGGGACATTTTAGGAAATCAGTAAATTGCGCAATGTGTAGCTCATTTAGAGTGTCAAATTGATTGATATAGGCATGGATGACCTGTTTGCTGCGAAAAAATCTCGGGCAGTAATGTAGAGGCTTAACTGCAAATTTTCCTATTTTCGTTGCAGTCAATGTGTCAATCGATATTTCGGATTAATTAGTCACGAATTCAAGAGCAGACTTCAAGGAATGTAGCAGTGTTTGTGAGTTGATTTCAGTGCATACAAGTAGTTGAAATATCCAGCGTTTCACTGCTCAATGATTTATTTTCTTTTAAGCCAAATTCTTTTTTGACTCCAATAAATAGATCATAAAAGTCAAACATTCATTTACTTTAACTCTTATATTTCTGCAGAATTATCTTTCACATGAAATTACTATAACTATATATACCTAGGTGGGTGTGCGATTTGACTTATTGCGTTTAATTTGGAATACGCCAAACGCGACTTCTATTTTAATTTCTCCAAGTAGTAGAAATAATTATTATTTTGTGGAATTTTTGATTACATAGAATTTAGATTATTTAATCCCTTTTGTTTTGGTTTTATTTTTAAGAAACCCTTGAAATTAGATCATACTAGCGTGCACAATATTAATCTATATTTCCACCGTAACTTAGGGTTTAGAGTTAGGCTTACCAATTTTTATTTTCTTGGTTAATCTTATGAAAAAGACTGTACATCGTGCATTTGTATTACGATGCCGAAAGATTGAAGTCGTTGCTGCAATTCATAAATTTATAACTGGAGCTTTCGACTTCGCGTGCATTTTAAGATATATGTTGTGTATGTTTAGGACCACCATTTCCAATAATATGATATTCTGCACATTATTTGTAACAATCTTTCCCAACCGGTGTAGGGCAACAGACTGCTGTGCGGTATATAAGCTCTCGGTCTTCCTCACAATTTTTGGCGTCTTCGAATTCCTGCCCGTAGTGAAGATAATCTTTCCGAAAAAATCACCGTGACCTGAAAAAAATCGTAAAATCCAATCACATATTGCCAAAAAACAACGGAACTCGTTTTCTAGGTGGTTTTCTAGGTGGCATGTATATACCAGGCTACATTTAACATTTTGTCAGAGCGCATACTTGCCAATACTTTCGTGAACCTAATCCATATTTCAGTCCAGTCGGAAGAATAGCTTAAGAATACTTCATCTGTCGAAAATAGCTCAGTTGGTATACTTATTAGTCGAAGTTTCACTATATATATTCAAGTCAGCCGGGAAGATTGAACTTTTCCGTGAGTGGGGATTAGTGAATAAGAGTCGGAGAAGCAGTCATGTGTGGTCCTTTAAATTTTACTTCGTTTAATTTACTGCACAAAGCTTATGATGTCTATTGAAATATTCGCTATCGTTCATCGAACATGTCAAATCATTTTAATCGGTTTATGTTTTAATTCGTTTAATTTACTGAAATTTATAGCTATTGTAAGGTCTTGAAAAGGGCATACTGACATTTTGAGCCATGTTAAACGAAGTAGTGATTGGCCAAAATAGACTGTAAACTACTCATCTTCAAGAATTATAAACAGCGGACTCTTGTTAATAGATGAGGCATGATGGCACGGATAATCGAAAAAACACGGAAATAACTGGACAATGTGGTGGTGGGATTCCAGTTAGCCAAGTGGGCAACGAGTTCGCTTTCGGTGAAAGTGGTCTCGGGTTCGAGTCCCGGTGGGGATCCACGTGTGAAAGTGACGGCGCACTTTTATCAATACTAGTACAAATTTGGTCATGTTTTTACCGTAAATACCCACGTACGTATACTACGCATTTTTACAAAAATTAAAGCTAAAAATCAGGAATCGTATTATATATAAATATTCCATGGTTTTTATTATGATAGATCAAAACTACAGTCACAAAACTTTACTGCGTTCCATACGCGGGTATATACATAACAGTTTCTTTGCCGAATCGCATTTTGTTTCTTATACGAGGTGACATATCTTTTTTTATGAGTGGTTTCATTTGCACACTCTCCAAATATTTAAATACGTAATTATTTCTCTGGAACGTTAGATCTTAATGATTATTGTGAACTCGTTGAATGCTGAAATTTAGACTGCATTTGCCCTTGCGGGCCTGTGTATTCGCCGTCCATAATTAATGAAATGGATTGATGTGTTAATGGATTACGCAATTCAATACGTACTATGAAAAATAAAGAATACATGTGACTGCTACTTTTATCGCGAGGATACGAATACACGACGAGACAGAGAGCAGCTAGAATATAATGAATTTGCAAAAGTTTAATTAATGCATTTTCTACCGTATGTTACAAATCAAATCAATTCCTGTACCTAGTTGATCGCATAAACTATAAAAATATCGCATTTCGCATAGGCCTATTTTAATCTAATATTTAGATTAACATATAAGTGATAATAAGTCTAATATAAAACAATATTCTTTTTCAGTTTATGAAGTAGAACGTACATTTTAATTGTTACTTTCTTCATATTTTCTTTTATCGCAGTTCTTATTTTTCTGGCTGCTAAAACATCACAGTAATCAAAACTAATTACTTCCTAGTAATCCAGAAAAGTTTCAACACAGAGTTGTGGAGATGAAAAACTATGCTATTTTTAAGGGTACAGTATCATATTCTTTTGCCAATTTATACGGAGACTCTTCTTTTTCCTTCGCTGTGATCGATTTTAGTACTTCAGCAATGGAAAGCTTATTTTATTTCGTTCTTCAGTAATTTTTATAAGGGTAGAATTACGGTTTCACAGAAGCAGAGCTCTAATAACAAGTGTATCGCAGAACGTGTAGTCAGACGATTGATGTCGCCAAACAAATTATGTAGCAAGGGGAAAACTACAATCTGGTGAATATGGAAATTGACGAAGTATCGCTGTTACTGTATAGTTTGTCATTTCGTACAGCTAGAAATAATGAAATGTAAGTGGTTATTTAATTGCTTCTATATATTTATTATTACTTAGGTTCTTGTATTTTCTACATGAGAAAACTAAAATGATTTATATTGCACAGTTATATATTTGCTCACCTTAGAGAAGGTGGAATTTTCGAAACTAATGGACGCAGGAAAAATCCTATAATGTATGGATAAAATGAAAATTTTTAATTACAATATTTACCACCTTTACCAAATTTTAAATAAATACGAATATAACAGGAAATAAATTATAGCGGAATTTACAAATGTTTTTATACCAAGATTTCAAAGAATCATTATCATTAATTTCAAAGTTTTGTTATTATTAATTATTACTTAATTAATTTATTTATTTAACATTACACACGCAATTATGGCACCATTTTAGAGTTTATTTCAAACAATAATGCCTACCAAATTAACCGTTATATAAAGGAAAGCATGCACCATAACAAATCAAACAACTAACTTAAAGAAATGCAAAATTATTCACATGAAATTTTGATTTATATATTCTTTTAAGAAAGTGTCATACAATAATCGGAAAAGGGTCTATGGAGGGAGGCAGGGAGTTCAAAAGGTTAGGAAGTCTATATAGCAAGGAAGGTTGTGCAAGAGGTAATCTAAATGTAGGAACATAGAGAAAAGGAGTGAGTCTAAATCTCCTGGGTGGAACATGAGGCTTGAATAGTGACATTAGTTCGGGAGAATCAAAATAGGAATTTAATATATTGTAGATGAAAGACAGATCCAATTTCAGATTAATTTCATTTAGGGATTTTATAGAAGGGTATTTTATGACATAAGCTCTGGAAGAATTCTGTAGATGGGGTAAACGAGATTTTACCATTAAAAAATCAAAACTACTTAGCAAAAAATGGAAGAATATATTATCTTAAAAAAAATTGAGTTGTAGGAAGGAAAGAGTAGTACAGATAATCCGAAGAATGACTGGAACACGGATAGTCGAAAGTTTACTGTATTGATATTTATTATGTTGTCGCTTAGATTCACCCCTTAGAATTGAAAAAGGATACTTTCCGAAATATAGATTAGGTAATTTCAAAAGTGCATGAAGAAAGGATATGGAAAGTCATCCTTCAGAACTCGTCGTTATCTCCATCGCAGGATATTTATCCAATTCCCGATCTTCAAACAATGTCGCCACTCCAAAAGACACCCTCTTCTCTCCGGACGGACGGGTCATCAATTAGTAAAATGGAGCGTCAGTGGGAACGGAAAGTTCCTCTTCATTTTTCCCCATCAAATTATTCCTTCTTCCTCGACGTTTCTCGCTCGGGGCTGCTGCCCACTGGGCACCTTATCGACAGCCTAAAACGTAAAATAGAAGCGGAAACCGACCCGAGGAAGGGAGGATGGCGTGGCGTAGGAGGATAACTCGAGAATATGGAAAGCGAAATATAGAAGTGGGATGCAAAGAGAGGTGGAGAAAGATGGTTGAGAGAAGGGAGGGAAGCTCGGTGTTGAGAAGGCCCCCTTGAAGCAGTGTCGACCCGGCGGCCTGTTTATCGATCTCCCGCAAGAGGGAGTTGCGAGGGGGGGGCGGGGGTAGCGGAAAGGTGGCGAGGGTGTGTGTGATGAGGAATGAGGAGAGGTCGCAGAGATGGAAAAAAAGGCTTCGGAAGGCACTTGGACACGAGGAGAGTGAGATAGCTGGAGATAAGGAGAAGTGCGATGGAGGCAGTGACACGAAAAGAGTTGATGGGATGGAATCTCCCCTCTGTAATGGAAACTTGGATGTTTCGATTCTCGCGAGAATGCGGCCTTTCTCAAAGAATTGCACTGTTTACTTTTATGCAGTAGTGTCCTTCCGCATCGCTAGGATTGAATTTAGATGTCATATTTAACGTCTATGCGTTTTCGTAAATAGGGATTCGGGTATGACGAGGGAGGTGCATGGGTGAATTCGGTGAAATGCAGAACGGCCTTCATTTATGTATCTATATTTCGTGTCTAAAAGTTGATAATTTATATTTTTCTTTGTATATTGCGAGCGGCACCTATTGGTATCCTATCTCATTAGTGAATCAAATGAAGTAAATAGATTCGGCCTGATATGCGTTCCAGAATGTTTGGAATGGCAGAAAAGAAATGTTTAATGAAAGAGGGAAGAAATGATAGTTGTGAAATTTCTTTTTTGTTGTATTTCCTTTAGTAACCTTAATTTTGAGGAAGAACTATTTATTTCTATGGAAGCCTAACATAACATTATTCTCTGGAAGATTTTCCTTTCTTTATAAATTGATTAAGCCGATTCTGTTCAGATTTTTCACTTTATTAAATAGGAGGAATCGATTAATTAGGCAAATAACTAAAATTAACCTACCTTACAGCGAAATATTACTGTTCTCGTTTGTGTACGAAGAGGTAAAGGGCATAACTTTGATATGTTGCAGCAACAAAATATTCGGAGCTCGTTTTTAATTAAATCTAAGAAATTTCAAATTGCAAGTAAAACCAAAGAAGGGTTCCATTAACGAGTATAGCTTCATTTCCAATTACGTATTCTAAAATTTAACTCATTTTTCAGCTAAAGCTAAACGCGAAGAAAAATCTTTTTAAATTTGCAATCGAAAGACTTCGATTTCCCCAGATTTCCTTTTCACGCCTCGCATCTCAACCTTTTCACTTTTAATTTCCCCGGAACGGCAATAATTTGAAAATAAATCAATTACCGCTTCCAAGCACCACCTTTCCTCTTTGAACCGGTGCCGGGGATTCCTTAAGGGCCATAGAACCCGGCTGTAAAATTCACACGCGTGTTTACGACGGATGCTGCCTCAATTGCGGTGTTTACTACACGACTTGAGAGGAAAAGTGCGTGTATCCCGAAGTTTCCAGTTGGGGAGGGGATTAAATAGCACGAGGGAGGATAGTTTAGAAAGGGATGGAGAGGTATAAATGATGAGAGAATCGCACGGGAGATGGAAGAGAACGGTTAGACTATGCGCCTCGCAGAGCCCGTGAGTTCGGCTGGTTGCAGCGATTCAGGCGTTACTGTAAGGCATGGGAGAGCGGGGACGTAGCTGTCTCGGCGAGCTGCCGTAGGATCTTGAGAATGGCGGTAGAAATGAGAAAAGGGGGAGGATGGCATATGGCAAAGATGCAGCGGGTGGAAAATAGCCACTGTTTGGTGCGAAGCAATATCGGGCCAAGTTCCTCGCGCGAGGAAATGAACGGGGAAAGGAAGATTGGAATGGAAACGCCACGAAGAACGAATATTTTCTCAAAATAAGGGCGAATATTCAGTTTTCATCTACGATGTTTAGCTATAACATTCCCTATTTTGGATTTGATATGAGAAAATGTTTTTATTAAAAGTTAATTTTCAGCAAGCACAAGAGTAGGCGTGCTAATCTAACATCACTAAAGTCTCGAGTTCGAATCCTGGTTAAGGAAGGTTGTTCGTATGCTTTTATAAGGGGACTTATACTCACTCAATAAAAAGGCCTTTGTAATTATTTTTAACTTGTTCAGTTGATAGGACTTTGTAGTTCATATGAATTACCGATAGTTGGATTGCGGGCGAAAATGTGTTGACAAAATCTGGCCACCGATTTCAAATTTGCTACAACAAGGATTTGTAATTAAATGTAAATTCGAAGGATTAGAATTTTCGGAATCTGGAAAATGATAATTGTACCATTAGAAAAGGATTCTATCGTGAATGAAAAGAATCGTTAAATGAAAATAATTGAAATACATATACATAATTTGAATTATGAATACCTTTGCAAAGACAAACTTTCGGAAAACAAACGCTTTTGGAGGTAAATGTAGCGTTGACAATATACATGCTCGGTTAATTTGGTTAAAATGTAAGAGATTTACATTATTATCAGGGACTCGAAAAATAGCTTTCATTGATTCGTTAGGTGAGTTAGTGAAGTTGAATTTATAATTGGAATTGAGCAATCAAAGTATTGAATCGCGAGGGAAGCGGACGTAGACACGAAACTCGCGTCGTAATTCATTTTCGTATCGCTCTCCTCTATTCCATATAGTTTACGTCGGTGTACTCAGGACATCCCATTCTCGCCTTCCTTCCCGCCATACCTTACACTCAAGCTCCCGAAAAAGGAAAGGAAAAAGACTCCCGCTCCCGAAAATATTCCCGGAGCCTTTGAAAGAGGACCCGAGAACAAAATATCCTCGCAGAGAAAGGAAAAGAATGTAAAAGAGGTTACGACGTCGTAGAGAGAGAGATGAAAAGGGGACGTAATATCTTAACGGAAGAGGGAGGACTTGGGGAGGAAGAAGAATGAGAAGAAATATATCTGAGGAGGGAGAAAGTGGGAGTGGGTAGATAGCGCGAATGTTAGGTGGAAGCGCCCGAGGTGGAGGGATAGGTTTGGACTCCTGCCCTCGGCGACGGGAACTTGTGCCGGAGTTCCGCAGCCGCCACCTAGTATTGATTCGGAGAAACTTGGAGGAGAGTGGAGGTGTGGGAGATTTCTTGTGCCGCGCCCCTTGCCCTCATACCATCTCTTAAAAACGTTCCCTCACTCCCCCAACAGAGAGGAATCACTCCCGATTCTATAACGCGAAACTCCCTTCTCTTTCTTCGATGCTCGCGACGCTCCCGAACTTCTTTTTTCCCCTCGTTTATTCCTGCGGGTCGATTCTTAGGGGAATCTAAATGTAGAAAGTTAGGCCGACTTTGTGATCGTAAATGTCAACTAGGCGTCTGAATGGGTTTTCAGCGAGGGGTCGAGTATTGTCGCGCGAGCGTTATTTTTTGGTTCTGCTATGGTGCCGTGATTAATGATTCTTGAATTTTAGGGAGGAAGGGAATGCTATGCGTTCCGTCAAGTATGTCGGTTATGCTCTTTGCCTTAAAATCATCAGCTATGAATTATGAAATCTTCCTTTACGAGTTACTTTCATAGTATGTTTCGAATTATTTTCCTGGGAAAAGACCTCGCATTCCATTTTATCAAAATATTGTGACGCGAAAGTGGATCAAAGTTACGGAGCGATTAATCAGTTCGTGTGTTGTTAATAAGATTTACCAGTTTGCCTAGATTAAAGTTCTTGAAGATTCTTTAATTGTGATATTTTCCTCGTATACACATATCTATGATTATCGTATACAATTTCCATGTAATGCACGAATTTTTGTACATAGTTTTAAAATGGAATGATTGGCGAATAAAAGTTTCTATCCCCTATTCCGCAAGCTAAATTAGTTTGTATTGTATCATATGATGTTTCACACATCACTGATTCTTGCAATCAAGTTCTACATACTGACTTGTATAAATTTAGCTTTTTATCTTTTTTACAACAAGTAAGTCTTCCTCTATTGTCTAAGGCTTTTCTATAACTGCTTCGTTTGATATTAAAGAGAATTAATTAGTTCATTAATTATTTTTTAATCTTCATTGAAACTTAAAACAAAATTAGATAAATTAAATAGAAATTACATATCAAAGGATTAAACAGATTGGGATCATATATATCTGTTTTCATCTAGAAAAATTGATGGAGTCGTGGTCGCATCGAATTCGATACCACACAAGGTAGATATTTTCTCTCCACCAGCGTCCCCTCGCTCTCTCCTTCTATTTACATCCAGTCCAAATCACTTCTTTCTCCTCTTAAATTCCCTCTCTCTCTCTACAAAATCCTCTCCTCTGATTCGTCAACACAGTCGAATCCTTTTCCCCAGTCGCACCACACCCCCACGTTTTCCTCCAATTCGAATCCGATTCTAATGTCTTCGTTTCGTTGGTTGCCGTTGTACGATTCCCCTCCTTCCCCTCCCCTCACTCCAACCCCTCCACCCCCGCTCCCCTCTCTCCCAACCCTCCACCCCCGCTCCCCTCTCTCCCTCCCCTCCACAGCTGCAGAAAATCTCTCTGCGCCGTCTCTGACTCCGTTTTCCCTCCTCACCTCACCATCCTCAGACACATGGCTCCCTCTGTTTCTCTCTCTCTCTCCCTTACTATCTCTCTTCCGTTCCTCTATCTTCCTCTCTTTTCATACCCTCCTCTCCGCTCTTTTCTCCCCAAAATCTCGCCCCATTCTTACCATCGCATCCTTTCGTGCGATCTATTTCTAGGCGCGACTATTTCCGTTGTTCTCTGGTCCTCTCTCGCATTTTGATGTTCCATTTTCGTCCTCCAATTTAGTCTAATTTCATATTTACAATTTTCGTCCCGATTCTCATTCCCACGGGTTTTCTGAGTTTATTTATCTGTTCTACAACATCTTTCCATCCCAGAGATTTATTCTCTATTCTTTTTTTTTATGCAGGACAATTAAATTGAGTTTCCTTATTTAAACTACATTTTTCTGTCCATTCCGCAGTTTACAGTTTTAATCCAAGCACTGTGTATTTGTATGAAAATTTTGAGAAAAAGTAACATTAACTGAACATATGTGCATGATTTTTTTTTAATTTTAGAGGTGTTATTTCTGCAAAATTCAGAAGATCGTTTCAGTAGTAAAATGTGCTGACTCTTATATTTTCATCTCATTAATGTATCTATGGAAGGTAATAGTTTCATGGGTGCAAATTAGGTAAAAAATGTTAGTTTTATTGTTCAAGTAATATAATATTTATCTCAAAGTCATCAACGAAAAAATGCGGAAGATTTGGAATAATTGGATTATAATTGTAAATACTTTGGCTGGAAATAGGTAAAACCTTTATCCAATGAACAGTATCACCACTAAGTTAATTAAGTTCTTACGTAAAATAAATAAAGAACTTTAAGGAGAGTAAAATATAAGTAAGAATTACTGTTTAATGTTGTCTCTTTTCAGGCAAAACATCTTATCTTATATTTACTTTTAAAATCCCGAAAAACACGAAATCCTCCAATGTAGAAGACAGTAATGAGTACTGTTCAAAATTATCATTCTTAAGGAAAAAATCCCATTGTGTATTCCTAACCAAGATAAATGTTGAAATTTATGACGTGAGTTTTCAACGTTATGGCATTGACAAATGCATTCCATTTGCACCTTACTTTATCCATACCTTCCACTGTTGACTTTCCTCCTTGCTCTTTTCCGTTTAACGCTTCCGATTTCATTTCCTCCTCGGTATTCTTTCCTCTTCATTTTCTCCACCTCACTACGCTCTTTGTTATCTTCTCTTCCTCCCTTTCTCCTCTCTTCAGCGTCCTCCATCCCCTTCCATCGCTCCTTCCTTTTCATCTTTTGGCCCATAACCTTTAGCTCGTTATGTTCGCTCTACCGCTGTCATGTCGGGAGGGGACTGCTGAAATAAAATGTCGCCTTATTAAAGACGCTTGATTTCTTAATGTTATATTTTAGCTACATCGTTTTTCGAATAAGGCCAGATTTTTATACGAAGGTAAACATGCGACGAATTTTGAGAAATTTTGTCAGTTTTGTTCGACAAAGGTTTATTGGGAAGGGTTTATATAATCTGGGCACGAAGGTTAGCGCGTCTATATGAGAAAATTGTTCATGTTAAAATCCTGAATGATGGAGCAAAATAGGGTTCTGCGATTCGAAAGAGCGCTAATCGCATTTCGGTGCCGTTATGAAAATAGCAGTTTAGCATTTCATCTTATTCTTCCATCCTGTTTCTGTTTTACCATCTCATCCTTGGACACTTCTTTTGTCTAATGGCTTATATTCCATTGCCTTCTTAGGGAATTTGGTACATGTTCTTTCCGCTTAATTTTATACTCTATCTGATATATATTTATTCGATATCACCTGAGCACCTAGTTCATCTCTTATAGATGTATCTTTTAATTTTTACTTCCTTGTACAAACTTTCACCGCTCTAAAAAAATTAATTTCTGATGGTTCTTTTTGTTTTGCTGACAAACATTCTGACCCATACATCATAATATTGACTGCCATCACTTTATACAATTTTATTTTAGTTTTTACTCTTGTTTTGCTTTTCTAAGGTCTTCTTATCTTCCCACATATCCTCTGGAAAACGTTATTTTATTTGTAATATCTTCGTCCTCGTCGCACTTTATATCGCATCCTAAATATTGGAAGTGTGATACACTACTCGATCCTCTATGGCTATTTTTGTTATTATGGGGTTGCTTCGTAAAGGTGCCGTAGTAATTGTTTTAACTTTTGAGATTTTCAGGCTATGTAAGTCACTCTATCGTTGTAATTTGTGTACTGGTATCTACAATTTGTCTTCTGCATCTTGTATAATGACCTAGTCATCTGGAAATTATATTGTATTTAAGTACTGTGACGGCCCCAAATGTATACCTTGGGTTACACTGTCTTCCTTGCATTTTCTATAAAGGCCGTCTACGTATGTATAATTTGTTGCAAGTTGAAGTTCGTAATTCCAAAACATTTTATCTCGAAACCCAGTCTTCTATTACATCTTTTCGATTCGTTTCTCGAAATTATGTTGGTAATTAGGGGTCAAAATGGAGTAAAAAGGAGTTCCCATGCCGAATAGTTAGCAAGCAGAGCGGTTCGTAAGTCGAGGTACAAATAATTTACGCGCATAAATAAGTTGCTGAAGTAAACTTCTCAAAATCCCGCAAAAGGCGTTTGATCGAGGTTTCACAGTATAGCTATAAAAGGGAGGAATGTTTCTACTGAGTATGAGTGGATTCCTCAATAACATTTGGTTGCCTGTAACTTCAGCTGCATAGTATCAAAAAAAAAATGATTTAAGTACACGATAATGGGGGTTTGGAAAAGCTGCGATTGATTTTTTTTATGGACGCAGAAGTACCATGGCTTACTATAAGATAGCTCGTTTCATAGTTTCGTTAGGTAAAAACTTCGTTAGTCGTAATGTGATTTCCTCCAAATTGCCAATCCTAAAATTCATGTAAAATTGATAATCCAGAATATTACCAATAAAAATGGTCAGCATAGAATATTTTTTGGCAACTTTAATTTATTTTGTGATCTCGTGCGCTTCTACACCGAAGAATTCTTAAGCTCAATCCATTCGGCAGCCACGTACGAAAACAGAAAAATCTTCCTCGACTAAAAATTATTCACCAAGGTTACGCGTAAGCCAAGTTACCATTGTACCTCGGTTTGATTCCTTGGGTCATCAAAATCCAGTGCCCCAAGTCAAAGTCTCTTAAGCCCGCGGAGAAATTACCATTCCGGTTCCAGCTCCCAGGATTGAATTTTTACGACACTTTCGAAACTCGCCGTGTATAAAAAAAACACGAGAGGTCTTCTCCGATCCTAGCATCTCATCCCCTCGGGATCTCGACGCCACTCCCTCTTTTCCTCTCTCCAAATCCTCCTTCCACTCGAAATGAAACCCGCAGTTGGATTCGTCCAAATGCGACCTGCAGTGGGATTGGAAGCTTCCGTGCGATTGTGTGCGTCTCTGACTGCAGGTTCCTGCGCTCGATGTCGTTTGCTCGGGTGGCGCCGGGAGTGGGAGCGGGGGCGCCGGGGGAGGAAAACTGTGCAGAGTCGGAGTCAGAGAGAGAGAACAGTTGTACGCAGGATTCGGAGTGGCTCGTATTCCGATTGGATGGGGAATGCGCGGGGGGTGAATTTCGGAGTGAAACCTTCCCTCCCTTCTCCATCCTCCTCCAACATGCCCTGCCCTTCCCAACGCCTTTTTTATTTCCAACATACGATTCCCACTCAGTTTCTACGTCTCTTGTTGGCTCTCTCCATCTCCACTCTGCAGTCCCATTGGCTGCCGGAAGGAATGTCTCTCTTTTTCTTTCACTGCCCCTGGGCAGACCTGCGGACTCCGCCCTCTCGAGGTTTTGCCCGTCTCTCTCCTTCTATCTCCAGTATTTCTGTTTTCATAGCAGCACCTCTCTCTTCCCTTCCTGACTCCATTTGCTCTGTCTCTACATACATTGCCACCTTCCATCTTCTCAAAGACTTCAGTTTTTATTCACTCCTCTCCTCGTTTTCTTTTCACTCTTCCTGCTGTCAATTTTCTATCTTACCTATCTTTCTATCTTACCTATTTTCTATCTTACCTATCTTTCTATCTTACCTATTTTTACATCTACTTATATAGGTCCATTCTTCCGCTTAAGCGAGCTCTTCTTTTGCTATATATATTTTGTACGAAACGCATCTACCACCGCATCTATCGCTTTCTCATTTAAAGTCCATTTTACATTCTTGCTCCAGTTGAGATATCTGGCATTTTCCAGACGAATTACAGAATTGTAAGGTCTAGTTGAAATATGGCCCGGAGTCTAAATTTAATGACTTAGTCACTCATCTATCTGCAGTCGACGTTTAGTAATGCTCAAAATTCAAATCTTTAAGGGACCGTAAATACCCTAATATGAAACGCGATATGCAAAGTAATTTCTCCAGTAGATTTTTACCTTTATATCTTCTTCTTTCCTCTTTAAATATCTCTTTGCCTAATCTTCTCACTTCTACATTGTTATCTATTCTCTATTTACTCGTCTTCCTCCTCCTTTTAATTCTCTTCTTTTTTCCTTGATTTCAATTCCTCCTTCGAAGTCCTCTCCTCTCATATTTCATTTGAGATGAGACGTAATATTTCTCCAACGCCTCTCTTCCTCCTTTCTTCTTCTTAGTTCCTTGAGATGAAGTTGTCGTATATTTATTCACCATTCATTCTTCTTCATCGATTGTCATCAGTTTAATATGCTCGCTAAGTAAAACCCACTAAAGGAGAAATATTTCCATGAAGGAAATAATCTATGTGCAAATGTCAAATAATTAAGAGACCAAGAAATCTAGATGGATAGAAATGGAGTCACATTTCCAGAGTTTTTCCACAAGTTTAATTCTTTAGACTTCCATAAATCAGTGTCTCTTAACCGATGCACTATGGTTTTCTTGTGTATGGTGTTGTTGCGCCACACAATACTCAAGAGCAATAAATGCTTTTAATTTTACGCTATGTATGCAATTTATTTCTCGAGTTAATTTATAGAAAAAAAATTAATATCCACCCTACACATAATGGTCAATAATCCACCATAAAAGTTCAGGAAACAACCAAAAAGCTGTAGTTAATTGTGCCATGAAGTTGAATTGAAACGTAAATGTAACAATAGCAATACGAAATATAATGGAGTAGTTTACATTATGGTTAAGAAGCTTGGGAAGTAATGTCATTGATGGTGGTGATAATTCTCGGAGACTGACCCTGCGGCGATTAAAATAAGGGAATAAGAGCGACTTCTTCGTTTAACATGATGCGTGTTCTTTCGGAAAACCACGTCCAAGGATTTTCTCTTTCTCCTCTACCCTATTCTTCGTTTTATTCCTCTTCCCCTCAGTGAAATTCTTCACTCTTCACCTTCATCGCTTTTCCTGCCTCCTTACTCCGTCCTCCCCTATGTTTCCCCTCCGCATTTAGCCTCCCTTTCGGCCATTCTCTTCCACCGGCGTTGGAGCGAATCCTTTTAAAGGAAGACCGCTCCCGCGCACCAACAGCACGTCCCCTTTAAAAAAATCCCGAGGGTGGGTGTCGTTGACTCTTTTACGCGGTTATTTTGGACGCGGTGGGTGTTTACTCGGAGGTGGTTACGCGTTTATTTTCCTCATACGGTTCTCGTTGTAAGCCGTGTGTAGCGCGTGGGAGATGGGCTCGTGAGGGCGCTTCGGGATTTCGAGAACTGGAATGTGGAGATCGGAAGCGGTTCGAGTTTTGATTAAAGGAAGGTTTAACTGAGAGGAATTTGGCGAATTTTTATTGTGGGCACGGTTTCGCGAGACGAATAGCTGGGATGGCTCGAATGTTCACCGATCCGTAATGGATTGTTTGGTTGGCATACGCGAGGAAAGTCGTTCATATTAACTAAATTTAAAAAGCACGTAGTAGTTTTATTGAAAACGTTTGGAACAATTTCCGTGTAGGAGGGAGCTATTATTCCATTATTTTATAGTGTTGAAGAGTTTTCCGTTCGATAATTTTTTTAAATATCTGACTATGCCTCCGTATTCCGCGATGTGCTAACGTTATATTGCCTTTTGAGCATTGTCTTTTGAGTAGAGATTGATGATTATGTAGAAGGAGTCATCAATAATTTTCTAATACAGCCTGAATTGAAATGAAGTCAAAAGTACCACTATACCTATACAATAATGTTCCTGAATTACCTTACTAAGCTGTTTTGTGATAATGCATCTCTCTTTGAAGGAATAGTAATATTAGTTATACAATTGACAGCAACAAATTTGGACTTTGGCTACTATTTGTTGTTAGCAGAGACCTGGAGGCTGTTTTCATTCACAGCAATAAAGAAAGGTCAATTTTGAACATGCCTGCTCCTTCAAAACGTTATATTTCTTTCTGAATGACATTATTACATTACGTGTATAACATAATCAAATGGGAACATAAAAAAATCAAGGTAATGGTAACGAGGTAACGTTTGATCGTAGTGGCGCAACAAATAGTAACTGATAAAAAAATACTGAACTCTGTATACTAAATAAACCATTATAACTGATTCGCCTTTGAATGATTGCTGCATGTTTCCTTACTCATTCAGTTATAATTTAGTCACTGCCTAATAAAAAATTCAGTGTGCGCAAGTACTTTTATGATCATATACCCGGAAGTAGGGAATCTTAAGAAAATATTTTTCAAGAATAAAACGATGAAGTACTGGGAAGCATTTATTGGAAGATATCTCTATCAGTTTAGTTTTTTTCTATCATAGAGAAAATTGAGTGGTTATTTTTAGTTTCCAGTCTTTCGTGAGTTCAGTTGCATTTTGCAGAAATATTGCATTCAAAAACGTCCATTTTAATGATTTTTATATTCCAAATATCGTGTAATTTTCTTACCTCTGTATAACCTTCAGTATCGTAAGACAGGACTAGAAGGTTTTAAATCATTTATAGCTCTTTATAACATATCTGTATCATTACTATCATCAAGCCTTATCAATGCGACGTTTTATATAGGCCTCTGGGAGCGTTCTCCAAGTTCTCGTTGCCAGGTCACGCCCAGGCCCTGGATGATGTCTCTGTTCCATCTCTCCTCTGATCTCCTCCTTTTTGTCCCCATACCTCTCACGGTGGCCAGTTAAAAACTACTGTTGTCCAGCTGTGATCGTTTCTTCTCACCGCAATGACCGCCAGAATATTCGGAAATTCGTGAGGGGGTGCACTATTCACGATCCATGTTATCTGTAAATATAGGCACGTTGCCAGTCGGAAATTCATACAAGCAAACATTTCCATTGAGCTAAATTGGGACTAGGAAGTTTCGTCTAATATTTAACCCATGAAATACGGGATTCCAAAGAGATGATGCTCGTGGCATAAGTGCTATATTAAAGAGAGAAAATGGCACGTGATAAAGTAATTGGAAGGTATAATTTTAGATCTTTTAAAGGAAAGCCAGGAAGTTTTATTAAAAATGGGAATTCAAAATCAAGCTAATTTCGAATATAACTCCCAACTTTATCATGTTTAAGACTGGGAAATTCTTTACATCACGCATCGCAAAATTTGACCCAGAAGATTTTGCTGGTAAGGGATTAGTGGAACTATTGGAGTTGAATTTCCTGAAAGAGAGAAAACCAGCACGAAAAATCGTCCACATCATTCGTTATCTTATGAGAAAGTTTAGGAGAGCTATTATTCGGGAACACGTACATTCCCTCCGGCAATGCTCATCTCTCCCTCCCTCCCTTTTGTCATACTCTCCTTTTCTTCCTCTCTTGTTTTCGTTTCCTTCCAACCCACATTCTCTATCACCAGTGTCTCTGTCTGCCTCACACCACGGCCGCAGTCCAAAGTCGATAAGGTGGCTCCCCCTGGAGAGGAAAGGGCGAAGTAGGATTGGACGAGGGGGAGTTGTTTGGGAGGTGGGTGGGGATCGAAGAGTTTTCTCCGAGGAATGATGGGAGCGGAAATGAGGAATGGAAGGTGCGGTTCCCATATTGATCGAATCAGTTTATTGACTCTAACGCTCTTTCTCTCAGTCTCTCCCCCCGCCTCTTTTCTCGGCATTGGAAATGAGCGAGTGGACTGAATTAAGTGGAGTACGCGAGGAGACGTGAGGGGGTGCATTATTCACGAATTTCCTTGAGTGGTGTGAGAATTATCGAGTTTTATCTCGTTCGGGCTATGTTCCAAAACTATAATGGTTTTTTATGTGAAACATGGAGTAGGCCAAGGGCAGGTGGCAAATTTGGCTCATTAGTGTCATAATTCATATGTGCGGCTACTATGTAGCAGGAAGACGATATACATGCCTGTGCACACAGCAGAAAATATGGCCAGTTTACTAGAGATTAAATGACACAACTAATCCCACAATGCACTATCATACTACGAAAGCGAATTCAAAAGATATATTAATTCATTATCAATATGTACGATATTGAAAATGATTACTGGTGTTCGGTCAATTATTTACTAATTTTAGCTAATGCTCGAGTTTTAAAAATTAAGTGCCAATTCAGGGTCTCAGGAAGTATATTACTAATGAAATGTGTGCTTTAGATGTCTTATTACTATGAAACAATTAAAATCTGTTTACACAATTGGGCCAGGAGGTGCGTGTATCGTCGGAAATAGTTGTTTTGGCTATCCTAAGTAAATCCTATCATAAATTAAACGTTGAGAGATTTTGATAATATCTTATTCATTGTCTTTAACAACGGCTTCAAAAATGTATTAGTTTAAACACCTCTCCTTTACTTTTAATCTTGAAAGAACTTTTAAGAAGAAAAAACTTTTTCCAAGGAGACTAAATGAAGGGAAACTTAAAATAAATCATCCACCATAATGCGTTTAATTTCACGAAATTGTTTCGATATTTCATTGACCTTCAATTTCAATCGCGCTTTCCCTCGTTTGGTTTTAATTACATTTGGGAAGCTTTACTCTGTTTATCTTCGCTAGTTGAAAACAAATAGATAAGTATGTGCTTACAGTTTAGCCTAATCAAGTGTACGAATTAAATATCAATGACGGATGGAAGGAAGCATTAGGCGATTAAAGGTATGATAAAGGATGTCTGAGTTTCCTACTCAACTTTTGAGCGTTCATTTCAATTAAATTAATTGCGCTATCCACCTCAAAAGTTTATAATCATCAAAGAGCTCGAAGGATTCGCGATCCATAATCATGAATAAAATATCTTAGCCTTTAGTAATCGGAACGTGAGGGAATTTAATTCCTAATTCAGGCTCACGGATACCCATGTGGGTAACGCTTTCGACCTTGATGAAAGCGGTCTCAGGTTTGATTCTTAGTAGGAGCCCGTATGTGCGAAATGACTGTAGCCGTTGAAGCACTTTTAGCAATACTACTACAATTCATAGTTACTACTTTCCTAAAAACTACCTCACCTCGCCTAGACCTCACTCCCTCTCTTTTGGGGATATCCCTCAATAGTGGGGGATAGATGATCCAAGCTTTCGGGCTGATAATTTTACGGACTGACTGAAGCAAAAAAGAAGGGATTTTGAGGCATCGCTCGCGAAATAGAAGGGGTCGGAATAGTTCGATGATGAGTATCGAAGAGTTTGGGAATAGGGGTAATAAGAAGCGATGGGTGGCCATTCGACGGGTGCTTTGTTCGGAATGGATGAAGATTCGAACCCCCCGCTAAGTGTTCGAATTCGTCGACACGTTCGTTCGCAGACTTATCTCGAGGAAATAGGCCTATGTGGTATAGAGAGGGAGAAAGATATCTGGTGGACATATTTCGCAACGGTGAAGGAAATGTAAGAAAGAGAAGGAAGTAAGGAAAAGCGAGGGACAGATTGATAGCTGGAGATAAGAGGAAAATTCCATCGGAAATGACGAGGAAAGAGAAAAGTAGAGTTGTTAGGAGAGCGAAAATGGGGAAGGTTTTAAGGGATCGTATTACGGGAGAGAGGAAAAGTTTCCGAAACGGTGCAATCGTTGACGGAAGATTTCCCGTTAATCACGGCAAGTTGAATGATAACGCCCTCGAAGAAATCGTAAATGGACGGAATGGGTTAATTATCAAACGGCGGGGGGCGTTATGCCCCTAAAAATCTAACGCCCGAGCGTAAAATGATTTACGCCGAATTGAAAGTTTCGCGAATCGCCGTCGCTTTTCGGTCCCAAAGACATACTACGATACGATTTCCGAAACTTTGGAGATGACTAATGTTTCCCCTTTTCGAAGTTACTGCAAATAACGTAATCGATCGTGTCTCCCATTACGGTATAATACGGAGGAGGGCTTCCCATCCGAAGCTTCGCGTAACTGCCGCTTATGATTCCAAGCAGTTACTTTTATTCTGGTGCCTTTTTACTTTAAGCACCCGATCAGCCGTTAAAAAAGGAAGCGAATCCGCGCCTAGGAGCAGCAAATAGCGCATAAACGTTCCTGAGTATAAGTGCGTAATATGGGAACGGGACGAAAGCCTAAGGACTGCCATAACTCGGACTTTTTTCTCAAAGCCCTTAAGGTTTTAAGGTCTAAGCTGAGACAATGCGCCGGGTATTTTTTTCCTCTCTGTGATTGTAGCCATTACGGAAGTAAACGATCTCGGTAAATGCCGCAATTTCTCGTCTTCGTAAATGAAAAACAAAGAATGGCGCGGAGAAGATGTAACTAGAGGATGAGGCGATCAAAGTTTACGGTTATTTCCATGCTGTCGTCACATTAGCACGAGTTTGGAGAACAAGAAGCGGCGAGTGGTTCGCCATTTAGAGCTAGATAGCCAAAATCGGCAGCGTGCTAGAATACCAATTGTAATAGTACTGGGTTCGAGTCCCGGCTAAAGAGGTTTTTCTTGGTTAAGGAATAGTTGAATGTGTGCTATTACTTCCTCACTATAATGGTTCAAGGAATGGTTGTTGGTGGGCGCATTGTGAAATAAATACAAAAGATTCATAGTGTAGCAAAGCTAAAGGTTCCAAGTTGACGGATTCGATTTTCCTCCAACCGTTGTTTAAATATCAAGTATTTGAATTTCGGAAACCGATTTCGCATTGTGTCCTGGGAAATACGAGTTCGTATTAGTTCCTCCTAAGATTTCAGGATTTATTGGCTGTGAAGGCAGAGTGGTTAGCATGTTAGCGCTTCAGCCAGGGTCCCGAGTATTCAGATTTTTCTGTTAGAGATTGGATGTGTGTGTTCGTATATTGTTACGGTTCACGCCTCTCCTGTATTTGTCAAATGTATAGGTAGTCATGAAGGCATCAAAAAAAACTAAATCTTTCCACCTTGAAAATACGAACATGATCCTAAATAAATCTAATTAAATTGATATCGTTTAGTGGAGTAATTGTGAAATTACCAAAATTTCTCAATGTAGCTAATCCTTCTGAAAATCCATTGCAAAATTTGAAATGCACGTGCTGATGCACACGCATGCTGATTGCGATGAATTCACTTACTGGAAAATCAGTTGTTCAAATTAGGGTTTCTTCCAAGCGTAAAATGAATTGAAAAAGAAAGAAACTGCAATATTCCAAGACTTAAGTATTTACAAATGGATATAAATATTAAATCAGTAATTGTTTTACTTTATAAAAAGCCTGCTTGACATCTACTTTTGAAATTTTCTACGAATATTTTTTTGTTCGATCAGCAGAATTCATCAAGTGTAGACTCCTTTGTGCATCTGGTATCTAGCTTGAGCGCATTTCATCCGATTTTTGATGAGTTACTATGAAAAGGTTAGACTGGTAACAGTAAGGAATTAACCTCAGGACTCTCGTGTAGGTAGCATTTAAATTTATCGTCAGGAGTGTTTTGTTTACTATGTACCTGATTCATTAATCTGAAAACGATTTCATGAATCATGAAGTGTATCAGCTTTCTGCTGCCAGAAATTAAGTTGCTGTCGTTATAAATTAGAAACAGGTGTACATATTCCGCGTCATTGAGGATAATATACTATATAAAACAATGTACCGATAACTTTTTACGCAGCTGAAAGTTGAAAATGTTAGAATCCTCATCGCATCTGAAAACTAAAACATTTTACTTTGGTTTAGATGCAACTATCATTGACTGATCCATTATTTCAACTCGGTCAATGCATGCAGGTAAGCCGTCTTCCGGTTCGGTGATTGTATAAAGACTAGGAGACTTTGAGCTCTGCTCGGTGTAGCAGAAATCTGCCCCTTTACTTATCTTCTATAATTTAATTTTCTGGAAAAATGCTTGAAAGAGACATCTTAATATATTTCTAGCGTCCTAAATCCTAAGATTAGGTAGTAATATTGCTAGAATTTTTTTAATTGGTATGATGTCATAGATTCCATAATAGACTAATTTTAGGAGAAACTGGGTGATAACGTTCTTCACATGTTAAGATACTGCACGAGATGTTATATTCCATCTGAAAATAAAATCATTAGCCAAAATAGTACTTAAACCAGTTATCAGTTAAAATTAGCAGCTAAGATTGATCTTAAAAAAGGCGTGTGTATCACATTACGTAGTAATTATTATTATTAATAATTAGTAACTATCATTATTGTTAATAATCACTAGCAATCCTCCCTAGGTATGTGTCATATTGCCGCGCTTGTATTGCGTGTTTCATGTTTAAACAGTCTTATATAAAAAATGTATACAGAAAGATATTCAACGATTATCTGAATAAAAGTAAATATGCATCGGTTCCTTATCTGTCGGAAGCTTTACAACTTCACAATAACAAAAACTAAAAGAATAACAATCTTTGGAATAATACATAATACATAAACAATACGACCCATGCTATTGACACGAAGAACAGCTCCAGGTGTTTTGGTGTAATATTGGGGAATGCCATAACAAATAATTGAAAAACGTATTTCGTATTTTAACAATTTGTTTACATACGACTGAGGATGACCGTCTTGGTCGAAACCGGTCGTATGTAAGTAAATTGTGGAAAATACGGAGAATGATTTGCAATTATTTTGACGAAGAACAACTTTAATACGGGTTGCAAACGTCCAAAGCTAAATGAAAAGTTTTTAAGAGGTATGTACGTAGAAATGTGAATTATAAATGTAACAGCAACTATGTATAACTGATGTTTTACAGACATAACTAGCGTGAGCATTATTTACAGCCATAACTAGCATGAGTGTTGTCATCTGAGTCTTAAAGTGTGTTCGAGTGTTATTTCAACTGGGCTGATATATTTTCTCCTAAATGTATGTGAAGCTAATGACCAATTTTATATGACAAATTTACCAAAAGAAATAATTAGAGTAACACCAGACATTAATGTAACGACACATCGTTTCGCGAAGATTTCAAATCGTTTACGAAACAGGTTGTAATTAAAATTTTCCGTGGACAAAAATCTAATCGGTTTTACTTTCAATCGAGTTTAAATTTCACAAATATTAGAGTTAAGAAAGAAAGAAAGCTTTTTTAGGGAGTATTAATCTTTGGGGTCAGGAGTAATTGGCTGACTTAGCCCCTCCTCCGGTGGAGGATACACATAGCCTTTCTCATTTGCGCGGAATGTCATTCAAACGCTCAATGCCCGGAAAAATTAATTTCGATATTAGTGTTTCATCGATCGATCTAAATAGTTATAGTTAAAGGTCTTTGTCGGCAAATCTTTCATTCTCGTGCTCTACTTGGGAGAGAAGTAGGAGGCAATCATCCGAGCACCCTAAGGATCAGCTAATTTCTCACCTTTCTCTCCCTTTAAGATGGAGAAATGAGAAGAGGACCAAAGGAGACTAGTGTTTCACTCTCCCCATTTCTCTCTCTCCCATTCTCTTCCTTAATGCTCCCTCTCATCTCCGTTTCTTCTCCCTCCCCTCCGTCGCTCCCATCGTCATCGATCGAGGCTAAGAAGGGGCCCACCTCAGACGTCAGAGAGAGCGGCTGCTGGAGAGGGGTTGACGGCAGGAATGAACGCGAAGAGTGGAGACATATCGCGGAAACAAAAGTAATATGGCGGAGTGGCCATATTCCCATGCGAAATTTCGGGAGGGACCATGTGATAAGGAATGATTAAATTCGGAATAAGGGTAATGCTATTCTATCAGCATGAAGGGGTATTTTACGTAGGTTTGAGCAAAAGGTGGAGAAGCTGCGACCGTTTGTCCTAATGAGACCTTTGTGTGCTTCAAATGCTGCATTTTTTCTATTCCTGAATCAATTACATGGGTTTCTATAATTTTCTTCCATGTTAGTTTACTACGTCAAGGGGCAATAAAAGTGTCCAACGAATGTTTATTGAGCAATTAAATTAGTTTTTCTTCGTACTATTCCGGTGTTGAACTATTAGAATGTTGGACGCACGCCTCTCAAGCAGCCTGATGATTATTATATGAGGCCTGATGGTTTCTTGGTCCTGCTACCTTGTCCTGATGAATAGAATATTTTTCATTTGTCTTTTGGTACAGGATAGAGAAAAATGTATCTTTTATTAACCTTTATCTCAGTTTAGTTCATGGTTGTGATAATAAGAAAGCTACTGAGGTATGAGTAATGCTGAATAATGGCGTTGACTAAGGTCTCACCTTTTGGAATGCAGCGAAAAGTGTTACTCGTGAATTCATTGCGCTTCACTCGCGCGGATTTGTTCCACTTATAGTATTGTCTCAGTGAGGAAAGCAATGTCAAACTGCCTCACTCCTCATTTTTCCTAGTCCTTTTTCCATAGCTTTTCCTTACTTATGGTTAAGGAGGAGATTGAAATTAGCCTTCAGGCTGAAGACTGTACTGACAGAATGGTTCCATATTTGGCAGAAATATATATGAAATTGCCTATGCCTTCCGATGAGAAAGGGTTCCCCCACTCTTGCTTTGGTATAGAGGATGGAAACTAAATGACTAAGATGGTGCATGAGAAAAATTGTGGTTGTAAAGGAGAGGTAGACGGAGAAGAGGGTTGTTGTCTATGAATTTTGAGATTCCAGAGAAGAGACGCACAAAGATCACAAAAAATAATAGAGATGTACTTGATCTGAGTTGCCAGAAGCGAAGGACTTACGCAAGGATAGGACATTTTGAAGTATTAAGGACGATGCATATAAAGTTCGAAGGGTGTGATCGGCAGTGTGTGTACCAAGGTACCTCTCGAGTTTTCGATACTGGTCTAACTATGTTATTTTCGTCATCATCTACAGTGAAAGATTCCAGGCTTTCCAGGCGTATGCTGCAGATGAAGTCCTCTCTGGTTCTCTACCAGGTTAGATGATCCTTTGCCGACGTTTCGATTGTTAACTCTGCCATCGTCCTCAACGCCCTGAGGACGATGCCAGAGTTAGCTATCGAAACGTTGGCAACGGATCATCTAACCTGGTGGAGAACCCGAGAGGACTTCGTCATCATCCATAGTCATCTACTGGTCTGTAGCAGGTCTCCAGGTCAACTGGTCCCATACCAACCGCTTCTTTCTCTCACAATTCCTAATTTTAACAGTTAATATTTGCAACTCTAAATAACTAAAATTCCTCCCTGCAGCTATAAATTTCTTTACTGTTTTCTGATGACTACTTACCTCAGTGTGTACTCAATTAATGTTCTTCTTTTATTAATCAATACTTATAGAGCTCTTATACGTCGATCCTCATTCTTTCTCAGGACTCTTAACTTCGTGGCGATTTTTTAAAGTAACGACCGAAGTTACGTGGTATTAAATTAGAAGATTGATTTTTGATTTCTCATAATTATGGATTGAAGATTATCTCGATAATTCTGCTATTCTCTGTTCATAATCCTATGATATTAATTCGGCATGACGAATATTGTCGGACAAAAGTCAAGTCTCTAAACTTAATATCTCTGAAGAAAGTGGCTAGAATAAAGCGTATTCAATCCGATGAGGAAATTTTCAATTGATGGCTCATAAAATAATTTTTTAAAGCACGAATCCTGATCTCACACCCACTCTTAGTTTTCCAGAGAAGAAATTTCTTTACCTGTGGTGTATCTTTACTGTGAATCCATATGCGTGAATATCAGTAGCTTTCAATTATCTAAGATCTTTATTTAATGCAAAAATATTACTGAAAATAAGTTACATTTTTCTCATTTCTCATTAAATATCGCATATAATTCTCCTTTGTACGTCTCTGTGATATCATTTCATGACTATTATCAATTATTCTAAACTTTGGCTGAAATAGATGTATGTTCCTTCCAACCCACATTCTCTATCACCAGTGTCTCTGTCTGCCTCACACCACGGCCGCAGTCCAAAGTCGATAAGGTGGCTCCAAAATTGTCCATAATCCACCATAAAAGTTCAGGAAACAACCAAAAAGCTGTAGTTAATTGTGCCATGAAGTTGAATTGAAACGTAAATGTAACAATAGCAATACGAANATTTTTACTGGGAATCCATATGCGTGAATATTAGTAGCTTTCAATTATCTAAGATCTTTATTTAATACAAAAATATTACTGAAACTAAGTTACATTTTTCTCATTTCCCATTAAATATCGCATATAATTCTCCTTTTTACGTCTCTGTGATATCATTTCATGACTATTATCAATTATTCTAAACATTGGCTGAAATAGGCATATGTTGGCATTACTTGGTGGAATGATATATTATTTCTTTTTATCCACAATGAATTTTCGGAGAGAATATTTGATGCAAACAATTTTTCTGTCGCATCTTCAGGCTGATCAAACCGTCTCATAGTATACCCTCGTAGTAAATTAATGCTTTTACCGAAATCAAACAGAATAGATCGAATGGAAAGGACTGTATTAGGGAAGTTGATAATTGTTGTGGAGGAACTAAAATATGATAATTCGGCAAAGAAGTTGTTTATTTTTTTAATTTTGGAAAATATACTTTTAAATGACGGTTCGATAATTGCAAATGTAATTGTTGAATAGTACTAAGCTCTGAAGTTGAAGGTGAATTTAAATTAAATTGATTGATAAATTGATTTTAAATTGATTGATATTTAAATATTAGTAGATGATTTAGAATCGAATAAATTATGAAATGAAACTCATCATTACCTTCTGCGTATTTCAAACAAAATATATCAGTAGTAAATAGGGAATCACGGGAGTTGCCAAAAATTTAAATAGCAAATCAGTCCTCCAATTAGTAAGATGAGGATAAAACCTTCAGCACGAAAGCGGACCTTAAAATGACCAAGAAATAAGATATCCTCTAATATTTTTATCTATTATGTGTTTATACTACGAAAGCCGCAATGTTTGCGAGCAAATCTTTGAATCGCTTCCATTAGGCCCCAAAAGAAGATAACATCTACATTTCATGTTACCGATAGCAAAAATATAATCGACGGACATGTTCTTTCAGTTCGCTATTGTTATTTTTGTGAACTTTTGCGAAGTAATTTGCTTTTCAGATAACGCTGTTTGACTGCGTTAGTGTTACAAAGACCGCTCCGAAGTCAGGACGGAATTTCGGAATCCAATGCAGAGGAGCAAGGCGGGAAAAACAGCGAATGCCCCACCATCTTGTCACTCGGATTCCTTCCGCGCAAACTCTCTTCTCTTTTTCCATTTCCTTCCCTCTCTCTCTCTCTTCCTTTGTCCTTTTATCTCTTTCTCCCTCTTCCTCCTCTCAACTCCTCTCAGAAACTCGCATTTCGGAATCAATATTCCTCAACGCTGGCTGAGTACGTCTCCTCGTTCCCCTGAGATGGAGAGAGGGGAGAGGAAAGTTGATTGCGAGGGAAGAATTGAGTATTGATAGAAATAGATGTGGAATCAGGAATTCGTTACTCGAATCTAAATTTCGCGCGTTACTTGCTATTACGAATATCTTTTTTAATCTCTAGCGGAAGACTATCGAGTCAGAGAGGTACATATAATTTGCATTCTTGTTTATCCGTCCGATTATATCAGAATGGGGTAGATTATTCAAGAAGAGAGCACATACCGTTTTACAGAAAGTTTTGATTTTTATCTGATAGCACTATTGTATAATATGTACCTACTAGCTCGCTCATGGTACAGAATGATCCGTTTCTTTAATATTTAGCTTTAAATATATACATTTTATCTATTAGCATCGGTAGAAACCCAAGATAGTACATAGCAATTATTAATTTAAATAAAATGTTTTATATGGCAGTGATTATTTAGAAAGTAAATTCATTGTGTGGAGCCATTTTGTCATCAAGCGATTAAGTAAAGACTAAGTTAGCTCAAATTGTCTACTTTTGCACAGGTAAGTATAGACCACGTGAGGCGACTTTTCATGCGGGGGTCGCATGCGTCACATGTCTGTTTTTTAAACTGTTGATGTCACGTACAGTCTAATGAAAATATATTTTTGAAGAGATTCTACTTCTAGCGTCTATTTCCCTAAGTTTTCTTGCAGTATTCTATCGGCCTAATTAGTAGGATGGACAATATCTACGACGTCTTCCGATAACGTATTATATCTGAGGTTATTGAGCCGTACTAATCTAAAATTGAACTTCTTTTTTCTTCCAGCGGTTCGCATCCAACGCCAAGAAAGATCTTTGTAACGCTTATCGATTTTTCATAGTGATTCTTACAAAAGCGGACGTATTTACTTTGTGTCATTTATAATTTACGAATTTCTGTAGGGTTCCTTAAACTGCATGCATACCCTAGATGGGACCAAACTAGCGCAAGGTAACATTGCTTACTTTTCATCTTTCCTACCGACTATTCTTTTGACGAAACTGAGTTCTGATCCTCATGTTACAGATATTGGCACGGAATGTTAAATTAATAGTGAGAGGGACTTTAAAATATTTCACGGAAAATATTTTGTTAGTTTACGGAAGATTTTTTTTCTACAACTATTATACCTTAAAAACAAATCAAAATATTATTTTTCATATAAAAATTCATCTACATATCAAGGCTTACGAAAACAAGTGGCCAATCCGCCGATCTTTTTCATATGTTTCACATTGATCATCAACCGCATTAGGTATTCAGTAATTGAGAACATCCAGAACATTTTGTATTTAAATACCTGCTAAATCGTTGTGCCGTATGTTTGGTGAGTCTCTTTGCTATCAAAGCTTTTGATAGGGAATGAGGCGATTAGGCTAAAAGAGAAGTGAAGTAGTTTTCCCTTGCTTTTCCCTTTGAGTCAGAATGTTATAAGTGAAAAAGTCCACGAATCTTAATTCAAATAAATTCAATGAATGACGCATTTCATATAATTTAATATAGACGAATCAGAATAACTCATACCTCAATAGCCATCCTATTATCACAGTCATATGGAAAACCAACCGACGTACAAAATCAAATAGAAGGTGCGTGCGTTTTCCTCCATCCTGTATCAAAAACATTGAAAAATAAAATATTCGTCAAGATATGGTAGCAGGGGCAAATTATAGTCCCTGAAAGTGCAGCAGACTTCAGCAAACGTTTTGCATTATAACCTGAAAGCTTAAAATCTATTGGAGTTTCAAGTGAAATTGCCGACATTCGGTAGAAATCTATAAAAAAAAAATCAGCAACATCATTGTCAACGGTCGTTGCTATGAGCTTTTTCACTTCGCTCTAGCTGATATTGAATGTTTCAGTAGCGAATATCTTGCGAACACATTAGTTCGAAGTCATTGTGCAATAGTTTTATTTATTCTATGTATATTGTTCTTTTACTGCTTTTTTCTCGATTTCCATCTCTCTTATCCACCCACATTTTCATTTTCCAACACTGCCTCTGTCCATAGAGAGTCGAGAGGCAATGACGCAGCATCACCAGGACCTTTCAGATCAATTCCTGCCTTCCCCTCTCTCCCTCACAGAATGTTTCCATTGAGAGTTTTCGCGGAATCCCTGCGCATAATCCTTTCTTTTTTCCCTTCATCGCGGTATGTCGTTCCTCTCTTTCTCTCTCCCGCTCTTAGCACTGTCGTCGATTCAGGGCTCTGATTTTTTTTTAAGGACCTCGTTATAATCGGGCTTATGTACGCGTTCCGCGAACTTCTTTATTTTTTCTCTCTCTTTTTCCTACGGAGGGTTCCCCTTTTTTGCTCCTAATCGCGAAGCCTCGTAGTAAGTCTCCCCTATCACTCGCGCTCCGGAGTTTATTGTGCATCTCGATCGACGATCAATTTACTTAACGTTAGGCCTTTGATGGCGGTTGTTTAAAAAGATTACCTCGAAATCGGAAGGGAGTTTTTACCCCTCCCACTTCGAGTCTAGTGAGTCACGTCGTTGAAATTTTAAATCGGTTTTTCTGCTTTTCGGTACGCCTTCTTTTTGCCACTTTCGTGGAGATTAAAGACTGTGATTTTCGTGAGTTTTTTCTTCATGCATATTTTGAATCCGTTTTAATGTTTATGGTATGGAAGACGAAATTGACCGCGGTAGAAAAGGTTGAGAATGAGAATCAGGAAACATCTTTCAGCGAAGCTGAAATTTTAATAGTATCTATTGATTGACCATACTTTGGTGAAACTAGAATTTTAATTATTTCTATTGACTGACCATCGCTTGGTGAAACTGAAATTTTAATTATTATTGATGGACCACATTTTGGTGAAACTGAAATTTTAGTTGTTGTTATTGGTCAAGGAGGAGATGAAAGGTCGAGGATGGTTTAAATTCGATTATACAATAATTCGATAAATGGGAGGAAATAAAATAAGGGTATGAAGTGAATACCTTTATAAATGTGATTAATTAGGATAAATATAAAAAAACGTTTGCGTTTAATTTCTTTGCCATCTTATGTTACATTTACATTAACGAAAAAGTTTTCTTTCCCGTAAATTTAACGAAAAACCACAACTTGTTAAAAGATAACTTACAGCAGTTTTCAATTTAATATCAACCATTTTCTCTCGAAAATAAACGAACTCGTAATATCATATTCTTACACATCAAGAATAAAAAGCCCGAGTGAATATGGTGAATTATGCCACGAAAAGACCCTCTATTTCAGCTCATACCTCTTTTAACGATTGATAACACTTTTTATAGCATTTGCGCTGATTCCGTGAGATAATTTTTTTCATGAATAATATATGATTTTAGAGTCTGCATAAGTATAACCACTTAAGATTTTTTTCAAATTTTTGTTTGAGTTAAAATTAACTCTATTTAAACGAAAACATTTTGGGAGAACGGTCTCGAGAAGAGTTGAAAAAATATAACTGTCTCATTGTCTACAATATCCTTTGTTAGGGCTGAAATTTGGTAAATATTGTATCAAATAGTCGAAAGTATTTTCCCTTAAATAAGACTAGAATATTTGAGAAGGAATGAACACTATGAAATATGAACGAAAATTCTAGTTATTAGAAGAGATTTAGCGTTTATTTTCTTAAGATTTATTGCACGTATTTTATGCGTCTATTGAATGGTGAATAACTAAAATGAAAGCGGTGTGAATGAGAGACTGGGATTTGGAAAGGCTGCGTAAATAGATGCGAAGGATGAATGCAAAGGAAGCTCAAGGATTTGATGAAAAAAGAGAACTAAGCGTTTTCTGAGCCGTGTTTCGCCGTATGTCATGCGAGGGAAACTGCTGCGGCGAAAGATGAAAGAACGGATTATATTTTTGTGCGGGAGAGATGAGGCATCCGATTGGAAATTTGATAAGATTGGCTATTTATAAGGGGATGTGAGCTCGAGAAAGGGAAATGATTGAGCGAAGATCAAGGGTTATGTATTGAAATATAAATTTTTGGCCAAAGATTCCGGTAAATCACCCTATCCTACGATATTTTCTGTACCTCTGCATTTATGTTGTACGAATCGTTGCTTGGTTTCGTTGGATGACAAGAATTACTGTACTTGTAGTGGATTTTAGCGTCTTTTGTAACGGAATTTCCTTATTTCAAGACTAAGTAAATTACTAATATTTGTAGTTGTATGGTAGTTAGAAAATATGCCGAGGAAATTTACAAACAATGCAAAGGCATTCATTTGATTTTCCATTTCTACCCTGGATTCATCACTCAGAAAATGTGCTACACAAATAAAATTAGTCTTCAAATTTGGGAAGAGTGTAAATAACATTTCATAATTTGTAATGTATTTTCACGTACATTTACATCACGTATTTTTGGATTAGCTGCATTTTGACAGAGTTTTGCATATTTTAAATCATATTTGAAACCTGTTTTACATTCAGTAATTCAAAATTTGTTATTGCTAAATTTATTAATATTTTTCATTTTTCTCTTGTTTAAAATGTCGAAAGTATAAATACTATGAAAGGATTTTATCTGTGTCTAATATAGAAGGAATTTTCAAAATTTTGACGGTGATGAATTTATTAGAGAGTTATGGCAGAAATGGTGATAATATCACAAGCATCGAACCAGAAAATATAATTAAGATGTTTCTTGGGAATGCAATCACTTAAAGAACTAATTCCGTTTTGAGTTTTTGATATCATGTAGTAATGACCTTATGTATGTTATGTGATATCATGTAGTAATGATAATATTGTAAGAATCGATTTTTAACAAGACTTTGTTTTTCTGAATTTTATTGCAATTTAATGGAATGGAACGGTTTTCACTACCTAAGTGCCCTGGAGTGCAGGAAAATGGAGAAAAGTTCTCCGCATTTCCGAACTTAAGTTCGTTTGATCAGTTTTAACTTTCGTGCACGAAAAATCAGAAACGTCATTACCACAAAATATATATAAATGCATTGAAACCACATGATGGAAAATAATGTGGAGCATGATGAGAAAAGGTAACATTTATGCTTCTCAAAGCTGCGTCAGCGGGTTTTTAACTTCGATATATTTATTCCTTGCAAAGATTCAACATTATGGTTGTGAATTTTGTAGCCATAGGAAATATTATTATTATCATTACTTCGATATATTTATTCCTTACAAAGATTCAACAGTATGGTTGTGAATTTTGTAGCCATAGAAAATATTATTAAAAACAAAAAATTCTCGAACAACGACATCGGGTTTTCATCTTGGTTGGATTGAATATCAACGCAGGTTTAGTCCTAAGTAAATTTATGGACGGTGAAGCAAGACATATTTCGCTAAGGAAATATTAATAAAATTTAGACTTCTCGAAAATACATTAACGCTATTTAACCCTTAGACTGCGTAACATTTCAAATTTTTTCCTATCACACACATAAAACTTGTGTAATAGATATCAGCAGATTTTTTAATTGTAATTGAATCATTCGTCATATAACTGATGTGGAAATTATTTCTTTAGTCTCATATTCTTATGGCATACCTACGATGTGCATGTAAGCAAGATCACATTTCACGAAACAAAGGAAAAAGGACAAAATCGTCAATAGAGGATGGGAGCAGTTAAATGGTTAATTGCTGTAACCGCTTATTGTTACATTCCACGCGGAATGTGACCCAAGTGTGAAATCTCCGCCACCTAACAGTTGAGATCTCCGCCGAGCAGATGGCGCTGGTCCTTCCGCCCGCGTTGCATATGTCTCCCTCTGTGAGCGCTAAGGCGAGTCTCCTCCCCGTTTCTCCCTCTCCCAGAAAGTCCCTCGAGGTGTCGGTGGGTGGGAATGGGCAGCAAGGGGAAGAGGTACGAGCATCTGGTGCCCGGCGGGGCAAAACTAGCCTCCTCTTCGCCCCGGGCAGCGTCCGTCGGCCGCCCGACCAATGGGCTACGGCCGGGCGGAAGGCCGCTGCACCGGCCAATGGGATCGCCGGCACCCACCTCCCGCCCCCTTCCGGCTTCGGGACACACCACACCTCCGTCACAACCTCCCAGCTCTCGCGCTTTCCTCTTCCAGGTCTTTCTCTCACCTTTTCAGATGTACTAGCGGAAGGTAGCGCCGTGTAGCAGATGACTAGAAAGAATGTGGTACTGAGTTCAAGGGAGAGCAAAGTTTGACTCTGTTGGTTAGAAATTGTCGGCTTTGATTACGAATTTTTATTCGTAATTAGATTTTCATCTCTAATTTTTTAGTAGCTCAGATTGTCGAGTATCCGATTTATACCGTTTATAATGCAGATGAGAATGTTGCGATGCCCATGGCGAGATTTCATTTTTTATGGAAACAGGTTTTTTCGTTAAGGAAAAAAGTCATTCTATTTACGAATGTATTCCGTTGGTTTCTGTGCAATTTTAATTTGCACAGTTTTTATGAATTCGCTTCTGTATTCTTGGATCATAGATGAAATATTAATTCCTCAATTTACGGAACGTAAAACCGTGCTGCGTTATCGATTTATAACGGATGGAACTTTTTTTGTTAGCCGATCTTTTTATGGAGCGGACAATGCAATGACGATTGTATGTCATCGTATCACTTGAAATAAACCGTTTTTATACTAATATAGTGCCGGTGTCAACTCAACCAGGCAAGTTAAAAAGCTAGTTAGTTAGCTATCGAGAAATTAGATGTCTTAATATATTTGTGCGGTTTTTTTTGCGTTTTGTGCAGAGAGAATTACTAGAGTGCATTTATTATAATTAATCCTACGCATCTAATTTTCGGTGTATTTGTATTTATAAAGACGGACCTTGTATCCCAATCTCGAAGGACAATGTTGAATGGGTTTTTCAAAAAGGATGTATTTTCTAAATTAAAATTCAAATTATATTCATTTCCGTTCAAAACAGTAATGGTAAAAATTCTGAGGTGTAACAAAATATTATTCAAAATATTTTAGTAATAAAAAAAAATTCCACATTTCGATTAGTTCTCGCACTCTCACAGTTAACTTAGCGAAAAAATTATTAGTGAAGTTATTTTAGCATTACTGACCTATGTTATCCATTTCCCTTTCCGTCTGTAATTACTACCAATTGATTTAAAAATCAACTTCTTGGATAAAGTACAAAATGTCAATCCTTTGAATCACCAGATTTAACTTAGGTTTTCAAATATGATGATGAGCTTACTTAATGAATTGAAGAAGTCGTATTTTCTAAGTTATACTGTTTTCTGTGAGGTAATAGACTACGCATTATTTCTTTTCCATTCTCATGACTACTTCAGAACACATTAAAAGAATATTTTCTCTTGCTAACGAGCCAAGTTTAAATTGAACCATTACTTTTACTAGAAGAAATTCACTATCCCGTTTTGTCACTTCCTATGAGTAAAATTGTTCAGTTTTTCATGAGTTTCTCATGGAAAGTTTAGGTTCTCAATGATACGATATAAAGGCAAGGTAGGTTTATTACTACCAGGAGGAAACTGTTATCGGCACCTTATTCGAGGTGATCGATATTATTTATCTTCTTTAGATATGACATCTGGTTTGGTAGTATTCTTGTGGCCCATGTGTGCCTTTACCCACAGTGTGGGACGGCATGATCAGAGCCGGTCCTAGGCTTATTGGCACCCCGAGCTGGGAGATATGCAGGAGCCGCTTGCACATTAATACTTTAGAAATATCCATTTATTTAAGAGACTCCTTTTTCAAGGTAACACTTTCGATATTCATGAAAATTAATTTCAGCCATAACATTTTAAGACTACGATATTATTGACTTGAATTATAATCATTAGTATCACTACAGTACTAAGAGATAGTAGATTGGTTAATGGGAAGCAGAAACACTCTAAGAATCGGCGATTATTAATGGCTGCGATCGAATAATCCATGACATCCAAACAAAATGAACTCTAAAAATATCACCGAATACTTCCTAATATGCATAGTTTTTGAATAATAGTTGAACAACCACATGGTTCTTCGAAAAATTGTTAACCTATGTTACATATACACAGTGAGAAGCCCTTAGAAATTATTGTATGATTATTTTTCTGTGAGAAGGTAATACACAAAGGTATCCACGCCTCATGAAACCTTCGGACTACCGTCAAGTGCCCCCAAACATCGTTGCCTCGGGCTGCCGCTCGATCGCCTGAGACTCGGGACGGCCCTGAATATAATTATCTGGAGTTGTTGTATTTCTCTTGATTTATGATGGTTATATTTTGAAGTCGGAATCACGACCAATGAACAACATGCTTACGTAATGAATACTATTAATCAGATATCAAGATTATACACGTCGAGCTGAATTCCCGGTTATTCGCATAAAAATCAACCGAAAAGTTCAGTCTTTCCATAGCAATTAGGGTAATTTTTCCTTTGGTCCTTTTGTTTTATCCCTCTGGAGCTAATCATGAGACAAATTAAGAGATATTATCATTACGAATTTGAGCGCATTTTTAATAATTTTTTATTAATGCTTATTTCACTTTATTTAAATCCAAGCCTCAAGAAAGCTTAGCTTTCAATTTAATGACATTCGTTAAACGTTTGATTGTTTATTGGATAAAAGTAACGGCAGATAATCAACAGGCAAACCAAGATCTAATTGTGTAAATAAGGCGTCGATTTAAACTGTTAATTTATAACTGATCGACAATCCGGTAACTTGAACTTCGAATTAGTGTTTTATTTTCCTACGATTGTTTTAATTAACTTATTACTCGATCTTAATTTAGGATATTTAGGCTGTCAGGCAATCCAACGCAGCCTCGCAACACTTGATTTTAGATAATTGGACCGCGTTCGGCTATTAAATTTCACAAAAACGTATCGTAATTTCAAGGTTCTTAAACGTCAATTTGTTGCAATTACAATATGAAAAATTGAATCGCCTTTAATGGAGAAAATAATAAATTAGTTGAAATAGAAACTTAACCTCGTTGACTTCTTTTTCTTCTATTCTTACCTTTACTCGTAAGTAGTTCGGAAAGTTAATGAGTCGTAACGTGAAACTATTTCCTATTATAATTACATTAAAAGGATACATTTTCCACGCGAGCCTTTTCTAGCCTAAGTGAGAAAGAATTTTAAAAACCAACAAAATCAGTAATGGTCATGATCAAATGAACATGCTTCATATTCAGTAATTATTATCATGAGAGGGCAATAATAGTAACTTCTGAGGAATAGAATATAATAGCCTGGGATAATCAACCTGGGAAGCGGTCGAGTTTTACGTCAATAAAAAACTCGTCAATGAAATACGGAAGGAAAACATCCGTCTAAGATTAAAACAGCGACTATTCAGGATTACGCAGATGTAAACCTAAGAATAATCAAGCGCGTCAATATCTAGTTTCAAATTATAGTGAACGGAATGTATACGACTCGATAAACATTCTTGTGAATGATACATCTCATCTGCATTTTATGGCTGAATCGTAAATGAGCAGCCACAATTAGTATCTCCGAATGAAGGCGATTGCAAAGATAACATTTTCCGCCATAAAAACGTTGATTGATCCAGATGCGCATTCCAGCTCCGAAGAAGTCATCAACGGTAACGATTGGAACACACCTCGGCTGAGTTTAAATGTACTGGAGTAGTTTTTGTCGAGATATCTCAATCGTTTTGCTCAGCGTTACTGGCCGTCCTAACGTATCATTTGGAAAGATTTTGGTTTTCGTTCTTTGATTATGTGAACGAGTATGAGAAAGCTCAGCGACATCTCTATCTCAAAGATAGAGGAAGATAAATGGATCATTCAATAAAAAGAAAACCGATTAACGATCAAACGAGATTTCTTGGCAATTAATCCATGGAAGTATTTGCATCAAATAAAGTCCTTCGAGCAGAGAAGCAATAAAGAGAACGGCTGAATGACAAATTTCTAAATTTTAGCGGAAGTGACTAACTTTTAGAATGATCACTGCATGATCTTTATCAGCAACCTTTAATTGACATTATCTTATCAAAATACAATATCTAAAAAAATTACTGGTATCCATCGATACTTAGTTAAAATAAATTAAAAGATTTAATACAGAACTTGTACAAATTCACGAAATCTTGAATTTGATTTGATCTAATATTTTAAAAGAGACCACATGGTCATATTTACCTATACTCGTGTTACACGAATCATTGAAACCTAAATGAAAACCAATGGACAGCGTAGTTACCAATCTGTGTGGTGTATAATTATATTAAAATATATGTTACGGCCCTTAAAATAATAGAGATGAAATTCAAATTAGTTTAAATAGATATGACACATGAAAAATTAGATGAAAGAACGAAAGTCACTGTCTCACTGTCCGACTTTCTGGATGTCTTTCTACCAATCCTCACCTTCCACCATAGATTTCATTTTCGTGTACGAAAAATTAAAATATATATTACAACCTACTATGAAAAACCTAAATCAAGCTGGATTTTTCAGTGTTGCTTGTCATAACCGTCTTTATAGTAATTACAATGATTTGTTATCTGTTCTGGAATTCAGAAATAAGCGTAAACCTCCTCCAGACCATTTATGCACACACAAAACACATTACTTCTCATCACTTAAGCCCGTTTCCTGACCTTTCAACCTAATAGTTGCAATAGGTTAAATGATTAAGAGTTACGTATTCATAAAACCATCGATCAATATCGGGTTTTAAATATAAATTCCGTCTACTGTCCTACGATGGTTTCAAACGGATAAAATCGTTAATGAGCAAATGGCTCTAAATTCCAGTATAGATTCTATTTTCTCTTTGAGCAATTGATGAGCGGTGCACCACATTGATGTCGATTAGAAAGTCAATTCCCGATTTTCCGCGAGATAGAAATACAGCGTCATCTCCCTATAAATATGCGTGCGGGAATTAATTAAAATATGCCGGATGAGTCCCTACGGGTTTTTTTGTTCCGTCCAAATGGTTCGTCAAATAATTCCAAAGCTTCGGAGAAAAACTTCGATTTCTGCCAGCCCACCACACGATCAAGGATAATTACATAAAATTTTAGAAGTTCACCTCCGAAATAAATTTGCATGATACGGATCGAAAGTTAATTAAACTATAATTTTTAGATTACTACCCATATACATAATGTCAGCTGTTGATAGAGGTCGGGAGGTCTTTCCCAGCGAAGGGAGTGGGGACGGGATAGAGAAATGCCATTTAAAAAATAAGTCATTAACGGAAAAGAGGCCGCTCTAAATTATGCAATCTGATTTGGCGTGCAACATTTTTATCCGTCGGGACCATTTTCACATGAATAATTACTACTCTACCCGCTAACATTTAATGGAAAATAACAAAGATGACCCGTAAGTTCGTTCCGATCCCTCAATCAAATTTAGCTTTATGCTGTACAAGGCAGAATTAATTACACGGCATGAATATGGTGGGCGATTTGGGATGGGAAACGTGGTTTTTCTGCGTTCGATCGGTCGCATTAACCATTCGTTAAAACTCCGTAATGAATCGGTGAAAAGAATGGCTGTTTGCGCTAATAAATGAATGTCCGAAGAATCGGGACCGTTGATGAATTCTCCGTTTGTTCACAGCATATTTACTTTTGCAAACACGGGGGGCGAAAAATCGTTACCCAATTAGCTCGTTTTCCGCCACACAATGGACATTTTTAAATGATTCCCTCACAAAAAGATGAACGATATGTTCATTACTTTGCGGAGGATATGCAAACTAACTGTGGGACAATTAGCAGTCGTTTTTCAATTTATAATTACAGTCCTCCGACCTCTGCTGGCTTTTATTTTATCGGGCGCTCATGGATGATGTATTGGCATACACCAATAACCTCTCATTTCTAAAATAATCGAATAGTATCATGCCAGTGACGTCCAACTTCTCTTAATTTAAGAAACAAATATGGTCATTTCTCTATGTTCTATTTATAATTCTGTTCATTAGTATAGATAGGGATATATATTTTATATATTTCTTTTAAGGCTATCCAAGAAACAAGAGATCTATTACCTCCAGTTATGAGTTGTTTATAGGGAGAGACGAACCAATTATTCAGCAATGTTGGAAAGGCAATAGACAAGATAGATACGTATTTTATCAAAATTTATCTTTCCGCTCGATTGGACTCCTGATTGAAAAATGAACTTGTTTTACTGAATGTTTAATTTCTTTTCTTTGGATTTGATTTGACGGTATTACTTGTGTGCTAGGCAATTTAATATAAATTCTATTTGTTTAATTACATCTATAACCCCTGAATTAAGTTTGGGGCACCGGAAAGCGCTAGTGAAATAATACCTACTGTAAGAAAGTGGACGGTACGTAAAACCAGTTTGGCGATCATTAGGCAAAGTTGTTTAAAGTGTTATCTTTTCTATGGTTGCTCCTAAACGGAGTTATTTATTCTAGCTAATAATCTTCACCGTAGTTTTTGAATGACAATTGAATGAATGAATAATGGTAAATCAGTAACTTAAAGCACCCTTAAACTGGAACTATGGATTTTAGGATATTTTAAAATTACTACGACAACTACTACTTCTACGAGACAAGTTAAATAGTAATTAGTTTATTATTATTTTCCCGTTTACTGGTGATGCTAAATCCTTCAGTTAAACTGAAGTTTAGATAAAGAACTAAAATTTAGTTAATTTTGAAGTTATATTTTCATTTTCAAATTATCTAGGGCTGTATTTGGACTGCCACCTTTTCTGATATCAAATAGAACTTTAAAAATGGTTAGCTTATCATACCTATCCTAATAATTATAGATTTTGTTATCCATGGTCAATGTTCTTTCAGAACTAACCCACTTCAGAAATTCATGAAGATTCAATGTATTCATCTAAATAAAGGTAGTTAGAGTACAGAATACAGTAAAGAAGATTTATCATCTTAGGCGTGAAATTTCCGAATATAATTACTTCAAATTTGTGTAATTCAAATTTGCAGGTTTTCTTGCAACTTCTTAGTAAAATCGCAGTATGATTATCATGTTTTGATTATTTGCCGTATTCAACGACACCTCACACCTTCTTCAGTTAAATCTTAAGGCTAAAATTCTACAAGCGTGTCACAGGAATATTTTATTTGCAATATCAAATATATAAAAATTAAAATAATTAGCATGAATTACTAAATATTATAATTGTTAAACAGGAGTGTTGAGATATTTTAAAGAAAGTAGTATAGTAAATATTTATTTACTTATTATACATTACCGTCGCAGTTAGACGCTGAGTCAGCGACGTTAACTTAAACTAATTTAACAACTGATACAATCCTAACACTAATTTGACTAACTAATACAATAGACAACAATTAATACAAACAATCTTTAGGTCTTACATACATGTCTACAAAAATTTGTTGTATACAACTTCTTTGCCTATCGTTATTTACAAACTACTCTATTATTATATTTACAATTTAAACAGCTTTGAATTATATCTACGGAAATCTCGGTAACGATACCTTTGATATATTCAACCAACGAGTACACACACACAATATATCATAACAAAATATTAAACTGTAACTTTAAAATACATACAATACTTAAACATAAGAACTATCCTAGAACTCAAGTATTACTCAAGTTCTTTAAATTTAAGTCCATTATTAAGTCCTTCCTTCATCTGCCCCAAAAAAAATAAATCACAAATCCAATGATTACGGAGCGTGTTATGCTTCAGTAAAAATAGCAATTTAAAATTTAATCGAAAATACAGTAATTCAATTTAAGTATTTTCAAGGAAATTGTAAAATATAAATTTAAGGAATTGTGAGGAAATTGATGTCTAAAAAATGAACTTGATATAGCTGGAACTTCGATAATTAAATTCGTCCTTTTAAAACCATAAGCGGAAAGAAACTGCATTAAGATCTGCTGGATCTTAAGATCGGTATTAAGGTGTTCTGGATAAATTAAAAGCTTTGAGAATTATAAGGCACTCAGTTATTAAAAACCATAATTTGTTTGGTTTGTTAGCTAAGAAGCTAACTGGATCTCCCTCCGCATTGGTAGCGTGCACATAACTCTACTTCGGTGTAGCCAGCCACGGCACTTACAGTAGCACAACTTTTTAATCAGAAAGGCAAATCTAAAGAGGCAAAAAAGAACAAATAGCGCTTTATCTAGTCTCCGACATTCTGGAAAAACGTTTTTCTTTTTCCCGGTCAGTCTGTCGGGCTCAGGAATAAGGAACAGGCACCATAATTTCTAAATTCTGAGAAAATGCCTAATTAAGGGAAGGGATCTTTTTTCCGAACTCATCCTCGTCCTCTTCTTCGTTGTGACCTCGATAGCTGGAGACCATGTCGGACAAGAATCCCCCTTCTTCCAGACCCTCTCTCCTGTTTCCTACACCCCCACCCAACTAATCCATCCAGCTCTACTTCCTATCCCAAACTACAACATCGCCGATGATTAGGTAGTCGAGTGTATGAAATTTTCCTGTCAAATAAGCATTACACGGAACAGAATGGGTCCGATTGGTGGAGATTTTTCTGCAGGGAAAGAAGGGAAAATTCAAAATTTCAAGGTTTCCGAAAGTCCCCAAAGACTGCTCAGAAATGTTGTGAATGTGGGATGAAGCTATTGAAGGATCATCACAGAATCGTTATGTAAATTAGAGAACAATAATAGAGATCGAGTAACGGCTTGCGTAAATGCGTATTTCAAAAGGCACACACCTCAAACAAACAGTAAAAAATGTGTACAGACGGCAAAAATTTAAAACTTCATAAAAACTGTAAAAAACACTGAAGAATGAACTCCGTTAAAGAATAAAATCTGATTAGTATTTCAAAAACCAAGCGGCCATCATCAGAGGTGAACAAAGGTTTTCACCTGACTAGTTTGTCGTCAGTACACATTTTGTACTGCTTTGGTTGGCTAGTGTGCCTATGGCAATTCACCAATAAGTAAAGTCTGATAAATGCTACACGATGGGCATCAATATCATGTTGAAACATTTTTATGTTCCATTGTATTTACGATAATTAATGAATTCACTATAAAGTGACTTAGGATGAGCTACAATGACTTATAATTAAATACTAAAAAGTTACGGATGAGTAAATGTCAGTTAATGTGAGGGAATGAAATGATTACCAGAAGTCATACTGATCAGAAAGGTAGTAAACTGATTTTGAAACTTATGAGAATGGAAAATTTTGGTGTTAATGAGCCTTTGTCTTTTCATAGCATTGCGAGAAAATTTATAACTATTATGTCGGCGAAGATAAAAAGCCTTTAGTAATGTTAATTTCAATTTTATATTAATTTTTCTTCCACGTGAATTTTCCTGTAAGTTATTGTCATTTGCTAAGCTTCGCTCTTTGGAAAATTCACCTCTGGCGCTGATATTTTCTACTAATCTTTACGTTCGATTTCCTAAACAAAATAAGAAAATCATCTTATTTTCTATCTTATTTTATATCCTTCCTAATAAATATTTTGCCGATTTTGGCCAATTTTCCATTCTTGTGACCAAGTTCACTTGGTAAGAAAATAATCGATTTTAATAAGTAACTTTTGATTTTTTCTCATTTTGAAGTTTGACTAACATTAATCGGGCGAAATAGATAGTTGATTAATTAAACTCTGCCGGTGAATTTGTATCAAGAACAGCCCAGTTTCAAGAAAATAGTTATGTGTGTTAAAGGTCATCGCGTGCAACTGACGATCAGGATGAAGGAAAATACAGGAAGTTCTTAAATGGTTTCTTCTTGGATTAATTATCACTTTATGGAAGAAGTTCGCTGAAAATTTTAAATCATTGGAGAAACGATAAGAAGAATCGGTCTATCATTCATTATTTGGGTGAATATTACAATGAGAACATTTTCGATGACTTATTAGCATTTCTCTGGAAAACATCGATAAAAAGCAGGAAGTGTCAATTAGCATAACGTGATTTAGATTTTGGAATTTTTAATACTTTAAGATAGTAATACTAATTGTGTTTTTATTTTACTGCTTGGTATGGTGCTCATTTTCTGCTTTGCACGCTTTTTCTGCTTTATTTATTGAAATTGCAGAAAGTATTGTATAGGATAGTAAATAATCGATGAAACTAAAACGACTTAGGTCCGTTGTTAATAATAGTTGTACTGTTTATTAATAACGGGAATGACTTAAGTGTCATCGTTTAATGATAAACAATGGAATTATATCTCTTTATTATTTGTTCGCTTGTGAAGTGTTAGTTTAGAAGATGCAAGGCAAGACGAGACGATAATAAAAATACTAAATTTATCCCTTTTTTAAATTCATATAAAACAGGTGTTTCTTCTTTAGGAACTCGTAAACATGGTCTTTCTCAATACGATTTCGTACATATGTCGAGGGAAATTCTTCAAAAAATCTAGGAATTAAAAATAACTTTGCTAGTCAAGCTAATGAATATTACCGCGATGATCGCATAATCTGATCTTACATACCACGTAGATGACAATTGTTAGGTAATATATGGATAGCAGAATTCTGAATACAAAAAAAAAATTGGTTTAAAGAAAATACCTCATCTGGACAGTCATTTAGAATCTTTCGAACAGTGGTATTAAGCGTGTCAACTCATATTTAACGATAAGTAACATTTTGTACTATTACAAATCAGTGCTGCATTAAAATGACCTTTGAAAAGGCGAATATATCTCGCAGCAGTAGTCCCAGCAGGAATAGCGTTGCCCTTCCCCTCTTCCGCCTCCCCTCCGCCCTCCTCCTCCCGAGCCCTACCTCCCCTACCCGTCTCACCCCTCTCTCTTTCCCCTCCGGCTACTGCGCACACGCGTACTCCTTTACCGAACATAGCGGGCCATTTCATCTACTCATACGGCGGATCCATAAGTTGCGTCATCGAAGATACAAAGACAACTATCATAAGTTGCCGCGCGCGAGATCCCGAGTCACTGGTGTATTCCTTCTAGAAGTTACTTTCGTCTGAAAATACGATCAGCAATATATGGTAATGGACCCGCTCAAGGTTATCGCGTACTATGCGAATGACCTCGACGCATGAATACACCGATATTTAAACAATTCAATTCGATGTTGGGCTTCTGTGTATTTAATAAAGTTGTATACTTATTTTTTGGTAATAATCCTTAACGCGTTCTCGTAGTGTAGTGGTTATCACGTCTGCTTTACACGCAGAAGGTCCCCGGTTCGATCCCGGGCGAGAACACTTTTTTTTTCAGCCTTTGATTCATTTTCCTTCGTTGCAGAAAGCATGGTGATTTGTCACAATCCTTATTATGTGGCAGATTTATCTTTATATATTGTTATAAATGTCGATTCGAATAATTTTCTCTGTGTTATGCTGGTTGCCTAGTTTGAAATGCGATAGTTCCTCTGTCTTTTCCACATTTTTCTGAGCTTTAAATTTAAACGTTATGCTATAATTTTTTAAGCTGTATTAAATGAAAATTAATTAAGCAGTATTAAGAAAAGCGTATCGTTTTTTTATTACAGCAAATACTTCTTTGAAATGCTGATTTTATTGTAATCGTTTGATTATATTCAATACATTTTCCCTTTTAATGCTTGAACACAGGAGGCCTCTTATGAGAGGCTACTAGTATCATACACACTCTTATTATTCTCTTATACTTTATGTTTTTTATAATTTATGGGATACATTATGGCTCATAATTTCATGATATGAATTATGATATTATGGTTATTCGTACATCCTCCGAGGGAAAATTTATCGACAGTAGAATCAGTGAAGTATCTTCAAGTTACACTCACAAATAACTTAATACGGGGTAACCTCATTCGTAATATATGTGGACAAGCTCTTAAGACACTCGTATTCCTTAAGAGATTAGACGGTAGGAACGAAGAAATAGTCTGTGAGCGATGTTACGTTGCGTTGGTTAGGCCTCACCTGGAATATGCGAGTAGTGTATGGGATCCTGCAGAAAAGTGTGGCATTCGAGAGTTCGAAAATGTACAGCGAAAGGCGATACGTTTCGTAAAAAATTCTTACGACAAATCGGTGAGCGTGCTCAAATGCTTCATGACACGGAATGGGATGATTCTATATTTAGAAGATAGAAGATTTAAACAAAGGATAAACGTACTAAACATTTTCAGAGTAGGTAATTTCGTAGAAGATGTAGTCGATACTATGTGTCCTCCCTGTTACATAGGCCGTTCTGAAAAGAAAATAGGAGAGATAGACGCTAGAACCGAAATCCGAAAAAAATCGGAGAGATAGACGCTAGAACGAATCGATTCAAAAATTAATTTTTCCGCGAACGATATGCGAAAGTGTTCCTTATCTTATTTCCTATATATTATTAGGGAAGAAGAGTTATGGTGAATGCACCCACTTCGAAATGTAGTTTACTGGGTGCATATGTAGATGATTACCTCGTAGAAAATAGTTAATAACTCTCAGAAATTTTAACCGTGATTCTTATAAAGAAACCTAGTTCTTTCCAACCCTTAGCTTATAGAATCGTAAGTATTACAAAATATTAATTTACAATTTCACAGTTACAATCTATTAGTGATCAAACTAGTGAAGCAACATTTTTCTGGCAATTATTTTTAAACGGAGTATGTATGTAAAACTCGATGATTTACATGCACCATGCTTTAACGAATCGATTTTCTTATTCACTGATCAAACGAAGAAATCATTATTGTTTGAATCTATCACTTCAGTCAATTACCGATTATTTGAAAGTGTTCGAATAACTCTAAGAGTATCATAAATTATGCATAAGCATGACCCCTATTTGATTTAATTCCCTTTAAGTTACTTAAAGCCAGTTAAGTGTGCGAGGGTAAGGTGTAGAACAGTATTTGTTTTCTTTGTTGTTTTGAAAACTAAGTTCCTATGTCTTTTTATATTTTTCATATAAAATATTTTCAAAAAATAAACATTTAAATAAGTAAGAAAAGACACTTAAAATTTAATATCTATAAGAAAGTTTGATCTCTCACAAGATTTTTTGTTTTTAGGTATCCTGAACCTTACCCAAGCCCTTACATTTGACATTTAAATAAACTTTTATTCTGAGCATGACCTCATATTCAACGCGATGACGATTTTATACCTTGTTGTAGAAAGCAGCAATTTCGTATGTGCTTGCGAAGAATTTGAGGCAACGGTGTATTTTAATCTTCAGCGGCCGTACTTGAGAAATGCGAGAAACGCTTTCCTAAAATATGCGCAATTAAGTCTTTTCCCGAGTAATTTTGCATGTTATATCTGTGTAACTCAGGAAGAGTCAAAATTCGAAATATGCACTTACACAGCCGCGATTTTTCGCAAATAACAAGAGGAAAATTTTCCCATCAAAGAAATAATACCACGACCAAAAAGTATCGGCACCGATAGACGCGGGATTATTGCCTACGAGAGTATTTCCTCTCCGCCACGTCCAGCCCATTACCATGTTGTCATGGTAACTTTGACAGCAGCAGGGAGTAAAATTGACCAATGACATCGCATTCCAATTTCACGCTGCGGTCTACCAGTACATCGCTTCGAGTGCGCAGATTCCCTCCGTCGCCAAGGAGAGTGGAGGATTACAAATCCGCTCTTCATCTCCAAATTTCATTTTTTCCCATCTCTCTCTCGCGGTGTCCTTCCATTTCGGTGACCCTCACACCCCTTGCCGCACGGCCCCAGTTCTCCGCCCTTCCCAGCGTCCTCGCGTGGCCATCCATCTCTGTCAGATCCCTCGCCAATTCTTTTTTACTCCAATATCGCCCTCTTCTGCCCAAATCTACCAACTCCCGCTCCACATCTCTTCTCCCTCATTTTCTCTCCCTCATCCCCAGTTGTTTCTTCCCTCTACCCTTTGCTCCGTGTCCCTTCTTCCTTTTCATAAGCTTTCGTACCTAATACCAAATTTAATATAGACCGGAGCGACGTGCACTTTTTTCAGTAATGCCTTCGCTATAAATAATGCACGACGTTGAATAAAATTCTTTTTTAACATCGATCGTCATTATTGCCTTTATATAGTAATTTGTACGTATTTACGAGTTATTTCTGGTAAGATTAAGAATAAAATAGTTAGTAATATTTCCGAATGTGTTGATAATACTTACCGCGTTGCCGAAGACTTCGAAAGCAATATACATACATATATAAGTCAGCAGCGTATTCAGGCAGGGACAAAGGAATGCATACCCATTTCAAAAGGGGCGGATCTAGAAGTTTGCCAAAAGGGGGCTTTTAAGACAATCTTCTAATCAACTCATCTGTGATCAACTTTAAAATGCCATTTTGATGCCATAAATGCAGCAGATGTATATTGGTAGAAGAAAGACCTCATAGTCGGATTTTTATTCAAGCTTCTCACTAAAAAGTTATGAAAGGGGTAGAGCGGTCGCCCCTTCTCCCCCTTTCATCTGCAAATGCTTCAAAACCAATCCCGAAGAGGTGTTTTCTTTCCCCTTCTTAGGTTTTGGAAATATTATCAGCAAATTTCTGTTTAGTTGAACTCAGAGAAACCGATATTCATTATGTTTCCTGACTTTCGAGTGAAAAATGTCAACCAAAAATTCAAATCTCTAAAAAGTCCTTCCTGTCACAGGAAAATAAAAAAAAAGTTTTCAATTCATTAATGATTCATAGATCTATAATAAGCTAGTGCATGCCTGCTACAGTAAACAAATATATACATAGCTATTATTCTGGATCTCTGCGTTTCTTTTTCGGGGAGATTGCTATTGAGTAACATTACATAGATGCGTAATGATTTTCCAAATTATTATAAATAACGTTTTTATGATTATCATTAGGGAAATAATAAAAGTAGTTACATTTTATAACCTCTACTCATTTTCACATTACAACATTCGCAACGGACTATTACAGAAAGGAATATAGGAAAAATAGTGGTGTAGCTATCAGATTTCTCAAAAAAAATATTGGGATATAGATATATCGGTTGGGCGGCATATAAAATGGTACTGGGCGTCCACCCAGGTTTCCAACTTTGATGAATCTCTAAACATAAGGCTAGATGGAATTGCTTGAATATGTCATATGGAGAGATAGATAAAAATATTGCAAGAAATGTGGTTGTAAAATTTAAATTGTTAAATATAATCCGAAAAATTAGGGTACAATTTTATCATTATTAAATAAGATTGAAAGATTTACAGAAAAAAATAAATAGCGTACAAGATTTTATGTCTGCCGCATATACCTTACATCTACCGTATCCATAGCAGAGGCTATGGGCTATATATGGGCTATGCTTCATTTAACAATAAGATAAATTTGAGGAATCTCTTTTAGACAGAGATAATCCAGGCTGAGTATTTATAACTATTGGCGTCAATGCAAAATTATCCGTAATATATTTGACATGAAGTTCCGATTTGTAATTCCACGAAAACCACCTAAAGATAAAGAAATGTTAAACAATGAATAGCCAGTAATGCCATTCGTTTCTTTTTAGTAATAATCATAATAAAACGAAATTATTTCAGGGAAAGATTGGAGCTAATAAGTATTTTCTTGCATCTTATCCTATCTGTATTGGTTTCGCTGTATGATATCAATACCTATAATTGCTTAGGAATTAAAAAACTTTCTTTTAATAACTTTGATTAATTTTTCACTGCAATCTTTTCAGAGAAATTTTATGTTTATCTATATGTTTATTTTTAACTATGCCTGCTGATAGTACAGTACGAATAAATTTTCTAAATTACAAGTAACTTTGAACATTTATATTTTTCTGATATCAGTGATGGACGGTTTCACCACTTGACAATCAATTATTTGATTATCAGTTACCACAAGATCTCTTATACGAAAGAGGAAACACACGAAAAATGATTGAATATCATGTTCCAGCCTCGCTTATAACAACCGCCTCCAACAGTCCACACTCATGGTCCGTGTTTACATTAGTATCCGTTTGATCCTTCACGAATAGATCTCCATGTCTTCTACTCAGATTCCGTCTCCTTTAAAACCCAATCCATCTTATTTCCTCCGCTGGACCAAATTTTCCTCCACTTCCCCCACGAGACCTCAGTATACACGCTTCCTCTCTTTCCTCCGTATATGTATAAGTCCTTTTCTTCTCCCTCTCGTCGAAACCTTAATGTCCCCATCTTTCCTATTAGTTTACCTCACCGACCCTAGAGGACATCCCGAAGACGTCTCCCCAAGAGACTCTCCTTCTCTCTCCCACTCCTTATCCCATCACAAAGATCTCCCTCACTCCCTTCGGCGACTCTTCTGTTGCCTCATCCCCGCCTAATGTGAGTTTGATTCGACCTCATTAGGTAAGAAGGGAGAGGGAGATGGAGACAGTTTCTGGAGAGAAGATTATCCGACGAATAGGAGTTAGGAGGAAAGGGATTCTTACGATAAAAGTGGAGGGCTCGGTGGATTTCGAGAAAGTGTATGTCAAAGAAGATATCGGCTTGCTTATGAGTGTGATTTTGAATAAAGAACCTAGTATCGACCCTTATGATGCCAGTGAGTTTTATCTCAAAATAATCTATGCACATAGTTTTTTTGGATGGATTAAGACAACAAGAAACTGCCAATACTGAGGGGAATGAGTGAAGAATCGTAATGCATTCTTTTGAGAATAAATGAACCGGAGATTGGAAAAGCTGCGTGGAACATCTGAAATCTCGTTCTTCACTTTTTTATTTATTTAATTTGAAGGCATTGTTACAAAGTTGTGGACATAGAACCCTTACACAGAGTGGCGTTAATTTTGTGATTTTTGGAAAAGAAATTAATTATTTTGCTATTCATGACATTCGTTGCTTTCTAAATCAACGCAGTATATCAGATACATACTTTCGTTATAATCATGTTCTACTACCTTATAGGCAAGCTGAAAGACTCATAGTAAGTAATTCGCCATCATACCTTTCTTTATTTCATACTTAATTTGCATCAAACTCATCCATTTACATTCACTTTTACAATTTTGCATTCATTTTTTTACCTCTCTTCTTCTTCTCAAAACCTTTTCATCACACACCACATTCAATCAAATTTTTCTCGGTCTTGCTTTTCCATTTGGACTTTGTAATTACTTGCATTTTCATCGTGTAACTATATTTTTCATTCTGCTTTGGCGTACGTATATCAACTATTATCAATTTGAGGAACAGGTGCCGCAAGAGGCTGTTTGCAGTTTTGAATGAGAATGAGAACCATCTATTGCACCTTGAACGATTCGATTTTCGATTCCCAGTGAAATAATCATTTCATATCGGGAACCATTTTTTCATTCTTACACGTAAAAATTTGTTTCAGTAATAAATACAGTCCGTAACATAACTCGTCCGAAATGAATAATTAAAGGGGAACTAAAATGCTCTTCACTTTCTGACGCTGAAGGGCCACGATCGTTTATCACGGGATCATGAAAGCACGTGTCGAATATGGCGTCGGTGCGCAACAATTGAACGTTAGCTGTAGCGAGAGAAGTAGGTGTCGTGATTCGCGGCTGAGACACGATTATAGGGGGCCGAGGCGCTGAGGTCGGCGTCCGTTTGGCGCCCTTTCTAGCAAGCGAGGGAAGCAGCACGAATTCATGAGCAATTATTTTGTAATTGGTTGACTCGAGATTAGTCGGCGGCAAAGAGAGAGAACTTGGGTGGAGGTGTAATTCCATCTACTTCCCTGCTGCCATTCTCTCTGTTTACTGCCCTTTCAACTCCTTGCCCCTTCATTTGGCAAAGATCTCCGTTTCCTTCATCAGATCCACCTTTCCTATTCATAAGATCTTGCATGTTTTGTCATTCTGTAACTCATTCAGAGGTGGAGCGTATTCTTAGTGGAAGGGTGGTGCCGCTTTTCCCCTGTGCTGTGAGATATTTATTTTTATCAATATTTAACAGAAAGATAGATACATATAACCTTTATTGGCGAGACTACTTACTTAATTTATTTATTTCGTAGAGCCATTTTGCTGCTCTTACTTTGATAATTTACTATTATCATTATTACCATAGAATTCTGGCTCAGAGAGGAGAGCTTCATAGCTCAGGATGGACTAGCTTCCTCACTCCTTCATCTTGCCTAATTTCTAATTTTATCCATGTGGTCCGTATGGGTAATGATATAGAGATTGAGATTCAAACTGTCTTTCGGGCAGAATATTTACAGACGAAATATAACCGTGACTACCTCAAAGAGGGAAAGCCTTAAAATGGGTTTGGGGCCATTCCATGCCAAGTGGACCAATTTTAAAGAAATGCCCCGCTCGACCATCACCGATTTCAATGAAATTTTGTGTGAACATAACTTCATATCTTCTATGAACATTTCCCAAGTTTTACATCCATCCATGAAATATTTGCTGAGATATAGTCATTTGTTTGACCCCCTACCGCAGCCTTCTACAGTTAGACATCGATTTTTAGCAAGTTTGAGACACGTTATCTCAGGCAGTATTCCGTTGAGCAAAACAAAACTTGGTATTCTTATACAACCTATGTTGCTCTATTACACAAAATAATAA
>KZ308772.1:65989-200676 GCA_000376725.2 Ladona fulva | reverse complement strand
TTTCGCTTTGAACAAATTAAAGTTATGGATCGATTATTGATTTTGTAATTATTGAGTGATTTAGAGGTTTTGAAAGATATTTTGAAACCCATAATGTTAACCCTGTGAAGCCCATTATTTAGATTTCGTATAAAAGAATTACATTTAATTAAGTTCAATCTAGATCAACATATGTACCCTAAAAGACGCCTTTAAGGTTGTAGTAGTGTCTGTATGAAGCATGACTTTATTTCCTTAATCAATTAATTACACGTTTATCGTTCGTGGAAAAAATGAATTTTTGAAGCGACTTGTTCTAACATCTATTTCCCTGATTTTTCTTGCAGTATCACAACGTAATTTTTAACAGGAAGTATACATAATATCGGCAGCATCTTCTAAGGACGTTCTTTTTCGGAATTTATCAACCAAAATAAACATTTGATTGGATCTAAATATTCCCATCCTGCGTCCTGAAGCATTTGATTAACACTCAGTAATTTGCCTTAGCAATTCTTTACGAAACCTACTGCATTTTGCATCTCCTTTTCTCATTCGCGAACAAAGTATTTTTCTTATATATTTGTGATGAGGCCTAACTAGTACAAAGTTACTAGTACTAGTAGGTAATAATGTAGATAAAATTATCATTCTTATTCTATTTAGTAGGTAATAACGTAGATTAGGTGTTCTAATGTCATGAAAATATGTTCTGATTACTTCTACAGTTATGAAATACCCCTGAGGTTCAGTCAGTGTTGCAGTATGTACATATAAGGTCGAAATAAACGGAAAAGATAATATATCTGCGATTAGCAGATTTTTACCTAAATTGACCTGTGTTAAATGATCCGTAAACTCTTTAATAGATTCTTTAGGATCACATCATTAATTTTTCGTTATTTTTTGTATCCTACTGATAATTTGAGGGTAATGAATACAAACCGGGTTAGAATATCCCAAGAAGATATCCATCTCGTTGAATTAATCGCATCTTATGCTAATCTGATTTTATGGAGAATGATTTCAACGCATTTCCAGAAAGAAAGCGGAAAATTTATTTAAAATACGTATAAAATACAGTTTACTTTTATTCCTGATCTTCAAATAGAAAGCTATAATTATTTTCAAGCAGCTACATTTTGTATGTCTCTAAATAGTAAATGTTTAAAATACGTGAGAACGGCTAAGTATACTTTAAATTTGCCATTATTTGAGGGTAAAAATATATGTTCGGTATTGGAATTTACTACAGAGAGTTTTTGAGCCGTCTGACGATGACGTGAGTACGTCGAAATAGAACGTACTAAATAAAACCTTGTGTAGTAGTGCAAATTAAATCCCTCAATTTGTATTATAGGGTAATATCATAAAGATGAAAGCATATTTTGCTATAGTTTCATTTATCAGTCACTCAGTATGTTGCCAGTGAATTTTCTATAGTAATTTCTTGTTGATTTTATTCCTGATTTTCGTATGAAACTATACCGCACGTTTGCAGATATAACTTCCTGGGGCTAAGTGTTTTCTTATATCTCGCAAATTTTAATCTTCACCTATTTCGATTCAAGGATTTATATCTTAATACAGATGGCATTCATCATCACATCTCAAAGTAATCCCAAATTCCTTTGGAATAAGTGCGCATGGAAAAATTATTCGAATGCGTATTTTCTCCCTCGGTATTTCATCTCCTCTGCGACAGTAACGAGTAATTTTAATATTTCCGTAATCAACTGTTATCCCACCTTTGGTGGGCGTACCGTTAGCGTGATTATGTGCGACCACGTTTTCTTAGACTGCACCGTGAATATTCATGACCGCGAGCCTTTTGGAAGCGTACTCGTTAATTAACACACTCGCCAAAGGAGAAAACTGCTTTCAGTGCTGGCAATGGAATGAACATGGTTATAAGTGGAGGGAGTCCGTAGCAACCTTTCATTACACAGACACAAAAAAGACGTACTCTTGTTTATACGCCCAGATTCTCCTCTCTTCCGCGCAAACTCGTTTCCGAATCTAAAACTAATGGAAGAAACGCTGGGCTTCATTCGAGTAAATTAGCACAGTTTCAAGTTGCACCGAAGTGAGTTGATAAATGTGCTAAATTTAATAATGGCAGGTTCTGGAACATAAATGGAGGCGAATACTGTATGATCTTTAATATTTATGTATGTTTTTAATTTTTTATGGTTTTGTTTATTTATGTAAGTACATACACTTTCTCTTTATACGATACGTATACTCGTACGAAGGACAAAAACATTTCCCAATAAAGCGAAAATAGCATGTAGAGGAGGGTGATGATATCGTTGCTATTACGGACAGAATTAACTTTGCTCTTTCGCTATAATACTTGAAATATAAGCTATATTAATAAGGATAAGGAGAAAAAAGTCCATACAAGATACTATTGATCTCTAATGATGTTCTGCAACTTTTCTTGAATATGTACTTTCTTGCTATTGCTTAATTTAATTAGGTAACAGTTATGTTTTATGACTTTATAAGTTTATTTTATTTAGCCGATTTCCCTTTACTTAATATTTTTTGGAAATTTTTTAAATCTCGTGCATTGTTAGTTTTAGCATCCTATTACCTTTTTAACCTTTTATGTTTTATTATTTTTTATTTTCTTGATTTTAACATTTCCTTTTCTCTCTCGGAAAATAAGTACGTAATGTAAGAGCGGGAACCTCCTGATGTCCTTCAAATCACGAGGTCGTCTTTAGTAAATTTAATGTTATTATACCTTCATTTCAATAGATTTGCGCAATGGATTTATTCCCTAAAGATGCGTTTTAAAATTATGTTTGCTATCATTGTCTGTACGTAATAATCACTTGTATACTAAGTTCAAGCTGTAATGGATGAGTATCCATATCATTAAATCAATGATAGGGTATTGTTTTTGTCATCTTCTGTTCTAAATGGTCTAAAATTTTATTTCAGGTGCTTGCAGAAGCAAGTTCCTTCCTTGTTATAAATGGATACATTTGAACATCTGGAAAAGGATGATCGGGGACTGCTAGGAGCTGTGAATGCCCTTGGGAGTAAGCCATACCAGGAGGATCTTCATTCATCACTTCTTTTGCCGATGGATTAATTAATCGTAAGGTCAGTAAAAACTCTTCGCAGATGGCACACCCACTGAATGGTTGAAAGATTTCTTCCTAGTCGAAAGGTAGAGGAAAGACTTTTGCAAATGAACTATTTTTACTAATATCCTGCTAATAGCAATAGGTCCTAGTATTTAAGGTTTTCAATTGATTCTGGTGTTCAAGTACCTCATTTGCAAAAGTAATAAGGACAATCCACTGTACTATGCACTTATTTAAGATGTTAACAACTCATCGATTTCAAATAGTAGTTTGCTTACCGCAATACTTGAACTTGGTTATGGAATGCAGCCATTATTTCTGAGGTCTTTTATGTTAAGTGCATAGATGCATACTTGGTTTGGTAGTCGAGGATTATGGTTGATATAGCTCTTTCTCCCTGTAAAATATAATATTAAATTTACAAACCACTAACTTCTATCGGCTTTCTGTGTTATCCATATTAATGAATTTTGCTCAGAGAATGCAGGTAAACTTCTACTCTTTCTATACGAATCTTGGTCCCTGACTAGTCACTGAAAGTAATTATAGATGTATAATTTCAGTAATTTATTTTAAAAAATAACATGGTTCTCCTGGATTTCTTGCATTTTTTCTGACATTGAAAGAGGATTCTTGGTCACATTTTTACCAAGAGGCTCTTAGCAAGCGTTCATACACCGTCTAGGTAAGATTTATTGAAAATGTATTTCGTTTATAAGTTTCTAAGTGAAATATTGTGATTCATATTTTTAATTAATAATGGCTTAGATGAACCCATCGCCACCTATTTTCGTAATTGCTGAAAAAGTTGAAGTGGGTGCGCTGAATTCGTGATCAAAATTTCCAGCACTTGCTCAAGAGCTTGCTCATACGTATTCCGAGAAAGTTCCATTTCGCAAGCAAATCCTGAGGATTTTTGTCGGGGGGTGGAAGCGGTGGGATACGGAGCAACGACTGAAGGGGCTTCGTTGATAACTTGTATAGGGAAGGGAAAGAGGAAGACGAAGTGTGGGTGAAGGAGGAGGAAGATGAGACGCCGCATGAAAAATGCAATGGGCAAGTTCCACTGAGTACGACATGCAAATTACCTCCGAAGCTCACTGCGGGCGAGAAAGCCATGATTTTTCCTTCTATTCGTTGTCTTTTTTTCATCCGCACCTCCTCTTTCCATTCTTCTCAGTTCTTATTTAGCAATCAAATATCTAATTTCTATATTCCATTGCACAAAACTTCGCTAACTGTAAACATGATAGAGCCTAAAACAAAGTGGCGTGAGAAGTCTGCCGAGACCTGGAATCGAACTCGGATCTCTCATTTCAGAGTCGGATGCTCTTACCAATTGTGGATCGGTAAGAGTTCAATTCTCGATTCGGCTTGACTGGTTTCGACGGACTTCAAACTTTCATTCGATGCAATGTAAGGCTGTTGTTGGGTTGGTGTATATAAAAATTTAAAATCGAGATATTTTTAAATATCTTACTTTTCGTGAGTAATAAGTGAACTCGATAGCTAAACGGAATAACTATTTAATTGTAATTTCAAAGTAACAAAATTTTCTTAATAGAAACTGATGGTTGAAAACGTATTCAAGAAGATTTCAATTTATGTGGAACACTATGGAATCAATGGAACTGTACTCGTGTAATTTCATAAGTTCATATACAAGTGTAAATTTTTAACCACTTTTGATGTCTAGGATAAATACGGATAAAAAAGAATCTTTTAGTGATGTATTGGCTGAAGATGGACCCTGACAGAGCCGTCATATGGGTGCATTGCACCTGGGTGGCGGCAGCAGAAACGTAGTCAACCATTTCTATTATGACAAAAATATTATTTGTTGTTTTCTGTGAGATACATACGAATTGTTTAGGAGAGATTGTGATGTCAAATTGAAGATTGACAAAAATATAGAGTAAAGAATTAGGAATAATTCAAGAAGAGAATAAAATATTTGTTCAGAGAATTTCATCGAAGTTATTTATGTTTGCAATACAATTTTTATTAGAAAATTTCATATTTATTTGCGAGAGATTTCATACAAATCATATAATTTAAATTTATGCGCATTTCGGTGATAATTATACTCGAAAGTGATGTGAGCAATTAATTCATGATGACAGTTTACTATGTCATCATAAGGAATACGCATAATTAATTGCTACTGATGTTCTGTGACCAATGTAAGCTGGGGAACGAGGTCATGAAAAACTGGTTTTTGAGTGTATAAAAAAACTCTTTACCTATAAATCAAGAAATTTATGGTTTTAGGGTGGCAAATTGAAACAAATTTAATTTTAAGGGGTGGCAAATTGTTTGCTCCCGGACGGCAGATAGGTCTGGCGCGGCTCTGGATCCTAATATCGAATTTTGTGGTAATCGAAGATATTTCTTTCGTTATTTAAAATAAATGTTGATAAGGTATCAGCAGTAAACGAATTTTAGGTTTTGATTCTGGGGCAAATTTCCTTCGCTGACCGAGATTTCTTCATCTCAGTCTTGTTTGTGACTTTGATATGCGAGAGCTACGCAAGTATGACTGATGATAAGTTATGATACACATTTTATTCTTCTCCTATTGAATTCTCTGAGAGGCTTTATTCATAGGGTGATTGCGTTGTACATCGGAGCGTGGATGTTTTCCATTTCATAATGTTCAGGCTTAGTGAGGAAAGCAAGGGAAAAGTACCTCACTCCACATCTTTCATAGTAAACCTCATTCACTTTCCGAAGCTTTTGATAGCTAATTCCTGACGGTATGGGAACCCAATCGGACTTTATAGTGAATAGCAGTAGTGGTGGCGGAGTGGTTAGCGTGATAGCGTTCCAACCCCTTGGTCCCGGGTTCGAGTACCGGCTAATCGGATTTTTCTCGTTAGGGAATGGTCGTGCGTGCTCGTGTATTGTTATTGTTTACGTCTCTCCTGTAACTATCCAATGAACGGATGTTTGTGAGGGCGTTGGAAATAAATAAATACTACAGACTGCCTAGTTGTCACTCCTCGGTATCTGAAAGTGTTAGAATGTTATCACGGTTATTACTACTGCTGCTTAGGAATAACACTGAGAGAGACTATTGGCTTTGTCGAACAATTTACGCACGCCGGCCACTTTTCGTTTCTCAAACAAACCGACGGAACACCGTAAATCATCTCCCTTCGCATCAAACGTACCGAATCCTTTGAACAAAAACATGAATTTTCATGAAATGGACCAAATTCTCTATAATACATTCGTCCCTCATATTTGCGTAATTTACATCAATCACGCAGGGGGGGAAGAAATCGGTACCTATATACCATAGATCGAATCGGGGAAAGATTTTTCGAAATGACGTCGAGCATGGAATGGCATTCGGAGGGTGTGGAAAAGGAAGGATTCGGAAGGGTTGTTTGTTGGGGGAGTAGACAACGATGAGTAATTCCGACCTTTATTGCGGATGCTTGGCTGGGCTTCGAAATTAAATGATTAAAGCGGACAAGTGGGGTGCGCGGGGTACGGAAGGGGTTGTTTAAGCAAGGGAGAGGAAAGGAGATGTTTTTGAGGGGGAGGAAGTGTGAATGGAGTCGGAGGCTAAGGGGTTAGGCGGAGGAGAGAAAGAATGGGGATAAGTGCTGTTTTATAGGGTGGCGGAAATAAGAAGTGGAAAATTTACTCGTGTTTCTCTCGCTTTCCGTCTCAAGAGCTTGCGATCTCAGGGTATTTTCTTTTTGATTTATTTTCATATGAGTTTTTAGCAGCAGGATGTAAGGTCCAATGCCACCTGCGAGTCGAAACAAATGCATCCTTGAAATTTAAATTTTATATTCTTACATTAGGTATTTCAAACCCCATTTTTAAACAGGATTTTTTCCCCTAAGGCCGTTACATGTTTTAAAATCCACATTGTAGTTTCCTTCTTCTTTCTTTAAATTTTGGTTTAATTTCCATTGTATCTGTATTCTGATCGTGTTGATTTTTAGTGAAGATAAAATGCATTATCGCAAAATCGATAATGCATTTTAATCTATTATGAACTCTCGATTTTTTCTCGATATCCTTTATATCCCAGACTGATATTACTTGGTCTTAGAAATAATTCGCATCATGTATCGTTGATTCTGGATATTTATTTTTAATTAGAATCCATCCCATCGCCACTTCATATTTTATTGCAGTAAATTTTTTACCTCATGAAAATATGAGTTTTCAACTGAATTAGCTATACGCATCAAATTTATTATTCATAATAACTTATAAAATTAATTATGTTTCATGTTAATAAACTTCGAAATCGAAATGTCGATGTAGTTTGAGTTCTTGTTGGGAGAAAGTTCAAAGCGTTGTTGAGGCTTTCTGTTTGAGAAAAAAGTGTGTCATCAGCTCAGATTTCTCCATTCTCAAAGTTTTATTTCTGTCCTAGAACGATTTATGAAATAATTTTCTGGAAGTGTCTTTGGCGTTCTTTATATTTTTCCCTTCGATCGTTGATTACAGCTGGTCAGTATTCAGTGTTATGGCTGTTTCAAAATAAAGAGTAGGCTAGCAATTTAGAAATATCAGTTGTAAATCTTCTTATATTTCAATTGCAGAAGGAACTTTTGCAGGTTTTAGTAGAGTAGGGAGTAGTGTAATGCTTTGCATGTGACCTGAAGCATGGAAATGGTACGAGGTTGGAAATGAACACCCGCAAGTGCTGTTCCTTTTCACCCGACTGAGTATTCTAATTTTCTATGGATATTTGGCAATACCAAATGCCATACAAGGTACGAAAAATTAACAAAATGTAGTAGCTATTTTGTTCATTTGGCTTTCAGTGAAGAAAAAATGAAATCCTAGCAATGGCTACATTCTCACCATCTGTTGAAGCTATATAAAGCTTTATAAAAACCCAATTTACCATCTCTCTCTCGAGGAGAACCTACACAAGACAGTGTATTATTGAATCTCATCATTACTGTTTCGGAATGAAATGCCTTTTTGAAAATGGTTCCTATTCGCCCACTAGTCTGATTCTCCCCTTCTGCTCTACGTATGCTATACATGTTGAAAAGTAAATACAACTCCCGAATAATTATCAATCATTAAAATAATCTGAGAAAAATTTAATTGAGCAATAAGCTTTCTTCCGCTTAAGAAAATCAATTTTCAATCAAATCTTCTCAAATTGAATTGGAGAATCAAATAATTATGAATCGTATTATTCTGAACGTTGTGAAGGGATTTTTTATGCTCTGATATCTATTTGCTAAGTAACAAAATTTTAATGGTTACCATTTCTAATCCTAAATAATTGATTATAAATATCCCTTAATCTATTTTCCTTTAATTCGATAAGTTTTTAGTCAAATCTACTCTCTGTATTTCCTATACTAATTCTAAGGGAGAACTGAAGATCATTTAATTATAGATATGACAAATCCGAACGATAAAGGGATAATTTTTATGCACAGAGTAGGTTAAGTATAATATGATCTGATCAGAAATGTTCGTATTACTGCCCATTTTCTTTTTTTATTTTAATTAGAACTGTAATTTTTCCCATAAAACTTGTATCGCAGCCTTTGTTTAATTTTACATTTATGAGAAGAATTGATCATAATTTGGAAATCGATCAATTTATCATAAACGAATCTAAATCATCAAACATTTTAAGATTGTTCTGAATATTAATAATTCAATTGCAGTGACGTTAAACAGAAAGTTTGCGTGCTACAATCGTCAGTGATTTACAGCGTCAGTTTTTCGGAAGAAATCCACAGACAGCCCTTTGCCTTAGGCTCTGTTGACTCGTATTCTGTATCTCACCGGATGGGGAAGTGCTGGAGATAAGAATTGCGCGGCGAGATTCAATAACAAGGCAACGGGCATGAAGGGGTTTTGGGACTCGGCTAGGAAAAGGGGAGGTTTAGTTTTGAAAGGGTACGAGAGTAGGGAAGTGGAGATCCATGTGAAATCCACAGCCTGCACACACACCTCGGGGCACAATAGTTTTTACGAATGTAATTCCCCAATTCCGAATTAACCTTCAGGTCTCCCCAGCTCATGGCCTCTCCCTAATCTAACGCCCTCGATCTGAGAAATCCCTCGATACAAGTTCGAAAGGGCAAATACGATTGCCGAAATATAGATTTTATTTCCCAGGAAAGAGACGCCATTCCTCGATTAACTGATTATATATCCAGGGTGGCTTAAATCCACAGGTACTCGTGTTTATGCTGCGAAGTATTTTTCGCCCGCGTCGGAGTATCAACACAAGCCCGGGGTTATCAAATAAACTTGGAAGTGATTCCAGCAGAAGATCTTGTTTGAAGACCGGCGATTCCTTGTTTCCCTTAGCTTTTATGCGAGTAGGATTTATCCGAGTTGTTCAACTCCGCTGTTTTCCTTCGAAGATCCGAATTTGTTTATCAGGGTTTTAGTTCATTTCTGTATTCATTCCCTCGGGATCTTTGTTTTTACGATTTTGCAATGAACGAATGATCGGCGTTGGAACCCAGGCATTACCATGAGCTACAATAACCACGATTTCAAAAATATCTGCGTAAATAACATTACATATGCAAAGATTATAATTTTCGAAAATAAATTAAGAATTTTCGTAAATTCGGAAATGAAGGATATACATACGAAGTTTCTTTTGAATTAATTTGTTTGGGTTAGCTGGAGGAAATTTTTCTACAAAAATTATTTGATGTTTCTAAGTAATTTCATTTTTCACTAGAAAGGTTAGAGTTAGAAAATGTTATACCTTTATTATCAACGTGTAGTATCTTATTATCAACAGATAGAAATCGATGTTGGGGTCTGTTTGAATTTAAGTGGTGAGCAATTAAATAATATCGTTTTTCTTAAATTCAATACCACCATCATATTTATTACTCGAAGATGACCGGTGATTTATATGTTTTGCAAGAATATCACGGTCTTTCGCTTTCCTAAAAAATCTTCTGTAGCGTGATTTATTTTATTTTGACTGATTCAGTGATAAAAATCCATGTAAAATGTTTTTAGACTTTCCTGTGTTTTATTCAAACCGAAGATTTGGATCATAATACGCACTGATATACGACTTATTATATTATAGAGTGAAAATGTGATAATTTCAGAGAAATGCTAACTTTTTCGTTTAATCATTAATTTATTCCTTCTGAGCATAAATTATATTCAAAGATTTTAAACTTAAATTTTAAATAAATTAGATTCAAAGAAAATAAAAAGAACTTTTTATTCGACTTTCCATATATGGTATATGTAGGTCATCATAGGCAGAATACAGCATGTAATGTTCTACCAATAAAACAAGTTGTTATAGAAGTTTAACAAAATCTTCTTGGTAATTTATATAGCGAAGCACCACATTTTACTCGTTTTACGGCTACGGGTAATTTAATTACCTTTTCAATACTTCATAACATCTATTGATTACGCAGGAAATTAGCGCCTTGCGTAATAATGATTAAGATTATCTCTTATTATCTTTTCTTTTCTTAAAATAAATCTTCCATCTAAAGAAATATATCTTCGAAGATAAATTTTTTCTGAGTTAACTGGTATGGAAAAAATTGTCAGGACTTGACATTTCCGATCGATAGCAGCGTTCAGTCACAGATACATCATTGCAAGTTTGCATAATTAATCGGAGACTTATTATCACCTACCGAAATGCATACTTGAAACTTCCATCCAATATTTCTCCTCTTTCAGCCTTATTCCGTAAACCTCCCCTTCTAAGTACTTTTGCCCTTTGGGAAAACCTTATCCCCATCAGTCCCCATAGCAAATCCCACTTTCTCCCTCTCTAGCACCCCAAGCAAGCATATCTTCCCCCACAAACCTCTTTCTCGCTGAATTACTCCCTACGATTCGTGAGTTGTTTACCCTCCATGACCGTGGACCCCAATGCATACGCAAATCTCCAAACCTTATGCTAATCTCTAACCTTCCAACTCCCTCCGCTCTCTCTCCCTTTTGTTGCTGCGCTGTTTGGTTCATAATCGTAATTTCAAGGCGACTTAGTCTTGCCACTTTTTCCCTGTCATTTGGAGGGGAACACTGTATCGGTAAAAAGTCACATATGCCAGTAGCAGATGATTTTGATATTTATCGCGCAGCGTATTTATAGACTACAATTCAGTAATGTAATATTTTTGAGACTTCTATTCAAATATGAGTGTTAGAATTATGAATGTTATAAAGAGGAAAAGCAATGGAAAAGGTTCTTCAGGAACGTGGAATGTTTTATGTTAAGTAGCCTCGATAAGGATTCTAAATGGCAATACTTCGTATCTTCTCCAATTACTTATTCAGATATTCTTCGATCTTTGGCAGCCTTTGTGCTAAAAATCATAAAGGATCGGCTCATTTTATTGGCTGGTGATTGGCGCTGCTAAACTTGCAGTGCGCCAAAATAAACCAAGATGTTTAGGATGCCCGTCTAAGAAAACTACGAGTAGGAAGACAATTCTTCCTCAATAAAAATTGCATAACCCACTGTTGGAGTTAAAGAATCACATGTAATCCATATAACGCGAAAATTTGTTGAAATTAAGAAGATGTTTCTTCTCATAAATATCTAATGAATCTCAATGAATGTTGAAATGAAGTTTTATGAATCCATTCAAATCTTGCAAAAGAATAGAGTTCGACTACGGGTTGAATCTTCATGCACTCTGCACAGTGTTGTATTTCATCTCTGTAGTGCCTTATACTGATAATTTTTTTTATTTTCGATTCTTTTACGATCAATCCAAAATTACCGAAAATCATCAATCAAATAATTACATACGAATGCAGAAATTTGCAATAAAGTTAAAAAGCAAATCCTATGGTTGTATTTTTTATACTTCAAAAAGATTCTTTTCTCGTCTATACACTCGATTCCGCTTATCATTGGAAATTTCCTTCTGAATGGCCTTATCCACAAGCTTCTTCTATTCAATGATCGTATTATTTTTGCCCTAATTTATGATCACAAGCATGACATTTCAAAGTTTTTTACATGAAGTTGCTTTAGACCTATTACATATTATATCCGCAATAGAGTACTTTCCTTAGGGACATACTTTTATGTACGGTGAATCCTGTCTAGAACAAGGGGTGGGGAAATTCTGTCCATTGAATATCCTCAATTGAAATTATCAGTCCGCTTTTCATATGCGCACCATCTCTACTTTAGTTGGTAGAAAACAAAGTCGTAAGCAGAGAAAAGAGAATAACGCCATATTTAGTAACGTGGAATGTTTTCCATTTCACCATCGATTAAATCATAAAAGAGAATAATAAATTTAATTTAGATGGCTGACGTAATTGAAAGGAATGGAGAAAAGCAATTTCTCTCATCTAAAGCGAAAAGCCATGGAGAGAATAGAGGTTTCCTAGAATAGGTTAAATAAAGAGTTTGTACGCCTTTGCTTTGCTCACTGAGCACAAAAATCTATGAGCTGAAAACAGCTAGTGTAGTGCTGACAGCATATATAACCTTTTTTCGTAGCAATAGATAATGAGCATCCAATACGAATGTTTACCATCATCATTTATACCTCTGTAACTTTCATTTCACCACTGGGCTAAAGGAAATTAAAGATATATTTTTCCTTACACTGGTCGAAATAGAGAAAGTAATGTATCTATGAAAGTATGTTAGCAGAAGTATTCTTTCAGTATATGTCCACTGTTCGTAAATTCTGTTATTCGAACTGAAATCAGCAGTAGAGCGAGGATCGAAGTCAAATATTCATAATCAGCATCCAATTCCCAAGCAAAATTCCTCCTTTTCGTTTCAAACTTCTTCTCTTCTCATTCATTCTCCTTCCATCTCAGATTAATCCATTCCACATCCAAAGTACCGCTCTCCTTCCTCCCGAGTATTTCCATCGTTTCCTTCCGTTTGGCGGAATTGAAAACGCATTAAATTTAATCCTTAATCTGTTTACGGTCCACTAACCCCCTTGAAAGTTTTGTATTAATGCGGAATCTGTCATAATTAACGACAAGGCGTTCGTGTGGATGAGGCGGACTGTAAAAGGGGGGAAAGGGTTACGGAGATGGAATAGAAGATGATGAAGGGTGAAAAGTATTAGGGAATAAGATGGAAATTTGAATGAGGGAGAGTTTTCCCAAGGAAGGGTTCTTAAGTTATGAATGATTCGACGCAAAAATTGGAGCAGGAGGAACGGGATGCTTGAAAAATAGATTAATTGCTTCTGATGGTTGGGTAGAGAGATTTCCTTCTGCAAAATGGTAACATTTTTTTGTTCTTTACGATATACTACAATTTTTCATCAATTAAAATAATGAGAGAACCATGTTATCGTTATTTTTTATCGATTCAATAAAAACGTTATAATATAACCAGCTCAATATAACTTTTGATTCCTATACCGTCGTACATAGCGAAAATGACTCTTTGTACCAATGGCTCGTGAGCAAAGAGACAATTTGCTAAATGTGTATCAGTAAATCTCTGATCTGATTATGTTATGGGAAGCCTACCTATATTATGAAACTTGTTATACTGTTTTCATGATTTAAAGTTGGTATTTTAAGAGATATAAAGTGTACATAGATAAAGTAGACATAGATACAAAGTATAGAAACAAGCATGCGGTAACTACCGTAAACCGGGGCTACTTGAGCCCTGGGGGGTTACTTGGACCCAAAGCAAAAAAAGGCTGGAAATGGCCAAAAGAAAGGCGTTTTGCAGTACAAGTGGTGTCATATAGATAGGAAAATCGTTCCACCGAAACTTATTAAAAGGGGTGTTTTTTATCGCCTTGTATATACTTCTCACAATTTGTTTGCCAAAATGTATACAAATTCCAAGACATCATTATTTCACATATGATTCCTTATAGTGTTTTCGATTTATTCATTGAGTTTTCGCAATTAAATGATCATTTCATGGCCTCAGAATGTCTCTAAAGCGTTATATTTCCAGACCCTATGTCCTACTTAGGCCAACTACATATTTACATTGTTTAGTCAATGGAAAAAGGAGCTTGGATCCAAGTAGCCCCAACCTGGGGGTGTCTATGACCCAATTTAAAAAACAAAAATTTTATTACAATCAGCGAAAATTTTTGTTCAAAAAAGCTTTTAAGATTGTAAGATTGTGGAAAGAAATTTGCCTGGTGAGAGTGTAAGTCCACCTACATAGGCAATAATCTTGTTCTCTTTTATGATAGTGGGAATGAAACATGTAGTACACTTCGGAGCGTTTTATTCTGTTTGTATTGGCCTTCAACAAAGTTATGCCTTCACGCATTGACTTTTTGCCTCTTTTATCTTTAGCTCCTTTGGCAATTCTGTGCAATTGGAGTTCGGAAGGTTTTAATTAGTCATAAAAATTCATAAGGAAAATATGGCAAACAAACGGTTGGTAAATCATAAGTGAAAGAATTACGAAAGAGGTCTAACAGGAGATATAGAGCTTTATCGATTAGTGTAATTGTTAGAGTGATTTTTCCGTCATTTACAATATATAATAATATACACAGCAACGGCAGCTTCTCATAAGTCAAGCTTATGAAAGTAAATCTCTTTCGTTATAATCACAGCTGCTTTGGTTTTGAAAAAAATGTCAAAGTAATAGTACTCAAATTCAAAACTGCTTGAACTAAGTATCTCCACCTCTCAGGATACCGCATTGAAGCACTACATCTAGTATCACATAATGCGTACTCATGGATTGCCGCATAACTTAGTGGGTTCGCCTTCGGCGAAATTGTTCCTTTCTCGGTGGGGGGGCCATATGTGTGATAAGACCTCAGCTATCGAAGGACTTAATTAAAAATATTGCTACTATGCGTACTGATGCAGCCTCCGAACTTAGTACGTAACTGTGGGCACACTTAGACCTTTATTTATTTTCAGATTAATACGCCATATATTAAAATTTTGTAATAATGTTGCAATTTTTTTGCCATCGTGCCAGGTGGCAAAGCAATATGGACCCAACTCAATATAGAGACATAATAAGATTATAAATAGCTCTCGACAGGTAAAGCATATACGTGCTAAGTAAAAAGACCTATCCCCTATAAAAAGCATATACGAATGTGATAAAACCCTGAACTGGATGGAATAATCTATCTCAAACTATCACAGAGAAAGATTACTTCAAGATGTCGCCAGGAGGTCCGCTTTAAAGCTTTTGTGACGGATCCTAAAAATGAATAGAGCGACATCAGGGTTTTTAAGTCATTTTTTAGTATAAAACAGTCCAATATTGTAAAAAATATACGGAAAAGAGTAAAATGCCGATATCTACGGAGAACACAATGAAGCCGTTCCATCGATGTTGATGGCAAATGGGGGTGAGGAAATGAGCGAGAGGAACTCTATGAGAAGGGGCGAAGGAAAACTGTAGCGAGAGAGAGGATTTGAGATTTGAGGGGTTGGAGGACATGGTTGCGGATTCATTAATAACGCGAGAATTGGAGTGAGTTGATAGTCATGGCGAGAGAGGCAAAGCAAGATGAGGAATGGTATCGGAGATGGGGGAGGGGTGCGGCATTAGGGGCTGCAGAGGAGAGACGTGACCTGATGCTACGAGGCATTCCGAAGAGGCTTGGAAGAAATTCCCGTTGATCTTTTAAGACTGGGAAATTGTGTTCTTTGATCTCATACCGACGAGCGATGCTTAATCTTGGGCGGGGAAAAGATCAAGATGGAGGAAGTGCGTCTGAGTTATCCGGGTTGCCGTAATCCATGGAAATTCGAGGAAGTCGTTGCTCGGTTCTTTTTCGTCGTGTGTTAAAGAAGTCGTTTCTTTCATTATTTTGGTGTCGGTTCTCAAGGTCAATTGTATTCTATGCTTTGGGATGCAATAAGAATTGTTTAGTGACTCTATAATTACTCATTTAAAATTGTGTCAATTTATTTAACATGTTTCTTCGAGACTGAACCAAGAGTTTTTTTTAGCTCTTTAAAATTAAAACTAAGTACATGAGCAAACGATGTAACATACTGTAGAAATGAGAAACTCTGTTATTAATTCCACATAAACTTTAATACTCGGCCGGTTTCGTCGCTGTGAGATATAAGGTACAGTTAACCAAATCACTTAGGTTAAATGTCATAAAGGAAGCGAGGTAAGAGGGAAGGGGGTTAGGAGGTTTGAAAAAATGGAAGTTACTCAGCAAGACATATTGTTTGAAATTTAATTAAGCACAATCCATTACGAGCGTACATTCAAATATCGAGTGAGACAAGATTTTATGAATGGAAAATGCAGATCTCACGCTTATTAGTCGTAGTCGGAAATCATTTAGATTTTACAGGTGTTCAGCTAATATTCCTCATCAAGACGATAAAGAAATTTTAAATGAAAAATAATCTATCTGTTAATTTTAGTGGTAATTATAAATTTAGCGGTAACAATTAATTTTTCGTATGGGTTGATAATATAGGAATCTACCTCTGCATTTTTTCATCCCGTAGAATTTGGTTTAATACGCTTTATATATTTATTTTACTTACTGATAGCTATAGAAGTAATTTAGGCGTCACTTCGTGGAAAGCCATGAAAAAGAAGAGAGTAGTATAGAAATATAAGCACTGACTCAACTCCTTAGTAAAACGATTTTGGTCAATATAAATGAAACACAAGGCCATAATATTTCATGTTATATTTGCTATCTTTTCTGGATTCTAAGATAAAATGTTAGCTTTTCAAAATAACTTACTGCACTCTTCTTTGCTTTTTAAAAGAACTTACCAATGTAGATGACGATGGCACTTAAGAAGAATTATAAACATATTAATATTTGTATACGCTTAAACGACGATTCCTACGTTGCGAGGGCGATGCAAATCAGGTCGTGATTAATACACTATAATGTGCATAAAAACGTTCCGAAAACCTCATCATTCACCCACATATTCCGGCGCTCTCTAATTTCATCGAACGCCTCTTCGAACCGCTCCCTCGATTCATTTTTCAATCGTCAATCGCACCTTATAATTTTTTCTCGGAATGACGAAGCACTCAGACGAAAACCTTCTTGCAGCACTTCTGAGCAGCGAAAAAAACGGAGGCCGTCTCTGAAATTTGAAGCGTCAAAATCATATTAAGAGCTCTACGGGCTGTTCTCGCGCGCGGATCCCTCTTTTTTCCTCCGTACCCACGGTTGATAAATGTTTCAAGAGGCGAGAAGTTCCGCAGGATATGGAAGTGGAGGGGGAGCCGTTGTCATCACCCGCTGGGTCATTAGCGCAAAGCGCTCCTTTCTTCTACCCTTTCGATTCGATCTCACGCGCAACACCCGTTTCATCTCCTTCCCTCCTTACGAGAGTCCTAATCGTGCTTTTGCAGACTCTATGGTCACCCCGTCTATAATAGTTATGATGGGCCATCAGCGAAATCTTATTACAGTGTTTTCCTATCTGTCTATTGGATTTTCTTTCACGTTTCACCGAGCCTGAGATATGCAGATTCCTCGTAGTCTGCTGTAGTGGGTTTTATTCTGCAAGGTTTTTCATTTTATTCATTTCTTATGAACGAGAGTGCTCATCGGTTATATTATTCCTTTGGTGTAAGTTCCACTTTGTCCTAACTTTTACGAACTGGAGCGCATATGCGAATGTTATTTTTAATTGCGAGATGATAGTCCATAATTTGAGGCATCGGCAAGAAGAGCTAATTTTCATTGCACAGTTGTTATATGTAGTGAATTTCTCATTGACCAAATCTCACGAACGAGAATAAAGTTCTAAATTTAAATAAACTTTGGGTGCTAAACCCTTGTCCTTTGGGTGAGAGATCCACAAAAAGAAGTATAAAAATTCCATATTATTTTATATATATTTAGGAGATAAAACTTCACCAGGTTAAAATCTGTCTATTACGAAACGATAAAAAAAGTTCGGAATTCATCTCTTGCCTCGTAGAAAAATGAAGTTTTCGCAAATAAAGACATATTTTTGCCAGGGAGTTGGTGATGTTGGTTTTTTCCTTCATATCAACATGGTTTTCTTCTACGGTAATCATCGTCACCACTTTCGACCTAGGTAGTGACCTCATTAACATCTCATTATATCCATAAATTAATGAAGGTTTAAGTAAAGAGTATCAATAAGGGAAGGAGAGACTGTAATGTCACTCAGTCTGCCTGGTTCAATCAGTGTCTTGGTTTTATTTAATTTAGCATCTAGAGTCGAGGACAAATATATGTCAGTTTTATATGAATTGAATTTGTAGATTGACATGACATGTGTTCTCTTGAGGAACATTTTCGTATCTCTATCTAATTGTTATATTTTCATTCACATATGCAAACTCAAAACGTTCGTTAAGTCTATAAAACGAGTCTCTAAATTATATAACAGAACTAATACCCCAAGACAATGAATGAATAAACTTTTTGCTAAGCAGATATTAACACAAGTTGGCCTCTTTCACTTAACCCCAATGGTCAATGCATAAGTTAAATTTAATATCTAGAAGAAAGAATACAACAAAAACACAGAAAAATTGGGTTTGCGGGAAGAATCTTCTCAACTGAAGGTTGGAGAAGACAAAAATCCCACTGTGCGGGAAAACACACAAAGAAGGGTAGTGAAAAACAACAACAGAGATGTGGAATCATGTGTATTTGTTGGTGAAAAAATCTGTGAAATCAAGTAAGTGTTTGATTTGTGATATTTTCCATAGTAGAACTCCTTCACATTCTACCCACGAAGATTGAACAAAATCCGAAGAGGAAGGCAACTCCTTCGCATCGAACAAAATTCTTCGGAGAGAAAAGAAAGAAGGAAGTTGGGGAGGCGGTGAATGGAGGGCGAAAAAAGAATAAAAGCGATCCCCGAAACTCTTTCCAATCATTCATTTCGCAAAAAAGAGAGAAATCTAGGGAGGAGTAGCGATAACGCGAAGGATCATTTATCAAGGGAAGGGGTTCTACCGGAGGGTGAGGAACCACGGATTCCTCCACGGAGAGAAAACCCCATCGCCGCCACGCCCAACCCCTCTTAACGTCGGCCGCACGCCGTCTTCGCGTACACTTATGCCAACGCACGCCGAGGCAGAGGAAAAAAACAGGGAGCAGATGGCATGCAAATGAGTGTCGAAAATCAAATTTTCCCATGTCATGCGGGGCGCGCGCGTGTTAGATGGTGCGAGTGTGTGGGTGATTCGTTTCGCGATTTTCCCCCTTTTTCCTGCGGGATGCTCTTCGGAACAGACGCACAAAAGATGCGGCGGGAGGGCTTCTTTTCTCGGGTTATGATGTGGCGGGGCGCGGGTGTCGATTTCAAGAGGTAGTTTGCGATGGATTGCGGAGGAAACGAGGTTGGAGCGTAAGGAGACTGGGAAATGAGAATATAGCTCGGAAAATGGGAATCTTAAGGTCGAAACTACCGCTGATGCAGCTCGCCGTCGAGTAAACGAATATCGTTCAGCACATTACCATTTCCTCGATTTGGAATTGATGGAATATCTCTCGGCTGCATGAAAATTGCTCGTGTAACTTTCGCGTTTATTTATTCTTGGAATCCTAAAATCGCTTTTGAAGGTGCCGGGGTTTTTGTCGGGAATGCTTGGGCTTTAGTTAGTTGTCGTGTAATGTATGCTCGTCTATCTTTATTTCATGAGATAAATAGGCAGATGATTGTTTAACGATCTGATCGTTGATATTATTTCAGAAATATCCTGGTAGACATTTTTCACACAATTTCTCTCGTTTTCCAACGTATTTTCAAAGAGATTTTCTTTTATATTTTCCATCTCACATCTTCAGTACTTCCTGTCACTAAGATCATGTTCACAGCTTCGTTTGCTCTCTATGCTCCTCCGTAGATATCTGTCCTCTGAGTCGCATTCAGATTCGGATTCTTGTACTGATTCTCTTGCAGTATATTACCAATTTTTCCAAGAGAACGTACGTACGTAGTGAATATGAAATCTCAACATAAAATTCCACTTAGTCAAACCTTAAGTGCATTTTAGATAACTGGTTTTAGGATGATTGAGAGAACGGGAAAAGTTATTGAAAGAATTATTATATGTTTCAGTTATTTGAGTGCAAATAATGGGCATCGCAAAGATTTATGTTGAATATCAATTAAGAGGTGGATTCTTAAGATGGTTTCAGTTTTTTTTTCATGAATATCTCATTATATCATCCTATTGTCAGGAATTTGAAACTGAAATGTGCTCTCCTCAGCAGGTTACATGGTATGGTTTTTATATTAACGTCTTTCATGTTGTCTCTGCCGTCTGTAAAGGAGAAATTCAATCAACAAACATAAAATATATCAAGAGAACAACTCCCAGTGGTAATTCAAATGATTAAAATGTACCAAATGATAGCAAAACAGAAGTTTTTACATCAAAATGTTTATCTAATGTATGCTTAAAATTAATATTTTACGGCTGAATTTCGTGGAACACCATATTAAGGTGGTAAAAAAATAAAACTTTGTATGTTCAAGTGGAACATACAAAGTTTTATTTCTTTGCTATCTTAATATATGGTTTCCTATTTTATCTCCCACCTATCTGCTCCGATATTGATAATTGCTATACGAAAATGATCTCATCTCAGTCTACTGTTGATCGCTATTTTATCTACATAAAAATATTATTCAGCGTGATAACAAACCAGTAGTTTTCGTCCGATTTGGTTTGATTTGACTATATTAAGTGAATACATCTTAAATAATCCTCCTTTTCCAATGTACTTCTACTGAGCTTCATTTGAAGGGCTCCATTTAGAAACTATGAAGGTTATTTAACAAATTTTATACTGTTATCTCTAGCTGTGAAAACTATTGTTACAGGGGTTAAATATATCGTATTATATTTTAAACTAAATGACTCAGAACCCTTTAACTTTCGCCGCATATCCAGTGTAGAAAATTCAAAAAACTGCAATTTGTAAAGTTTATTCATTTTTTGGTTGCAATAAGCGTAAATGCTATTTTAAATTATTTTATCCCTTAACTGCGATATTGTTTGGAAATTTTACCTCCAAAGCACGCCAGATTTTCTCAAATCAATATTCTCATACAGTGATTGTATTATTTTTTATCTACAGTGGGAGAGGCATAATTTTAAGCCGACCATTCTGAAATTAAATCGTAATGGAATATAACCATATCGAAAAATGTCGGAAATTCGGAAATTATATAAAGGAATCATAGTCGTTTCATAGTTGATGATCGTAGTTATGTAGCATATTATACAAAGAGTTAAAGCTTACATGTTCTAATTATCCCAGTCTGTTGTTTTCATAAAATACATTGACGTTGCTGAGATGCCTTACTGAAAGTAGTGGAAAAATACATTTCCGTAAGTTAAGATTACAATTTATTGATAAATGTTAAATGGCTCTCGATTGCCATAAAGAGATTGCTATGCCGGAGGAAAATGATCCGCAATCACCGCATCGACCTTTATTCTGCATCACAAAGGAATCAAAGAATAGTAGATTTTGGAAGCTGCATGGAGGTGACCCACGGTCATAGGAGAATGGAACGCTTAATTGCCATGGCCGTCATCAATATCCGGCATCATTTTTGGTCAAAACTGTGCGGCGGCTGCGGAGTTTTTATTTCAAGGGAAAAGGCATCGCTGTCCGCTTTCCACTCCACCGCTCTTGGAATAGTGAATGCTGCGTACGCAGACCAGTCATCAATCTGTCGCAAATACCCATTGGAGAGTCCACCGTAGTCATGGACACGCAATCATTGGCACGATGACAACGCAAGATTCCTCGCCACCCTTGCGCTATTTCTGGTAAAAAACACGGGAGGGAATTGAATGGATTGTCGGATTATTTGTGGATCGAGTGACGCTGTGAAGGGGATGGAGGATTGGACGGTGGAATCTGGATCGCTGCAACTTTGCGCCATTTTTTCCGACAGTATTAAATGCAGGGCATCGAACCGGAACCGAACCGAAAACCGAAACTGTAAAAATCGTTGTTTTTGTAAACCGAGCCCCAAACGACAAAATTGAAATTCTTGAGCCCCAGCTGAAACCAAAAACTGTTCTTTATTCCACTCCGATTTGAGGTTCTCAACATTTTTCTTGAGTGTAATTGGAGGAAGGTTTGCTAAACATATGACACAATAATAATAGCAGCATGCTATTTCTAAGTTTTATTCTAAAATTTATGGTAAAGTACTGTAAATAAAGACGCTAGAATTAATGAAACAATTTCGCAGAAGGATTTTATATTGCAACGATCGGAGCGAAACAAAAAACAGCTCGACGTCAGGAGAAAAAGCGAAAGCGGAACTGAACCGATATTTGGTATTTTCGTTGAAGCAGAGCGAAAACCAGAACGAAAATACTATTGATCGATGGCCTACTTAAATGACAAGATTCAATGAGTATTGTATGAGAAGGCGATGCATGAATATATTTACTCATTGTTACACACTGAAAAATCTTACGTTTAGTTACGTCCCTCTACATTAGTGACCATAAGGTTAGCTATGTGAAAGGTATTACCTGTATGTGTAAATAAGCTGCTGCTGTCGTACAGTATCTTATCTTGATAAATTGAATATTTGTCTGTTGGTTAGAGGAATATTTCATTTACCGTCGAGTCAGTCTTGCTCATAGCTGTTATAGCATGAACGCTGCTGAGGTATGAGCTATGTTTAGTAATAACGTTAATCCTGGCCACTTGTTATTGATTGCTTTTGAGAAAAACTTTATTCGTCGTGTCATTGTGCTGCACTTAGATGGACTCTTCCACACGTTGCATTTAGAGTTAGTGAGGAAAGCCAGGGAAAAATACCTCACTCCTCATCTTGCTCAGTAAACCTCATTTCATATCCAAAGTCTTTGCTATCTAGTAGAAGGATTGAGGTTGAGTTCTCAAGGTTGAATAATGTGCATAATAAACATAAATAAGTAGTTTCGATGTGAAAGACTGCTACTTTTAGCAAGACAAAAAAGCAAATTAAATTAAAATGGGTGTATTAAATTTCAAATATCTTTTATCTTTCGTATATATATGCATACGAATTTAATTATTTTAAAAATTACTTCCCCTTTGGACAAATAGAATCGTTTTTACCTAATTCTTGATTGTATTCCTACTCACCGAAAATATTAAAGTAGGGGTCACAAATTTTCAAGTTTCGAAGTGTACTAGGAAATTTTGGATGGATTCCAAGGATCAAGTGTATGAATAGCAGAGTAAATCGTTATTTACAGTTAAATTTTATTTGAAATCCATGCGCGGCTCTAAATACTGGTACCTTGCTTACTTTAAATTGAGAACATTAATTTTAATGAGTTGAAGGGATGTGTAAATGAAAAACCTGTACTTATTTTCGATATCTCCACTACCAAACACCATCCAACATTGAAGGATCTTTTTTTCTAAAATGTGATTCCTCATAAGAAAGTCGTAGGACTTAGAATAAAAACTGCACTTCTCGAGAAGCTTAGAATTATTTATTATTGATATTTTTTGGCTCGCGAATAGTGAATGATTAACACGTTTGCTTTTAATGGTCACGGTCACGGGTTCGATTTTCGGTGTGTGCAATGTGAACTCAGCTGTCGAAGCACTTTTTACAATACTACTACTATGATGTTTTTCACAGAACTTTAAGGGTTAATATGAACGCGATGGATTTCTCGCACCCTCGATGTACCCATGGTTGATATAAGTCATTCTCTTTCCCCTAGTAGTCGATCGCTTCCTTTCATACCCCCTATTCCTTTTTCTGTTCTTTTCCCCGCGTACACTACAATCCCCCCAATCTCTCGCACGTTACATCTTTTTTTATTCGCCAGCCGAATCCACTGTCGAAGATTGGGAATGAGACGTTCGTATGACAGGGATGGATGACACATCACGATAAATAAGTGAGCATTGAAAAATGGAACCACTGATATGATCTCACGTCCATTGTTTTCTCTTTCCGTTCCTCGTACTTTTTTCCGCTTCTTCTCTTAGCCGCTGACATTAGCTTGTCCCCTATCTATAGGGTTCCTGAGCATTGCATTTTTTCCCGAACGTTCCACCGCTCTTGTTCTTATCTTATATTTCGCTCCTGTGATCCTTTTGTCTTTTCTCGCGAAGAAAGAAGAGCCATGTAGTCTCGAGGTTATTAAAAATAATGGATCTATCTTTGGGCGAGGTCGATTCATTTTATTTTTCAACGGATTATTTTATAATAAATCAAGCAAATTAGTTGTTGTCAGATTCAGAACTTTTTTTAAGGAAATAGATATAATGATAAGGATAGTATGATTGTGGCAGTACTAGTTATCTACAAGTATAATTCCATCAATAAACTTCAAGGGATGGATTAATGCATTACGTCTTCGTCTATTTGATAGCTAAGATAAAGTAGATTCTTTGTTACGTTACCAGATTTGTTTTCTTTCCTAACACGCCTTGAATAATTTTCATTGATATTTCCAGCGAGAAATTTCAATGAGTTAATGCTTCAGGGTATGTTTATAACGGGAAAAACTGACTGCCTATATTAATGATTCAAAAGATTCAAGTTTGTATTATATTCAACGGGAAGAGGTACAGGGAAATATTATGTATCTATACGTAACATTTGACTCCTTCCTTATATCACAATGAGAAGTGAGAAAAATATTTGTGCCTTACAATGTAATCTCTAAATCTGGGACTAATAGTTTGAGAAATAAAACTCAGTTACGCATGGAAAAGGGTAAAGGTGACTTTTCGCGTTAAGGCGTGCACCTAGGAAAACCTTTTCCTTGTGTGTTATCTTAAACGGGGCCTCTACTTTCCTTCCCTTTGTATGGCCGGTTCCTCAACGAGGATATTGGCAGTGGACGATACCGCACAGTCGAACGAAACCACTATGACCCTGCCGACAAAATCTCCCAAAACGGCTTAAATATATGTTCCGGTTTGATAGCTTAGTTGGTTAAAGCATCTACCCGGAAAGCGGAAGATTCCAAATTCGAGTCCTAGTCATCCCTTCAGGGAAGCACAGTTAATTATAGCGATAATCTATTAATACTCTGCACCCCAAATATTGTTTTTACGCCATGGATATTAAAGTTTCCCTCAGTCAAAAATATCTATAAGCCAATGCTTGGTGCGGAAATATTTCCATGTATATTTCTTTGTGAGCAGCATCTTGTTAAATGGTCCGTATTCGGCACAAGAAATTAGAATTGTGTCCACTGGGGCCTTTTTGAACCTTAAATTCCTCTCGAGACTTGGGGCCTGTAGGATGATTTATTCGCTATCAGAATTATTGGAAGGGATCCGGAAAAGAGGATCTTTGGCCAGCGAAAAATAGCCCATATGACCGCTTCAGAACTTCTCCACGGGGCAGTTACTTCTCAAGTTATGGATTCAATTCTTAACGGAGGCCCATAACAGAGCGAATTTCGACCAAAGAGGGTCTCGTTGACCCCAAAGACCCCAGCCCTCTTAAATCTTTCCTCTTTTACTCCATCAGATCCCATTCCATCCTTATATAAATATATGTATGCTCCCTTCCATCCAGTCATCCCTTAAACGTCCAGTGCTCACAAATCGTTTCCTTTTCCCCTTCGTCCACACCCTCTTCGATTCCTTTTTCCACCGCTCCCTAAGGGCTGCGATAAAAACTTTGCAGCCGATATTTCGCCTCGGGAATCCCCGAGTGGCCGCTGTTCCGTGCTGGGGGTACCGGCTATTGAGATGCGCCTGTATGGGTCGGAGTGGTGGGGAAAATGAGTGGGAAGAATAAGAGAAACTTGGGAAGGAAAAGCTGGTAATTGAGGATAAGAATAGGTGTAAGAAGGAGCAGAAATGGCTCGGGTGAGAAACTCGCTGAAGTGAATGTGCTGGCCAATCGTATGCAAGTAAAGGCAATGGAGGCGGTCTGTATGTATATGTATATGTGTTTTGTATATGCATCCATACTCATACTCACAAATGCGTCTTCATTTCAGGCGAAAATGAGACTCGATAGTACGGTTTTTACAATCCTTAAGAAAAATATTGAAATGTAATAGATATATAGACAGTTAATATGAAGACATAATAACGGATAAAATACAAAAATAAAATGATAATAATAAATATTATTTTATTCCTTTACATGAATCAAATTACAAACAAAACATATAGCTTTTAGAGGAATATAGGTAACCCATTGATGATAAGCCCCAGTTTCGGTGTTACCGACTCATCACGAAATAAAAAAATACAGTAAAAATTAATAAAGAAAATAAATTAAACTTAATACCAGTGTCATTACAAAAAAACTACACAGAAATAATTTACATAGAATATAAAACATTTATCTCCTTCACAAAATCTTATTAAAAAAAATTCTAATCTTTATGATTTAGAAGTCATTAACTGCATTAATGAAGTTCTTTTCATTAGTGGTGGTAACAATACTTGCTGGCGAAAAAGAAAACATGTTTGAACTTAAATATAGATACGACTGTCTAAATAATTCATTATGAGGTTTTTGAGCTAAAAACATATGTTCGAAAATTATCAACTGGCTATTTCTCCCTTTCTCTTCCTCGATTGTAATACATCCTTAATACCTTATATACAAATACAATGTGGATATCCATATACAGCTAAAGTACCACACAAACATTTATGAAAGGCTTAGGATTTTGAAGAAGTAGGAAGAAAAAAGAATAATAGTTCGATTAAAACTTCTTCGAGCATTTCAACAGAAAATTTTATGGAGCGACACGTTTCGCTATCATACCAGCATCATCAGATACTAGTTTGCTCTTACGGTCTTACAGGAGTTAAGGCCTTCGCAGTTTGGATAAAAGAGTTCGTTGTATAAAAATCTGAATATATGACTAGAAGACAAAATGTATCCTTAGCAGAGGGACATCGAGTCTCTGCATATTATATGAGTTTGCAGAAATCCTGTTTATCCTGATAATCCCTATTCCGGTTTCAAATCTAATGCTGCGCGACTTTCTTGTCAATGTTTACATCATTTACATCAGGAAATCGTAAAGTCCTCTATTATCAACTCATTTATTATCCTAATGAAAATATTTTTTTAATTGAATACTAAGATATCTCATTCGAAAGTGAAGTAACGCGCGAAGTGATGAAGTTTTAAATTTTCAATTCTCTGAATTGGATTGAGACATGGAAAAAGCAGATATGGTGTTAAGTAAAATGGGTTTCCACCCAGGTAAGATCACGTGACACTGCTGTCGCCTGATGATTAGGTTCCTTATATGGTGTTAAGTTTCAACTTTTGTTGCCGCTTTCCTCTCATCCATTTTCCTTAAAGCAACTGGTTTACGCAAGGTGCATTGAAGTTGGAAACAAATACAAACAAAAGTTGTAGATTTTTGTTTCTCCAATTTCACTGATATTATTCTAATTGTGAGGAATGAAGGATGCGATCAATATAAAGGTGCGTCAAAAACGCTCACTATAAATATGAGTAACACTTCAGAAGCTGAGAAGGAGAACAAGCGAAGGCTTAGAATTGATTATGATTACATTTTGATGTGTTTGAAGCAATTGTTTGTAAGGACAGAGAAGAACCGTGGGGTGATCGGAATAGCTTAGGCTACTTACATGCCCTCCCCGAAAGGGAATTTCCTTAATACACGTGTTTTTGAATGTGAAAGCAAAATTATACTGAAAAGTACAATATGAATGCGAATCAAACCGAACCCGGCAAGTGGTGCTAGAAACCGTAACCGAAAGAGACAAGGTAAATTTTGAAAGTTACAAAAGAATATTGCTGACAAGATTTAATGATTAGATTAGACTAATATGATTAGATAAATCAGACCGATCATCTGGCGAGTTTAGACCTGAGTAGGCTTTTATTTCACCTATCCTGGCATGTAACTGTAATTCACAATGGATAAAACTATAGGAAAGGAAAGAATACGATAAAGCTTAAGTTGAATTCACACGTTGAAAAGGGGAATAAATTCATAGCAAAAAACGTAAAATAAAGAAACTAAACTATGAAAATAGTAGTACAGAACGCCTAATGAACTGCACTATATCCACTGTAATTTGCATATTAATTATAAATGGAGAATAATGTAGTAAATAAGTAATAAGAATACAGATAACGCAATTACAACTTACAAATATCACTGATATCTACATTTAATGGCATAGAGTAATACAGATAACGAATAAGATATAATAACGCGTATAATTCGAAAAGTTACATAAATTTACAATTTGTAGGATTATCATCCCATTACGGTAATACGTAAAAATTATCAGAATATGTGAAGTAATGCCTCTTGAGTTGTGGAACTTATTTCTGACGTTTGAAAATTGTCGAGAATTCTCGCTAGCTCCATAGATGTAACCATATGTGAAAAGGGATAGAGGAGTAAAGTAGAAAGAGAGGAAAGCGAATGCGGATAAAAGATTCAGAGAGGGATTTGGAAGGATGTAGCTCGGTGTGGAGGCGATTGGAAGGAAAAAGAAAGAAGTGAAAGGGACCGCTCGATACGGATTGGCTGGCAGTCAATCCGAGAGGGATTGGATGGTCACGGGGAGAAAGGGGAAATGCAGCTATGCTAAGGCGGAAAGAAGGTAGGATAATGCCAAAGAGGAGGGAGAGCGCAGGAAAATCTCAACGCATCTGTTATGAGAAGGGATTGTAGTTGGAGATAGAGAAGGTTCTGTTCGAGAGGGAAGTTTTTCAGAGGGATGGATGGATTCCCGTGCCCATGGATTTGGGCCAATCTTTTTCCATTGAATTTCATGGAAAAAAGGGAGAAAATAAAAAAATTCTTTTTTTCCGAAGGGGAGGAAAACCTTCCGGCGTTTTGCCGGAGATGACCTCTGACGTCCTCCTACTCAGTCAAATGCCCCTATGGCTCAGCGGCGGCTTCCTCCGCGATTTGACCGTTCAATCCATCTCTCCACCCCCGCACATAGCTCTGCCTCTCTCATTTTGTATCCGTTATCTACGCCCAGTTTATCTATTATTCTCCTCATGGGAGTCGCAACCCGGCACTCATTCATGAACGTCAATTTTCAGTCGGCTCTCTCTGCCGGCCGGAAAGTTATGTAGTCAACTTTCGCGTACAATAGAATTCCATTACGAAACAAGTAAGAGGAGCATGATGCATGGTTTTCCGAATGGCTTCTGAAGCTGCATTCCGTTTCATTGATTTTAAATGTTTTGCTCGTTTAATGCCCGTGTGTTTTTTTATGGATTTAGTACCAATCATGTTCGAACTAGCCAACGCGATAATGTTTTCAAAATATCTAATTTCTAGCAATGGGTAATCCGAAATTATACTGTTTCCAGTGTACACACTATTAAGTATTTTGAAATAATTAATGTAGTCGTAGATAATTCTCAGGGATTACATCGTATAAAACTGAGATTGATGAATTAATTCTTGCAATTCTTTTAGAAATGAAAATATTCGTAGAAGTCAGCCGATTATGAATAGGTTTGGCAGGATTTAGTTTAATTGCGAAGATATAAGTTAGCGTCATAATCATTGTATAGATTCAAAAAGTTTCAGATACCCAAATGAGTAGCGCGTTTTCCTTTGAAGAAAGCGGTTCTGGTTTCTATTCCTGGTCGGGCCCCATATGTGCGAACTGACTTCATCTATCGAGGCCCTTTTAACAATACTGCACCACTAATTTCCACGAGGCCTCTATTTATTTCTCGTCAATTGGAGATATTTTGATAAATTCGCTGCCTTATAACTGTAAGAAAAGCGCGAGTTTCAATCCTTTCAAAAATTAATTTTCAGTGATATTAATTATTTTATTCAGAACTTGGTACACACTATTTCATTTCCTATTATAGCGAGGCACCAGATAATTCAACCATTTTCCTACTACTAAAATTTTTATGTATTTCAATTATATAGGCACTTTTGAAGACACTCTCTGAAGTGTAATGGTTATACCGGGGCTAAAACTTTGGTCAAACCCTCCGAATAAGCAATTGAAGATATGTTTTTGGAAAATTTGTATTGCAATGTATGTATGTAAATTTTATTATACCTCTCTGTATTTTAATATGTTAATTATTTTTTTAAATATCGATGTCTAGTTGTGATCTGTGTGATGATGATGTTAGCCTGTAATTACATTTTTGGATAGCTCTCACCTTAGCTTTTTCCACCAGATTCAGGCTTTAGGATAGAAAATTGGGACTAATTCCTGATTCAGTAGTACATACATACGTTTACGTCTGAAATATATCTAAATTCTGAACTGATGATATTGTTTAATGATGTCTTCGTCCGTGGTTATTTCAGTTGAGATAATTAGCCCGTTCGATTTGAAGTTCGATCTCACACAATAGCGTCTTATCGGCATGCTTACGCTCAAATATATGATTCAAGAGTGAATTGTGCTTTTCTAATTTTTTGCCCAAATCTCCGACTCCGGCGTGCGAGAGCTCCCCATCAATCATTTCCCCTCCCACCTCGCCTATTCGATTCACACCCCTCTTTTCCCTCTATTCCAACCCTCTTTTAACCCGCTTCCCTCTCCCCGTCGAGCTGTCTCTCCTGGGGATGTTTGGGTCGGGATGAGCTGAAAATAAAAATAGATTTCGCCACCCCCAGGACTCCGTAGTTTTCAGTTTTCTGATCTATCATCCTATCCGATTCGAAGAAAACCAGATTTGACACCCCTCGCCGATCACTTCTGTCCTTCCAAATCGTCCCACCAGCTCCTCTCCCCTCCACTGCTTTTCAACAGGGGTTTTACTCGTCCGCTTAGTAAAAGAGCCAAAGTACTCTGAAGTACTTTTTCATTTTGTTGTATGAAGTTGAGATAATAATAATGAAGAATTTATTAGACGATTTTAGCCTTAAAGGACCACTCTTACAATCACGACCACTTTCAACAATTCGAACTGGATTCGAACCCGGGGGCCCGGCATCGCTAGGATAACTGTCCAACTACTACGCCACCGAGGTCAGCCGGCAGATCGTATTTATATTCATGCTCAAATAAAAGTTTTATATTTATTTCTTTCCGCACAATTTTTTATAAAATTTCGTTCACGCGGCTAAACTCAGTCCTTTATGTGATACTAATTTAGATTTAGCTGTTAGCTGAGATATTGTAACAACATTTCTACATTTATGACAAAAAATCTAAAGAATATAGATAATTTTATACCATCTAATCTGATGAAATTGGTTTTCTGGTTAGCTGGAAATACACGAAATGAACCTGCTATACGATAGGTAATTAATTTGTCTGCTTTCATTAAATTTTGGAAAGACAGAAAATGGTACTTTTTCCACAGAATCATTTATTAAACAAATAACAAGTAACATACGACCGGTTTCGACGAATTATCGCCATCATCTTGTGAAATATTTTTGCACAACAAATATTTCTACCTGTTTTTGCGAGTAAATATGTTACACTGAAAGAGCTTCTTCTATTTATTTTTTCAGAAAAAAGTGAAAACAATACTCTTATACTTGTAACAGTTTCCAAAACCTTTGCTTTGTTTGTTGTTATTGATTATTTCGATTCAGTGATTCATACTATAATGCAGAATTTTTCTTTAGATTGGTTTACGAACTTCCGATATAATCACGTTTCATAAATGTCATTCCGAATATTCTGAGTATCAAGAAACAGGTGAAATACGTAAAGTGATTTGAAACTGCGTGGCCTTAGACCCACTATGTTATTATAGAGAGATGGTAAGATGAAAAACGAAATAATGGCGAATCATCAACGCCACCGATCCAGTCATACATTTCGCGAAAAGGCAGAATTTTATCGCGAAATTCAAGTCTATGGTCGTTTTTCTCCAATTACCCTCTCTCCCCCTGGTCTCGTTCCATTAATGCACTCTTCGGTGTACGCGGAGCGAAATGGAATCTGTTCTTTTAGCCGACATCACATTCTGTCGACAGTTAATTTCCACACCGTACAGTCGACTCCGACATCTCATTTTGCGTGCAGAAATTTGTTCGACAGCTCATTTGCAGCTTTTTCTCGTTTTGGACCGAATAAAAGATAAGGTCGCCCTCTGCGAATTCCCTCATTAATGCGTTTTTAGCTTTGAAAGCAATTATCAGAGCGTCAAACAAAGTGCTAGCCTTTTCGGATTTAAAGTAATGAACTATTACGCATTACGCCGCCAGCGTTCGCGGAAATGGCAATAAAGGAAAATTTGTCACTTTTATCCAGCCTTTAATTCATTCGCAGAATTTCGATGATAAAGCTTCGTTAGAAACCTTCGAACATAACAACGAACCTATTGGCTCGTAATTCAAAATTTCATGATTCAAAATCATTACTAAATTGTAATATGGCTATTATTTTTCGAATAATAGGCTTTCGAATTTTGATTTGTTGAAATAAGAAATATTGGTGAATCAATCGATTTTGGTAGACTATTTTTCCTCTTTTTCAAAATGTTTTTATTAATTCATCTCTACGCTTTTTTCTTGTAAGCAGAAGCAAGGATTTCTAGCGGGATATTAAAGTGCTATTTCGAAATACTACAGTTCCCTTTTATCGTTATTTTGAAAGCCCTCTTAAGAGTATGAATGAAGAACTCGTAGTTATCTTTATCAATATTTAATATCATTGTAACAGTTCATAATGAGGAAATAAATAATTCTAGAGAGTTAAATTCCCCGTCAAGTTATAATTTCTTATCAATCTCTATTTGCATCTAACCAAATGTTGCTAATTGATTGTCTGCAAGAGTCTTCCCATCGTGAATTTTCACTCTAAAATCTTCGCGTATCCAGGATTCAAAAACCTTAAAAACCAAGACATTTGGCCTCTTATATGTAACTGTAACATTTATTCGATTAACGACCAGAAAACAACATAGCACCACAGTCAGCACATATATCAAACAGCAGCCATATTAAAAAAAGCTAAGCATAACCAATCGTTGTACCTTCCCAAGATGCTCTCTGAAGTGTAATGGTTATACCGGGGCTAAAACTTTGGTCAAACCCTCCGAATAAGCAATTGAAGATATGTTTTTGGAAAATTTGTATTGCATTGTATGTATGTAAATTTTATTATATATAAGGTGTCAACCTTGTTACCCAGATCACAAACACTTGGAGTGGTCTTTTTTCAGTTCATTTTTCCCAGTATATTTTGAGACTGTAAAGAATTACGAAGATAGATAAAACGATGCTCTCCCGCTACGCTGTACTTCAGCCAGTAAGCAAGTGAGACAACCGGCTCAGGATACTGGATTCAAATGGAATTCACTATCTAGAATCTGTATTATGCCTCCATGTAACATGTTTAATGGACCTGTCATTCTACACAGCAATGGTTGGAGTTTTAAGGAAACTGCGTTCATTGAAGTACCTGAGATTTCCATCGACAATTTTGCACTTGAGATGAATCAAGTTACGAATATCAAACGATTTTTGCTGATGAAGTGTCATGTTGACATAACGGATGCCCAGATTAATCATGCCGACAGCGAATGGGTCAACAAGGAAGACAGCGAGTTTACAACAATAGCGTGAGGGAATGGTAAAATCAATGGTGATAAACGTATTTCTTGGGGTAAAATGGTTCGCATGCTAATCTTCCAAACTAGGGGTCTCGGGTTCAACTTCTGGTTTTTCCCGGCAAGGGCACGGGCGTTTGTGTTCGACATTTATGTTTGTATTTGTTATTTAAAAATGGATATGATAGAAACAAATATTTAAATTGATATAACAGAAGAATCATGTTTCCATTATAGGAACTATTATACTATTAATAGTAATAATAAGAATTGACTATGAAATGCATAACTGACGGGGAAGATTCAAAAATTAAAGAGCGGAAATTATAGCCTCAAAGCCACGCATCTGATGCAAGTACTGCCCGTCTCACGCCGCAAAAAGGTTAAGGGCTCGAATGAAAATGCGATTGTAGATTTAGAAAAATTCCTTCGAAAAGGCATATTCGAAGGAAATCTAACAGTGCAACCACAGTTACGTTTTGCTTCGCATATACCCGTTCCCCAGTAGCGAGAAATACCACAGAGGCGTCTCTCGGTTTGCACGTCCATCAACGGGAGCTGCACATTTAATATCCGCGCAACAAAGCTAACCTTGAGATGCTAAAACGGAAAAAAATACACGCGGAAAAAGCGCTCGCAGGCAATAAGTCCTCTTCCGTTTTCGCATCAAAAAAGGCGTATCGGACGGTTAAAAGCACGGTGAAAGTCGCGTGGAGGCTCGGGCGGGGGCAGGGCATTCACGATGGAAAACCCCGTGTGATCTCGGCGATCGGGGAAAAGAAGGGTACGATCGAGGTGGTTATTTGGATACGAATCGGGCGAGAGTTTCAGAAGCGACGGTGCACGGAGTGTTCTGCGGGAGAATTAGAGGATGGGGAAGGCCTTTGTGACTCGCCGCGGACATATAACGCGAGCCCGAAATGAGGACCAAGCGCTCGCATATTAATCAACAAATGCTTCATACATTCACATGAGGTACTGCGAACATCAAACGCAAACCTCCCCACCCTCTTGCGCCTTGCCGACGAGCCAATCTAACCGTGGATCCCCGCGCGATCGACCCTTCCCTTACCTTTCGAAACCATCTTTGCCATGCCGTGCGGGCTCGCAAAACCCCCTTTCCGCCCCACGCATAACACTGGCCGAGATAAAAAGGGGAATTATTTACTTTCTCCGTTTCCCTTTCCCTCCTCCCCCACCTGTTATCTAGCTCTCCTTTTGGTGGTTGTAACCCGTTTGCGGCGAGGTTGAGTCGTTTCTAATATTTGCCTTTAGTTAAATTGGGGATTTGAACTGTGCAGTCCTTCGAGGGCGATTTTACTTTCTCTTTCATTATTGATAGAGGGTGGATTGTAGCAGTATAACGAAGATGCCGTGTTTCAATGAGTGTTTCGGGAGAGAAAGAAGGAGAAAATTTCGGTTGAATATTGTGATAGAAGTTTTCTAAAAGAGAGGATACTCAGGGTAAAGAATAAAAGGAAATACGGCGGTACCTTGGCTAACGACGATGATCCGTTCCGTGAATGTCGTCGTTAACCAAAACCGTCGTTATCCAGGGCGCGATTTTCCACTACCTCACTGCATGTCTAATATGCAGATAAAACTCATTTAAATGTCATTGAAATATGAGACATATAAATTGTTCATTCGTGTTTGCAAAAAAATTATCATTGATAAAATGAATAGTCATAAAAGAAGTTTTCAATTGTCAATCTTCAATAGAAGGCGTCGTAAATCTATGACTTAGTCGTTACGCGAGACATTTTTTGATCACAGCCACCCGTCGTTAACCAAGTATGTACGTCGTTAACTACAGCTGTCGTTTGCCAAAGTGCCACTGTAGGTATATAGAATAGAGCTAGCCACTGATGGCTGAGTTAATTTTTTCAACAACAACCACTGTATAAGTAATAAGTGTAATTTGATTTTGATAAGTATCTGAATAAAATCATGCAAACATGAGCAACGAAAAACGTTCCCTCTTGGTAGCTCAACTGGCTAGCGCAAGTGGGTAAGTAAGTGCCTGATCTGGGTTCGAGTCCTGGCTACGTGTGACCATTCCTCTTTTCTATTCTATCGTTAACATCAAGTATTTGTACCGTTCGTTATTCATCGATTACTTCTGCGACTCGCAAATGCAACACCTTTTACGTTCCTCGTGTATTCATTAACATGCTGGTTGCTACATACTTTACGGTAATGATTGACATCCTTAGTTATTCATGGAAATTGATTTTTTACATAATTACGACCACTTTAATGTCTTCTGAACGCATTTCCTCTTCGATCATTTCCCCGGCAGCGTATTGCTTCAACTCAAATTTACATTCAAGCGCGTGGGAACGCCCCAAATATTTCGGGTTCCTCCCCTAAAGCAGTTCTGAGCTACAAAGCTCGAACTCGGGAAGAAATTTTTCGCAGCCATTGATTGCACTATGAATGCAAATTTTTCCTTGCCACGTTCGACTCTGACAAATAATTGTCGGGCGTCTCTATCATCTCGTCAGCACCGAGCAATTTGTAATACACATGTGCGGAGTAAAAGGGTTAACATCCTCCTCCATCGAAAGCGATTCCATCCGATACCCTTATAACCTCCCATTTGCATTCTATTAATTGCGTCGGGAAGTTGCTTTCCGCGGGGAAGAGGAGGGGTTCCTTAATCTACGCTTCATCTCGATGCTCGAATCCCTCTACCGTGACGCACGTCGCTTTGAAGAGACGTTTCTCGGTCCCTTTGTCGCGCGATGCTCATTTTGTTTCTCTAGTTTAGGGAGTTTCCTGGCGAATTTCGTATGAATTTTGGGTCGTAAACGCTGGTTTATTCGAGTCGAGATGGAAGTGTCTCGTTATTTATGAGAAATGCTTTTGGGTAATCAGGGACCGTGCTTCGCCTCCGCGGTGATGGGAATTTGAATCGAGTTGCTTTTGGAAGTCCATATTTGAGATTTATTTTAGGTGGATTTCTAATATTAATTAATCATATATGTAGATAGGTTTCTAATTTATTTTATGAAGCATCTTTCCTTTACTAAACTGTAATATCTATTTAAATCTAGGAAAAATGTACGGGGTTAAGTTTATTTCGAACGGGAATTACGATATTTGAAATCCATTTTACATAATTTCCTATCTAGTGGTGTGAACCCTAATTTATTTAGAGGCCGGTGTGTCTAATTAACTGATTAACTTGAAGTAATGATTCGTACAGAAATGGAATAAATGCATCAGACCTTCAGGTACATGACGAAATAGAGAATTCCCCGAAAATGAACGCCGATGCACAGGTTAAATATTAATGTATAATTAACAGATATGTTTACATAGCGGAGTCTAATGTAATGCTACTACTTCAGGTAATACTGCTTCGCTTACGAGTTATTTAGCTTTTGATGTAGCTCCCTTTGGAATCTAGAATCGCTAAACTGTTCCGTATATATTACAATTGTTTAATTTTTACTCAAAACATTCGAACTGTTGTTTCAGGTTACGAAGAAAGCAAAGGAAGAAGGAGAACGATCCTGTAACTTTCACATCAAGGATGAAGTTTTGTCTGAGGAAAATAATGAACGAATGAAGGAATTACTCGTTTTCTTTTCAATTGGAAACCAAAACTACTTGACACGAGCAAACGAAGAATTAAATGGTACGCTACATTTTCCTTCCTTTCTTATCGTTCCTAATATATGATACATTTTTCTCAACTACATGAAGTAATATTATTACATATTGTCGGTCTAAGTGTTTGAGTGGTTGGAATTACTCAGGGTCGCGGGTTCAACTCTCGGCAATGACATGATTCGTCGATGTTGTCACGGATTGCTTTTAAAAATGGAATTTTCATTCCATTTTTAACCTCTAATAAAGTCGGAGTTGAAGTAAATGTAGATAAAAATTACAAAATAGGTGTAGGTTCATCTTTCAAATGAATTTCAAATAGTTTTAATGAAGAGTGCCTCTTTAGGCATGAGGAATAGAGTTTTTTATCATGAGTTCCGCAACGGGCACTGATTCTGAACTGCGGATAAAAAAGTCGATTTTACCCCTATATATTTCCATTCCATCTCAAAAAGCTCCCGCTATGAAAAAGTTTTCATGTTTATCTCACGTATCAGGAGACGTAGGCATGGAATTCATCATCCTCTTTGCTACGCGAGCACTCTAATTTACATCTTTTGATGGAGTTTTCAAATGGCAGTGGAAATGAATTTTTATTTCGGAATTTTGTTTCCTGGATGGAAATAGTTTTCAGGGTCCCAATTTAGTACACACGTGAAAGAAGTTTTAATTAATGTGCATATCGGATGCAACGCTTGTTATGTAAATGCAAATTTCATTAGCGGCATTTCTCTTTAACGTGTTTATTACTTATTTATTGAGTGCACATCTTTGTGCTCGCGTAATTTCCAAACATTCTCTCAAACAACTCTTGAATAATTATCATGATGGGTGAGTTTTTCTTTCCGCTCAACGACTATGTCCGCACAGTTTTTGCCGAACCTCATCAGTTGATGCTCATCACTTTTTTGAGCATTTAGCACGCGTGTTAGCATAAAATCAAGCGATGTGAATGCTGCTGGGTCTTAGGAGATATAAATGAAATTTTAGGCGATCCTATGTAATATCAGCGGCAGAGCCGCGCCCGGCCTTTCTGCCGCTCGGGTGCGAGTATAATTTGCCGCCCCTTCCAAATCCAATGCAAATAAATAATTTTTTGTAAGACTGAAAAACCATTGTTGTATGACTTCATTTCCAAGCTTACTTTGGTTAAAAACATCAGTAACAATTAATTATGCCTATTCCGTGTATTGGCATGGTCATCGTAAGTTAATAGTTGACATTACTTTTGAATATGTTAGCAGACTCCGATGAAATCTCTAAAAAATGTTTGTTCCAAAACCTGAGAAAGATTTATTCTTGATACCAGAAATTCTTTTATTGATTCCAATTCTTCGAATAAATCCACTGCACAGATATTCCTTTCTCGACTTGAGTTAACTATAATACTTTTCTCTAAACGTTAGCCAATCTTGTATTTCACATCGTTGTCTGTCCTACATAAGTGGTAAGTATCACACGGAAAATTACAAATAATGTTGTTGTAATAAGAGAATAAGAAAAGACTTCGTATTTTTCCACACAATATATTTGGACGACTAGTTTCGGCTACTCGCTATCATCGGGTCAATATGTCTTGACCCGCCATCATCGGGTCTTGACCCGATGATGGCGAGTAGCCGAAACTAGTCGTACAAATATATTATGTGGAAAAATATGAAGTCTTTTCTTATTCTCTAGATGTCTTTCCACAAAGTACGGCCAGAAGTTATTTATAACATTTGTTGTAATAAGAATAATAATTGGCTACCTTCTGTTGCCCCCCTTCAGATGCTACCTCCCGGATGCGATTCACCCCTTGCACCCATGCTCTGATCAGCGGATTTTACAAGCGGAAAAATGACACTGACTAATAACTGATACTAACCAACGGAAGGTGATTGAAAGAGGAATCGCTAAACGAAATATCGGGGATTGTCCCACAAAAGTCGAGGATGCCATGTATAAACGCTTACGAGATGTAGCATTCTTAGCAGCTCTATACTGTTACAAAGGTTGCTAAATTGGTTGTTCTCATTAGCTCTTCCACGCTTTAATATACCTCCCATCGCACACTGGCAGGAGTGCAATCTCCGCCGCTTTTTACTTCATCGAAGGGGATGCGGTTCTTCTAAATTCATCTCCAACTCCATTACGGAAGGAATTAACTCGACCATCTTTCTCCCTTCCTAATATAACGCCTGTGAGCGTTGGCGTTTTCCGTAAGGCATTCTCAGGTCAATCCAGTGTGGAAGCGAAGACTGCGTGCGTTACCCCTTTCTCCTCTCTTTCTCTCTTTTGTGCCACAATTTTCTCCCCATCTCTCTATCGTTTCTCTTTCATTTTCTCCTTCCCTCTAAATACGAACGTTTTCTCCGATACCATAACATCCATTCCACCTCCCGGATACATGCGTTAATTTCGGTGGGTATGGGAAAAATTAAAAGATGAATGACGTAAAGCGGTTATTTTTTTTGCGGTCCCGTCCTCACGTGCTTGCCCCGCGCGACCTCAAAGAGATCGCCGCGCCATAAAGCGCGCGTGAGCGCGGGAAGAACTAATCAAAACTCCCCCTCCTGGGACGTTTAATTTTTTTCTCTCAAACATTACCGCTCGGATGTTTTTGAAACTCGTTTTTTCCCGCGTCCGATTTTTTTTCAAATTACGTAAATATTCCCAATGCCGAAGTATTTTTCCGGACAAAACAGGAAGAGCGATGTCATTATCAAAGAGGTGAAAAAGAGGTCAGAAAGGGAGAAGGAACATTGGTTCTCTTCACGGAGCAATTTTTGCCGGTGGTCGTCACATTTTTTCCCATCCCCCCGTGGCTATTATTACATTATCTTTTCAAATAGTGGGTGCGCGGGATGGCGGGGGTTTAACGCGCCCGCAGTGGGCGTCGTAAGGGGATGGGAATTGCTGGGTGAATAGCGATGGGAAAAGAGTGGGAGTTCTCTTTTGGAACCGCGTGACAGACATTGAGTTGTCGGGCTGAAATGCGTCAGCGAATATGAAAAACCAATATTCCGAAGCGCCGCTTTCGACCGTTGCGTTGGATAATTTATACATTTTTTGCATAAAAATGCCTGGTGCGAGCCTGCGATCCTTTCTGCCATTTTTGGATAGGACGTTTCGAATATTGATTCCGGCGGAATTTATCCTATTCTTATAAAAATCCGCTGATGGCTTGATTAAAAATGTCATCCCCAAAAAGGTATTGTTTGCTACGCAAAAGTAATTACCTTAGTATCGTTTTTTTTAAATTGTTGACGTCATCGATAAATATCTTCCTGTCATATTTATGAGTATATATGATTTTGGTGTATCGCTTCTGTTTTTCGTTTTCCTGGAAGTTGTTATTATATTTAATATAAAAGAAGCTTCGGAATAATTAAAAAAGATGATTTTTTGAGGAAATTTTGTTATGGGTCATACATCCAATAGACATAGATGTGAAGAATGGAACTTAAATTGATCAAAATCATGGAATTTCATATTACATTTATTTCACTGAGGTAACTCATACACACTGAGGTACTCATTACGTTATTCATTCATAAGTATTAAAAATTCCGTGAATCGATTGCATTGTGCGAAGGAGTATAATATTATCTTTTAATAGTAATTTTTCATGCAATAACTATGGAAATGCATAAATATTTAAAATGAATGAAAATGGAAGGTTAAGGTACTAGGCTTCCAAATCCAAAGTTCCGGATTCGAGTCCGTGCTACCCGGTTATTCATGGTTAGAGAATAGATGTTTGTGTTCGTCCTTCGTTGTAATTATCAAATAAATGGATAATAAAGATAAAATAATATACTAAAACAAAAAAGGGTGAAAATAACTTTGTATAGGAGTGCGCCTATAGAAATTCCCAATGGAAAACGGGCATGAAAATATTCAGATAGGACCGGAAATCGAACCCGCTTCTTTTTACATGATAGGCGGTTGCTCTACCAATGTGAGTAAATGAGCTATCTTGCCGTTAACAACGTTCTGGAGACTGTAGATAGAGTGGTGACAATCCACGGCACGTGGTTCCCTCCGAACGGCACTTCTTAATATTTAAGGGAAAATACGAGATCGAGTTCTATTCCTATCAGAATTATTCCTCGAAGGAAACATATTTCCATTTGGAATATGAATTAAGTACCCAGAAAGATAAACTAATGTAATAGCTCCATCTATAATATATATAATTTACAATGCTGAGCTCACCTCATCTATGAGCCAAATTGAAATACTTGACATTGAATGAATATTTAATATTTGATTACATGATCTCATTAAACAGTCAATGTAAGAATCATCTGCATCTTCATACGTACCCAGTACGCCAACTTCCAGCATGTGGCAGGGGGTGCATGCATCATGACTCTACTTCCCTAATCGATTACTTTCGTGTATAGTTCGCCAAAAACGATAAATTATAAAAAGAACTAGTTCTAGCATCTATTTTTCTGATTTTTCTCTCAGAATGAGATCGGCCTATGTAACAGAAAGGACGCATAGTATAAGCTACATCTTCTAAGTAAGCATTTTCTCTGAATTTATTCGGTAAATTAAGTCTTTCTTTAAATGCTCTATTTTCTAGAGATTCCCATCCTGCGTCCTGAAGCATTTGAGTAACATTCACAGATTTCTCGTAGAATTTTTTTACGAAACTTATCGCCTTTAACTGTACTTTTTCTAATTCTGGAATACGACACTTCGGCAGGATCGTAGGAGAAAAGAAGAAAAGTCACAGTTATGCATATTGCATGAATTTGATTGCGGGCAAATTCTCACCGCAGGCGATAAAATCCGCGGATTTTACTCACCAGGCACTCCTCTGACACCAACAAATCTTCACCCACCCCCATACCAGAAACAAAGCAAATCACAACCGCATTCTCATCACCTCAGATTTCATCTTTCCCTTCTGACTCACGCAGTCGTAAGGTACTTCCGACCAAAACATCCCCACAAGTATCTCTTCCTCCGCACCAGTTCCTTTTATATCCCACGAAAAACATCTCTTCCAAGCCTTACTTTTTCATTTCCCCATCCCTCTCGAATACCCATTCCAAACTTTAAGCTTCCAGTCCCTTATTCCCCTCTCTCCACCCCCAGAGAAAAAATAACCACCCCTTTTTATTTTGAACGCCCCCCTCTGGAGGCTTACGTGCTGGCACCCTCCCGCTGAAAAATCCACTGTTCGGAAATGATAACTTTCTGCTCCGTCCCTCACTTCATCTGCATCGAAAATGAAAGGAGAGTTAACCGCAGAGAAAAGAAATGACACGCGTAACGGGAAATAGCACGATGATAAAACGAATTGAAGGCAATTTGATTGCGGGGACCCATCTTCTTTTTTTCGATGGGGGCGTGAAAGGAGATGCGAGATTTGGGTTGGGGAAGAATGGAGATCGCTTTAAAAATTCTTCTTTCCCGGAGATGTGGTTTGGAGGTGAAAAAACCTCTTCTGGTTAAGTATTGGGAACGTGGTTCATCTTTTTGCTATCCCTTTTTGTTTCGTTCCAAGGTAAATGAACCGATTGGGTGATTTTGTTTCCTCTCTATTTACATAAAAATGTTCGCTTTAAGTTTTCATCCTTTTTTTCGAATAAGAATTACCGTATTAGCGCCTAGTATGGTTATCAGATTTCGTTGGATATGGCAGATGTGTCTTTTGCTTTTATTTCCTTATTGAGGATTTAAATGCCAGTTATTGGTTCACTTGTGGATGCTGTTTGTACAAATTCTTAGAAGACGGCCGCTAGAAATAGGAATTCTTGTATCAATAAAAGTCTTCATGAGAAACTATGTAATATCATCAACTTCCCCATAATATTCCTTCTAAAATTGAGAATGAAACAGTCTGTAAAGAAGTGCAAAAACGCAAGTAAAATTTTATAAATGACGTCAGATAAAAGTAATTTACCGCACGACCGATGTTTTCTGTGTATTGCTCACAGCAAATTTCTTCCGCTTGCAATTTACGAATAATGCTGCCGAAGTTTTTACGCTTTTCTAGTATGGAAATGAGCTTCTCTCCCGTTCTCCTGCTTTCAGCCCCTTTCTCTCCCCTCTATACATTTTTTTCCTCCCTACTAATGCTTAGGACATCGAAAGCCTCGACATACGAGTTTGCATACGAAATTCATTCCTTTTATTTCCTGTCTGAAATTTTCATTCTCTTTCGCATGCATAAGAATAAGAGGAGTTCATATTCGAATTCAGCCATAAAAGGTTCAATTTTGCTTCTATCTCCGCAGCTGCACGTTTTCCTGAATGATGTGATAATCGTAGTGACCTTGTATCCGCGGACTTAATCTGATGGTGAAGAGATGAAACGTGGCTCTTTACGACGAATATTATTTTAGCGAAAAATAAGGTATGTTTTTGCAGAGAATTCAGTTTTGATGCTGTAGAAATTCTCCTTAATCAATTGTTCTATCAAATCCTTGACTATGTACCTTCTATGTTTGGTTTGGATTTTAAGTTATCACACAGGTATTCTGTAAAATATCGTTTAAAGAATACTCCAACTTTCGTTAGCTCCAATGTTTCAACGAACTGGAGGAAAAATCTCAATTTGAATCATATTTGAAAGGATGCGAATGCTGACGATATTCCCATTGTTCTCTTTTGGATCGAGCAAGCTAAAGTGTAATTGTGTTTACCAAGTTCTTTCTCTTTAATAAAACGTATTCATATTTTAGTTTACCGTTAAATCTTTAGACTCTCCAAGTTCTTCTCCAGAGGAATATCACGCACAAAATTCAGCTAGGAATTTAAAACTGGTAATATTATTCTTTCTTCCTCTCCATTTTGATCAATTCATTTTCAAAACTCCGCTAAGTAAGTCGAAAAATCCGAATTGAGCCTACATATCGACTTTATCTATAAAGTATTCTTTCCAAAGGTCTGTTGCAACCTCATCCTTTCTACCATCAGCTACCAAGAGCTAGGAGAGTGAAATGAGTTTCACTGAGTAAGATGAGGAGTGTGGTAGTTTGTTATTGCTTCCCTCATCGAGCCAGAATGCAGTAAATGGAACAAGTCAATGTAGTTAAAGCACAATGATTCAATGAGTAATGCTTTTTGTAGCATTCTATAATGAGAGACCTTAATCATTTCCATTATTCAGCATCACTCATACTTCAGTAGCTTTCACATCATCACAGCCATGAACAAGACGGAGAAAAAAGTTAACGAAAGATACATTTTTTCTCTATCTTGTACCAAATGACAAATGAACATTCAATTCATCAATATATTGTGCCGGAATTCTTGTTCAACAGCCGGCAATCCCGTTGTTTCTGGTCTCATACTGTCCTGTCACTGCACCGTATTATTCGGAAGAAGAATGTTTAGAACTTCTGAAATAGCTTTTTTGGCTACTCAGGGAAACATAAAAACAAATTGGGACAGAAGCAATATATTCCAAATTAAAGTTAAAGATGTACTATATATTTCAAATAACAAACATGTGACAACATTCCATTCCAACAGCCGGCGTCGCCAAAGACAGTTGATCCCGTCTCTTCTAGTCTCCAACTTTCCGGGCGGGTGCTCTGTCCTCTACCACGACTTCGCCGTTGTTCGTTCTGTTCTTGATTGCTGACATCTCTCGTTGCAGACTTCTCGAAGCACACTCACGCCCTCAGGCGTTGAATTTCTTTTTTACGCAGAAGACTCAAGCGAATCGTATCGCGAAACACGAATATTATTGTTACATTACCTACAAAAAACCATAATAATAAAGAAACCTCGAGATACAATCTCGGACATAGAAATATATAAGCCCAACACTGAAAAAAATTAACGATTTCTGAATGATAAATTTCAAAACACAAAAAATCCATCATAGCATCAAAGTTAAACAAAGACAACAAAATAAATTAAAATGAAACTACGTAACGGCTATTCCCGTTACAATATGGAAGAAAGACAGTACCTACTTTTAGAAGAATTATATCCATTCTCTCTGTCAGAGACAAGTTCAAACTCTTAATATAATTTTAATTTTTGCAGGGGTCATAAAATCTAGCGATCGAGATAGATCACGTTCATTTCTTCAAGCTATCACTGATCGAAGTTACTGAAATTTTCATAACATCTCGAATCGGTCCTCTTTTCCTAAATTACCGCGGTTTTTCGTATCATTCATCAGTCATTTTTTCCTAAAGATTTACATAAGAAAGATGACAATAAAAGCGCTCTCCGGTATCCGTGGTAACAGTTCCCTCCATCTTAATAAGCAATTTCCTCCACCGGAAACGTCTTCGCTTTGTGGAACACCCATTCTACAAGAGAAATCGTGAGTTATTCCCGCAATAACGGTGGATGCGACCATATCTCCGACGGTTTAATTGACCACCCCCTCATATACATATCAAACATCCCCCCTCGCATGAAAATCCTCGGGTTTCTTTCTTATCGACTCATAAGTCTACATTTCCTTCCCGAACGCTAAGAAAGAAGACGCTCCCTTTCATTCCGATAGGATCAACTCCTTTCTTTTCCCCTCAAAACGATTCTCATTCTTCGAAAACATTCCGCATATTGAAGAGGAAAGGAGACTTTTTTAAAAGGCGCATAAAAATTCTCCCCTTATGACTTTACTAAATCACGTCCAAATGGGCAATTAATATCTCCCTTCGGGAAGCGGAGCGAATTCGAATCTCCTCGGCCTCCTGCCAGACTTCCCAGCATAATGTGGTAATCCCGCTAAAAACCACGTCGTAACGTTCGCTCAACCCCTTGGAGGAAATGGCGTCGGTCGATGTTCCGATTGCTCCTTGTGCTGGGATAGAGGAAATCACGTCGAAATCGAGAACAAAATTGGGGCAATTGATGCTTGCGTGAGTCCTCCGAAGATATTACTTAATGCTCTCCTTCAATAGCAGATGCCGGAAACCCATAATATTCCCATTTCCTGTAGTTGCAAATACGTTAAGCAGTCATTCATTACCTTACGTGGTAAAAAGGAAGATGCAGTTTGTTCTGATCCCCACACTATTTTTAATTGCTTTTTATTGTTAAGAATCCATTACAAAAGCATTCTTTTTTAATATTTTTTAGGATGACAATCTTTTTCCGATAAAAAAATTCCTCACGGAATGCTATGCATTACGGTGCAACAACCACGAACAGCGGTTCATACACTTCAAACCGTACGCTTTCTGTCATTTTTAGTGTAATTTCTGAAAATTAAAGGTCAAAAAATCTTTAAAAAATAAAAAATATAGCTATCTTTCAACTTAAAACAAACGCACTAGTTTAGTAAAATTCAATTTTGTTTTGGACACAGTTTTCAAGCTATTTCAAGCCATTACTCTTTTCCAGAAAATAATTTAATTTCATTCCAACTCCGTAGTAATGCTAAATTGTCTTGGATATGAAAGGAATCAGGTTTGCCTATCTTACGCTACCGATAAACAGGAGCGTAATCTAATTATTTATGTTTAATTCTTCTGACAAATCTAGTCATTAGAATTTGTTAGATATATCCTTGGATTGTAAAAGCATGAAAGAAAATGTATACAAGTTTCGAAAGATATAAAAGAGTTTACGAGTGAGATTACAGTTTATATTGTGTAGCTACGTACTCTCTCTCATCTCTGTCTCTTACTCGTCATTCCAAATTGTGTTAAACACAAAACTAAATTGCAAAATATTGTTTGAAAGGTTATAATAATAATCAAGTTCTTCTTGTGTGAATTTCAATATGGTTAGATGGATCGTGTCATCAGCCCTATATCAATGCATATTCAAAGAACCATGTCCAAAACAGCTTAGTGTTACTACATCGTGACTCAGTGTTACTTTTCGAGCTAGCCTATGTATATTAGGCACGGTTACCCTTATGCCACCGAGGACTGCGAGATTTTGGTGAAAGGGAGAAACGAGAGGTACATACATTATGGCAATGAAAGGAGAATAGAGAAATTTGACAAAATATTTCACGTAATTATCATACATTTGTTAGAGAGATACTGGTATATATTTAAGAGTTTTTGCAGGTTACGCTCTGTTTAATAATTATACTGCCGTGATGGATATAAGGTGAAGATAGTGAAACGCATGTTTAGAATTATTTTACTGCGGGTAGCGGTGAATATAGGAAACCTTCGATTTTTTTCTTCAAATCATTTGAGTGGTCACATGAGTTTCCGTCATTACCTTAACTTTTTATTTCGGTTTTTATTTATCTCGGTCATACCGGTTTCTCATGTAATATGCACTATTTACAAAACTCATTGTAGCCGCCAAAGAGAGAGTTACGAGATACATTGATAATAGTATAGTTAATTGGTTGACAATATCTGACCATATCCTGTCCAGTTGAAAACGAGAAATTCCCCATCAGTAAAACGGGAGAAAACAGGACAGATATTTTCGTTTATTTTTTTTTTTTTGGGAGGAGTTTTCATTTCTTCATTGCATTAAATTTCCCATGAATACTACAATTAAAATATTATTTAAAAGGATTCTTTCATCCTGTTCATGGGCATTTTATCTTTAGAGTGATAAAGTTCCCCTAGTTCGCAAATAAACGGTAAGGAATAGGGGATTGATATATTTTAAAGGTAAATTGCGCCACTTTTGCAAGGTAATGTATTTTACTGCAACCTCGACATAGTTTTTGTGAGGATTGGCTGCAATATGGAAGCTGTTTCAGGTGGCAACCATATACATAGTTCTAATTACATCATCCATATATCTGTCATAACTTCACCATAAAAACTTAAAAAATAACACAATCAGTGCATTACAGATACAATGACGAAATTAACTTGAGTGAGGGAGATATGAACCTGACTGAATGAAATGTTGAAGTTATTAGTGTTTTGAAAACCACATATCTTATACGATGAGAAACGTACTCGAGGAAATATACCTGAACCTCCTGCCATTCTGTAGTCAATTCGTGAGGTAAAATGAGTGGAGGAAGCCCAGACCAAGAAATGTAAGCAATCATAGAACATATATTCAGCATACTGTTTTATTCAAAGTACGGTGACATTTCAGATTATGACAATAAGCTTTTTTCACTCGCTGTAGATTTTCTTTTGGTTTTATTACTTTCATCATCGCCCCCAGGTTGCACATCGAGCGAGATGAAAGTTAAGATGATTCGCTAGGTTTTGGTTAAGATAACCATTATAGATCCACCCTTTGATTGCCCAAGGGATGTTTTGGTGTTAAGCCCTCATTTCATGGCGACACGACTTTGCGTTCTCTTCAATTGGGGGACTGATCGGAGGTCAGAATGTTGGTGAGACACAAAGATTTCAGAAGGAAATGAAAGATTGTCTGGTATGATCAGATTCAGAGCATCCAAATATTAATTTCTGGATGAATTTAAGATAGAAATCAATGAGTGTTAATTCAATCGTAATTCACATGGAATTATTTTATAGATTGCAAAGCATAATGGTGGTCACCGAAACGCTGTATTTTCTGAAATAATCATATCAGTATAGCAAGCAGCTTTTGGAGCTCTTGGAGGATCAATTTAACAAAAATCTCTCTATTTTATTAGATATTGAGAAATTTCGGCTACTTCTGCGTTCGCTTTTACTTCTTCCCAACCTGAATTCTTGAGGAGAAGCAATCCCATTTTAGTCGTAACTCACGATATTGTTACATTTGAGAGCTTAGAATAGCAAACATTTGAGAGCTTAGCATACAAAATGAATTACACCAATAAGCGCGATTATTTTGTTAGTGATTGTTCACCAATATTTTGATATTTAGGCAAATTCCTTCCTGTATCAGGCTTCTACATTTTGAAGAAAACGATTTGCATTTTCATTTTTCGTTTCTCGGCAATCGTGCTTCAGAAATCTTGATATTGTTTGCACAATTTAAAAGAGTGCAACAATTAAACGCCGTGGGTTTAGTTTCGAGTTTCCTTGAGCAAAAGTACATGAGTAATTATCTCGTAATGCTATCATTATTGTCATCCATGGGTGCTCATTAAATGAAACGGAAAATGCCCTCATTATTTTCGAAGGAATCAATATTACGGAAGATAATAACTATTTAATTACAAAATATTTAATTTATTTGCGACTTTCCACAGTGCACAGTCAAACCTCAACCGTATACACATCAATCGTTTAGCTCTCGCTTGAAAATATACAAGTAGATTTCAAGTCATATCCTTCTAAAATGATTCAATGAAAAAATGTATATAACATAAAATATTATTAAATTTTCCATTCACAAAACGTAAATGCATTGATTTAAATTACGACGGTAATTTGTAACACCTACTTTCTACCTAAGAGCTGTACCCAGATGTTTGTGTACGATACCAGTTCAAATATCGATTTAGCATAACTTATTGGTATAAACCGTGAGATATTATTGTGTAGCAAGTGGTCCCTCGTCACAAATTAAGTCCGCAACGCCTCCGCTCTAAATAGTGCTTGCAAATAGAAAGGGAAAATAAAAAAAAACGAATCGTCCGTAGTTCCCTCCGATGATGCCAGAGGGCAGCGCAGACGGAATGGGTTATCTTTCTAACGTTTGATGGAGCATTTCGCGTCTCCAATCCAATAAACGAGATTGACTGCATCCGAATAGACATTTCCGCGCCAACGGCTGATTGGGCGACGGTTCACAGGAAGTGAGGAAGGTTTATCGGGAGAGCGGTGACAAGGGGACGAACTGGGAGCCCGGAGGCTATCAAGGGAAGCTTAAAAAAGTGAAGGGGAGGAAGCGTCGAATGGGGTAGGAGGCAAATACGACCGACTGACTTCGCCTCCTGTCATTTGTTTTTTCTCCACCCTTGCATTTTTTATTTCGGGGCGGTAGGATTGAAGCGTTCGCCCCGAAGGAAGGAAGCATTTATGCAAAAAAATAATGATTGACTGAAGGAGGCGAAAAGTGTGTTTAAAAGTATCGACGTGGAAAAATGGAATATTCAAAACACACCCTTTAACCCGAGACCCTTTTTGAGTCATCCGTCTCCTGCAGTAAAGGTGCAATGCGTGAATCATTTGATGGATTTTGGTTTTAGCCCTAAGTGGATGTGGTTCGGGGGATATCTTTGGCAACTTCTGATTTCTTCTTGAAAGATAACAGAAGTCACAAAATCCAGAAAACCACCAAAAACGGGAAAGTTGAGCCTAACGCGCATTTCGCACTCCCAGAGTGCATCTTCAGAGGCGTGATAGTGACTGTCACTATCACGCCTCTGAAGTGTGAAAGAGTCACTATCACGCCTCTGAAGATGCACTCTGGGAGTGCGAAACGCGCGTTAGGCTCAACTTTCCCGTTTTTGGTGGTTTTCTGGATTTTGTGACTTCTGTTATCTTTCAAGAAGAAATCAGAAGTTGCCAAAGATATCCCCCGAACCACATCCACTTAGGGCTAAAACCAAAATCCATCAAATGATTCACGCATTGCACCTTTACTGCAGGAGACGGATGACTCAAAAAGGGTCTCGGGTTAAAGGGTGTGTTTTGAATATTCCATTTTTCCACGTCGATACTTTTAAACACACTTTTCGCCTCCTTCAGTCAATCATTATTTTTTTGCATAAATGCTTCCTTCCTTCGGGGCGAACGCTTCAATCCTACCGCCCNAACGTTATCCAGGTGGCAACGGTCAAGGGGAAGTAAGAAAAATAATATTGAGATATGTCCGCCATTCGCCCAAAGTAGGGCGAATGCCCTCCCAAAACCTTCCGTGGACAGTACAAAACATAACAATGATTACATAATTACGGTAAATAAAACATAGTAATACAACATACAAAATCTAACATAGTATATCGCTCATTAACATAGAAAATATATATGACTATATTCATGAATTTAAAAATGACTACAATAAATGAAAACAATTAACATTTTATAACCTTTTTAGCTTCTTTTTGAAATTTTTAGCGTTTTTCGGCTTTGGGATAAGAAGTTCTCCATTCCATGGAGAAGGTGAAGCATTCCATTCCATCATACCTCTATTAATAAAAGAATACTTCGCCAAATCGGTTTTCTGTTCCTGTTAATATAATGAGGAGTATGAATCCTCTCTCGTAGTTCGTCCCAGCCTTCTTTACAGTTCTACGCGTTAAATACCGCTGTTAACGTAAAGGTCTTCCTCCTCGACGTGTTTTTCGCCCGGTATTAATTAATCGTGAATTTGTAATTCCAAAAGTATAGAGAAACGGACGAGTGAAACTATGGACCTAATACATAAATGAGGAGCTGTAGTGATTAGTAACTAATAGGAGACTGATTGAAATGGTAGGAAGGAGGAAATAATCATATCAGTAATGATTACTATTACCAACAAAATTGGATTGACAATCATATTAGAACAGAATGCATGATCAAAGAGGTGATAAAAGCAAAGGAAGAGATTTTATCTCCGTTTAAGCCAATTAAAATAATAAATTACACACATTTCGCGTAATTTAAGCTTACACATCGCGACCGGTTTTGGAAAAATTATGGCATCTTCATACAGTGATTATTTTGTACTCGAACAAAATACTTCTAATGCAACACTTTTTCACAAGCATAACTTTCAGTATTTGATCACGATATAAAAAGTTTTCCTCTGAAATCAGAGCTTAAATTATTAATTCCCCCGGAAAAATTAATGCCATGAAGGTATTCTTGTTAGGTGAAAAAATAATTTGTATAAAATGTTTTGGTGAAAGGACTAGAGTAAACTAAGTAGCAATTGGTACGAATTTGCGTTGCTTGTACCAGCAAAGTAAGATTAAATTAGATCTAGGGTTTCCTGATAGCCAAGTGAGCAGCGCGTTAGCCTTTTATAAAAGCGGTCCTGGGTTCGATTTCCGGTGGAGGTCCATGTGTGCAAAATTATCTCAGTTGTCGATGCACTTTTAAAAATACTAGCATTGTTACTACTCGGAAAAACTCCGGTTTTCTAAAAATTCGAAACCAGTATCTGCGTGAAAACTTCTCAGTTATTCTTCCACGTGAGGAATAATTATCCCTCAGTGTTGTATCTTCCCTCAGTGAAGGCGTTTTAATTCTTTTCATCCCTTCTCTGGGTATATGAATATATTTCAATCGACGCCAACACAATTTAATGGCGGAAACCGATATTATCTAATTAAACCTCATATACGTCTCTTGCAGACTTCTTTGTCGAGCGCCGTTTGCGAAACATGCTTAAAATTTGATAAGAAGGCTCGAAAAGATTTGAAGGAAGCGCGATAAATCGAATATTTTCTCTCAAGACCGCGCTCTGTAAAAGGCAATGAAAAAAGAAACGTGAGTTACCAAAGGATAATAAAAATCAACTTTGGCCGAGAAAAAGGAAACTTCTCAATTAATTTCGTCCATCAGCTTTCCTGCCTGGGAAACAAAAAAGCAATCGATTACAGACTCTTTCCTTTACTTATCGGCCCATCTTCATCAAAACCCTTTAGCTTCCCCCACATTATATAACTCAGGAAAAATTTCCCTCGCCGATCTTTGCGTTTAAAAGTATTATAAGAAGAGGCTTTTTTCTCGCCCGATAGAAACCCCTCATCCCGTAGCCTTTTTACCTCCAGAGCCTTAACCCTTAACTCACTTGGGCAACGATACAACTCCGCAGCTGTAACTCAAAACCCCTTTTTACCCCACCCTACTATGGAACCCTTATCCCTCTCGCGAGTGTAGGAGAGTCTGCAAATGTCCTCCGAGACTTTCTAATTTGGCCATCAAAAGCCGCTAAGATTAAGCCAAAGGAAATCTTTCGCCCTTCCGTACCCTTAGCGCTTCCCCCTTCCCTTTTAGAGAGAGCGCAAAGGAGATAGAATAAGGAGAGAGAGATTTTAAGGGAGAAGACAGAAGGGGGAGGGAAATGGGTGCAGCAGTCCATTAAGGATGGGTCGAAGCCCAAGCGATGTGAAAAGATGGGGCGTAGGGCGCCCCCCCTTTTCTCGTGACCACACATATAATTAGATCTCCCAAGTTCGCCTACGCTTTCTCCCGAAAGAGATGGGAGGGAACCAACTCCTTCACCTCAACACCTCCCAACAACTCCCGCGTGGAATACCCTTACGAACGGGATATCTCCCTTGGATCCTTCGGAATACGCCCGTCTTCTCCAGGTCCCTCTTCCTCACTGAGGACTGCCCTCAACGCGAGTGAAATCCTCTTTTGCCTCTCGTAGAGCTTTGACTGTTTCAGAAAATTCTTCTCAGCGAATTTTCACGCAAATTTGGTCTTCTCTTATAAGTTTTTAATAAAAGTATGGTCTGATAGGAGCTGTTTCATGTCATGTAAGTGGAGGGTTTTCCGCTCGATTTGGAGTTGTATAATATAGTTTTTTGGAGTTTGGAGTTTGAAGAATATATTTTGTTGAACTTTTCCGTAACTTAGTGCGCATGTTATCAAACAACAAATTTCATAGGGAGGTCATAAAAAATTACCAAAGACTTGTTTTCGTTAAGAATATTTATTTATAATATATATTTTGCGTAGAGAATATTTATGTGGAGGTGTAGACGGTCTAAGTGTCTTTCTATTTGTCAGCGAACTTACCTTAGTGCTCTACTCTTTTAAATTTGCTTGATTTTTGATAGATTTTAGTCACTCTTTTCTCTTCACTTTACCTGTCATATGCAACTAGGCAATTTTTCTTTTGTATTTACCCAGTAGAGTCCTATCCGCTTTCCTTTTGACATATGATTGTTTTGACCCTACTTTTTACCTATTAATCTCTATTGAGATCAGGTATTTTTTTCTCCTCCAGTCTCCTAGTTCAATCTTCTTCAGATGGAAATTACAAAATTACCAGAAGATTGATTCTTACAAAGAGTTTACTTTGATGAAAGCTTTCTCATATTTTTATGTTATTCCTTGATATACATTCACTTTCATTCTAGACGTAGCATTTATGATTGCGCCTAAAATGACTTCAAAATTATCTAATTTCGGAGAATCAATCGAATCAAATCAATCGTTACCTATAAAATTAAGATGTTTACATAGCTTTAAATACTTTATTAAAACTACAATAATGATCTTTATTAATGCTCTTTGGCAAGACATCAAAGGGCAACGTATTTATAATGTTTTTTGTATTATAAATGTCGATATCATTTTTGAGAATATAACACTAAAACAATATCAGAAACAATTGATGATGTTTGAAAAGTAGTAATAATAGGATGATAAAAAGTTTCGGATTAAATGATAATGACAATAGGTTTTCCATTTTAACCTTCTTAAGCCGTTTATTCCTGTTGTGTGGCAAGGAAAGTCATATAGTTTTCTTATAGATCGTCACACCCAAAACCCAGTAAGAGAACAAGCTTGTAATTTCCACAGAATAAATTTACTGCGACTAATTGCATCTACGTTCTAGACATCTCACATCAGTTTCTTCAGTTCATCATCGAACGTTCACTTATTGCGAAAGCTAAATTAAGAATTCTTAAAACTCTCCATTTAAGTACCTCCTACCGTAGAGAAAACACTCTACCTCTTTTTTTTGTAAGAGAGAGAGAGTGAGAGAGGTGATGGAAAACTCATCTCAAAGGAGACAGGTGATTCTTTAGATACTTTGTCGGTAATAACAGGTTTCCAAAATAGTTTCGAAAAGGTAGTCCCATTGTAGGTTGGCCGTCTAATGAAATGATCAGGTTAGGATTGATTCGCATACTGATGTTCCTCTTCATTAATTTTTGTGAACATAAAAACGGTTTTTTCTGATTGATCAAAAAAATTTGAGCTTCTGGTAGGTAGAAATTAGGTATTCCTACCATAACCATTTCAATTATAAGGCATATAAATTATTAGGATGCATTTTTGGAACGGCCTGTGAATTTCCTAGCAGCGATGCGTCCGTTTCAGTAATGTCAAACTGATTGATTGATTATATCTGTAATGTGTTTACCATGGCTGAGTGGTGATTGCCCTCTTGACGAAATTTTTACAATACGATCAAGTTAAATATTCATATTAAACCTTGCAATAGCAATGGAGTGCCTGGGAACGATATTTAACTTATTCTGCAATTACTTTTTCGATTTAATACTTTTGACCGCAGTGCTATGGCCTCATACATTATGAGGTATATAAATCAGTAATGCTAAAATTAAATATTTATTGTATAAATTGTTGTATTAGTTATTATAAATTGTATCAATCATACATTTTTAACTATGTATTTATCAGCATAACATTTCATACGAAACCTCGCCACGACCGAGAAGAGACACGACTTGCCTAGGCAAGAAACACCCCTTTAACCTACTCCTCATAAGAAGTTCATTCGGAAGTACCTCTTGCCTAGTTAGGCACAACCGTTGGAGTTCTTTTAGAGGGTATTTAGACCTATTTAGACTTTCAACTAGTCATGTAACATTGTAAAATTCTCTCACTTTTGCAAAAATCTCCTCTAAAAGTCTCTCCTAGATAGATATTTGTTAATTTGTTTCGACATAAATGCTGTGAAGCAGACTTCATCAAAAACACCGTGGAAATATTCAGATATCGATATATATAAATAGCAGCCGTCGAAATCGTATTATATATCATGGTTAATTGAATTTCACTTAAAAGTCCCATTGATCGATAACACAGAATGAAATTCTTAGAATTATCTATTTCGATATAAAAAATTATCGATTATTAATCCGTTAAAATATTAATTTGGGAGCACGGGTATCGCCTCTCAGGATTTGAGGAATTATTTTGTAGAAGATACGAAGGTAAAGCTCTTCTATTTACAATAACACGCGAAGACGCCTTCAGATAAGATTTTGAATCGTGGAGCCATGGAAACGGAAATTCCATCAACAATCAGGTTGACTGGAAGGGAACCAATCCCGAGCATCCTATTAAGACGCGTGAGTATATCTCATCGGTTGAGTGGAGTTTCCGATTCGTTCCGAAGTTATGAGTTTTGCAGGAAGTAATTGTTCGGGATACCCTCTTGATCGAATCGCCGAGTTGCCTCGTCTTAAGGTTACCTGGTGGTTGTTTTATATCTTTGCGGAGATAAAACGATACTGATGAGATGTGCAATTTCTTACGGTGGAAATCTCTTAGCCAAGAAGTACTTGGAATCAATGTGAGGAAGGATAGAATAATTTATGAAATTATATGAACCTGGTGAAAAATGTTATTTTTGGTTACAGTTGCAGTTTTTCTGTAGAATTCCTAATTGATATATTTAACCTTGTGCTTTGCCGGACTATGAATCATGGGTGGTGCTTAGCGCACGGCTTACGGGACATATTCGGCATCGTTACTATTTCCACTCGACGAAATATTATTATAACATATTAGATCATAGGTTTAAGAGCAACAACCCGGAAAGTGGAAACTCCGGATTCAAGTCCCGGTCCCGTCAGACTTTTTCTACTTAAGAATATTCCTAGGCGCACACATAATTGTGCAAAGTTACCTTTCATCCTTTTCATTGCGTTATATTTTTCATTATTACATTATGAATCATACATTTTGTAACACACCATCTTGCACTAGATCACCCTTACCCGTTTCCTATATTTTTTAACATATTTATCATCACATATTAAAGCATTATTTATTAATAAAATACATACATTGAATTTTAGAATACATTAACGATTATTATCTACGTATCCAAATTTTATTCAGCCATAAACCCTTGTTTATTTCTAATGTAGTAAGAATATTTAAATCTTGTATTCTTGTGCATATTTATGCCATTCTAATACGTATTTTGAACAGATTCTGCGATAAAAATCTTGAATAATATGTTAGATCAAGGTATTACTGTAACTGAAGTTCGTGTAGGACGTTTCTCGTTTAATCTTTACCGAAATAAATGGACTAGAGATGCGATTAGTAATTTTTATAAGAGATGGGCCTTAACTTCTCTCGAATACTTTCTCTTCCTTTGAAGATGGGAACTCCCTCTTCGCTCTCCAAGGACTAAAATCTAGAAATTAATTTCTAATCACTATACCAGGAGACATCTCCCTTTCCCTCGGTAATACATTAAGGTTTCCTTCCGAATCCCGCTTTCCATCTTCCAGCCTCCTTCAGATGGACCCAAAATCCCTTTCCTCTCCTCGATAAACCCTTTACGTCCTCTTCTTAGGAGACCCCCTTCCTCCTCCCAAGATTCCCTCCCCATTGTCAACACTATTTCCCATCCCTAACTCGCCCTCCCCTGCCATTCATGACATTCTCTCTCACCCTGTGATTAATCGGTTTATCTCCACCAAAACTCTCCCTTCCCTCCCTCTCTATTTCTCCATCCCCTTTCTCTATATGTCCACCCTCTCAGTATCTTTCTCCTTCCTCCAGGGAGGGCTAAGTTTTCCCTCCTTACCCTTTTCGAAACTTAAAGATACTGCCGTTTACGGGCTTAAGAGGTTTCGCTCATCCATACGGATCTCCTGTCCTTCTCCCATCCATGTCCCTTTTCATTCTTTTGTCCTCCTCAAGCATTTCTCCGTTCCTTCGCACAGCATTTTACGGGGAAACAGGCATTTGATTCTATTAGGCTCGGTTTGTTGTGTCATTTGTTTTTGAGTTTCGAGGAGGAAAGTTTCTCATTGAGGTGACCCAAGGAAGGTTTTGGTTGGCAAGTTAATGCATATTTAACGCTGTATACCAAGCTTGTAATCTTAGTTCGGGTTAGAAGCGAAAGCAGGATTCAACTTCGAAGTTTATAGTAGTTTTTTACTGACTATACTGCGTACATAAGAGCTTGATGTGGATAGGCTGATTATAGAAAGCGGCAGTCAACTAAATGAAATGTAATTAGGTGTATGCACTCGTATCCTAATTGTATGATATTATCTAATTAGTCTTAGATCTCTCCACACAACTGTTATCACTGTTACATTTTAATGGCCCTTTATTTACATATTACACAAAATATTGCGTAGTCCTTAAACCACGAATCCGCCCAAAGTACTAGGATGCGTTTATTTAATTAAATAAAACTCATTTTACTGTGAGAGTTTCCTGAAAATAATAGGGTAAGTCCGGGAAAGATGTCCCACTTAATATATAAATTACTGTAGCATGAACGGTATTTTAGTAGAAAAGACGACATTTGTTTAATAACACAAAGAAATGCTTGACATGAAAAAACATTCATTTTACAGAAAAAGACTCTTTTTCATAACCGTTATAGAAAAAACCAAATGTACCTTTTTTGTACCTTTTTCACATGGGCATCTCAAAAGAAATTCCCCAGCGAAATAACCGCAATTAAAGAAAATATACAAAGCAAATAAATAATCTTTATATAAAATTATATATTTATAGTCTCTTAGAAAACCCATTTACTCACTAAAGAACTTATATCCGTTTTTCCTCCCTCCCACAAATGCGCGGTAATAGTTTTCCGTACTCTCGAGGCATACACTTTCTTCATCTATTCCACCGCCGTCATCTCTAACATGTTCTTTCACTTTTGCGTGTATGTTCTTTACTTTTACTCTCTTGGTAACCGTCTTTGTACCCACAGCGTTCTCCTAACTTTCATTGACTCGGGTATTTCTTTTTTCTCGTCTTCTTTCTTTCAAGATGTGATGTAATTTTATTTCTTATGAACGCCATAGAAGGTGTTGATTTTGTTTATTCAGTGTTTAGAAGAGAATCGTAAGGCATGTCTTACTGTTGCCAAGTTTAAGTCGTCTCGATCACTGGAACAGGGTTTCATTTTGTTCATCAGACTCAGACAATATGAAATGCAGTCTTATGCAATAAAATTTATACATTTTATTTCATCACTATTAGATCTAATTAAATCTATTGCAGAACAGCCACTAATATTTTTATTTCGTTACTTCACTCGAAACTCTTTTCGAAACTTGGTGGGCCATCTCTCCTTTATTCCAGTAGACACGCCCCAGGGCACAGTTTACTATATAGAAATCCAACATGTCTAAAAGTGACAAATAGTCCTTCCGTAACCCCTAAGCTTTTGATTGTAACTAACGTACTAATCATTAATTAATTTTGTAACGATTGTAATAATTTGATCATTACTATAACGTACTAATCATTGATTGATTGTTAAATACCACACGGGAATATACTTAAACTGATGTGCCGCGAAGTTTTCTAATGCTCTGAATTACATCGCCGGGTAAAAAGAGGACAATCTGACCTCTTTTCAATTATAAAACCAATAATTCTCAAGATAGCGCTCTATAAATACGATTGACGATAAAGAAGAATTTGTATCGCAATCTAGTGATTAAAACCGGAAATATGAGTGGGGGATCTCACCCGGGTTGTGTAACTCCATGTGTGAGGAGAAGAAGACTTCTTCATTTCTCAAAGAAAACAAGAAAATCAAAGGAATTGATAGTGTTCTGATTTATCCTTTGCACAAACCCTGTTTTTCGATGAAATAATAAATAATGATCAATAATTCATTCAAGTTTACACCTTCGTGATCGAACTAAAATTTTTAAATTTTCTCATGCGTCGTTTTGTGAGCCTGACTTTCCATTTAAGATCTAATATGTATCTTTAAATTCAATTTTGGGCATTATTATTAGTATTGAGTAACGATAATTAATTTATACAGCTGCATCATTTTATTTTTTTAAAGTTTGGTGAATTTAAGCTCTGAAAAAAGTATTCAAGTGTAGAATTTTGTATCATCTTGACAAATGATTTATGTTTATTTATTCTTACACATTTTTGGAATACATTCTCTCAAAGCTCTCTAATTACGCTCTAATTTGTAAGTAAATTTATCACCCGCCCTACTGTCCGTTATCATTCGGGCTCAAATTGCCAAAGATATATTCAACTCATTACTATGCACCACAAAATTCCCTCTCACAACATTTTAAGCTCACCCGATATCTACACTCCTTACCATAAAGTAATGCACACGCATACTCACTCGCTCGGCCTTTCTCCAGCCCTACTCCCATGGGGATTCCCTATTTCTTCTTACCCTTTCCCTACCTCCTTATAATACCTCCTTAGAATAACCCTTTAGCTCATATTCCCTTCCTTGAACCTTTCCCCTTTTCTTACACTCACTTTCTCTCCCCTTCCCTCCACACGGCTTTCTGCAGGCATCCCTATCCCCAAGAGAGGGCAAATGTTGGTCTTAAGATGGAAGAGTATCAACTGGGACCTTACCTTCTACGGCGTCTTACCTTCTTCTTGCCGCTGTTATACCCTTCTCTACCTCACGCGGGACTTAAGGCAACACCGTGGGATGCTCTTGCGAAGATCTGAGGAGGGAAAGGGTATCCGAGCGTGTAAAAAGTTGTTGGGAGGAATTGGAGGAATGGGTGAGAGATAGGCGATGGATGTAATCAGCATTTTGATGAAGGGACGATCTTCTATGGTTGCGTTCTCCCCTTCCTTCTCTGCACTATCCGAATCGCTTTGATTGTAAATTTACATCTCCTTTGAGGACGATTTATGAGTCATTCCTTACTTGACGGCTTTTGACAGATTGAAATTATTTCTCACGGAAATGTTCCTTCCTGACTACTGCGTGCCTAATAACTCTAGGAATAAGAACTGGATGAAAAAGAATATATCCGAAGTTACATCAGCCTATTTCAATTTAGTTTCAGCTTGGTTGTTAAATATGTTCTCGGTAACGTGGTACAAGTAATTAGTGCGCTAGTGATAATACAGTAGCGATATATACTCAAATAATTGTCGAGTTTTTCAGTTCATTATTTAAGGCTGATTTTAAGAGGTCGACTTTTATGAGAGTACTTCTCTTTCATGGATAAAATTGTCATCTAATCTGGGTCGAAATTTTAATTAGTAAAAGCCGAATTTGTTTATAAATGATTACAGAAAAAAAATACGAAGATAAACGGTGATATGCTAATGAGTACAAACATCACACACATTGTGCTGTTGGAAAGGCAATCCCTCCTGTAATAATAGTCAGAACCTGTTGGGTTGCGCTCCAGGTCTGTGTAACTAAAACTCTAGTTGTAGTTACACATACCTGAAACTATAAGAGTTATAAAATCTAAACTGACATTTAGTCTTAAATAATATATTGTAGCGGTACTTTGTGGTGAAGCTACATGTTTTGTGTTTATTTTATTTTTGAAAGTGTTTTTTTAATTTCTTTGTATTTAAATGTAAACGATTGTTGCAGCTGTATTTTTTTTTGTTCCGCACAAATTATTTTATTAAGAAAAATTATGTTTAACAAAATGCACATTGTCACAAATGTTTTTATTTCTATTTGTTTTTTCTAGAGAATTAAATTTGTTTCATTTAACCAATAAGTGTAAATGTTATGTGTTGCATGATTTTGTTAAGTTAAGCAGTGAGTTTGTGTAAAACGCATCAAGTGCGTTTGAACGTCCGCGGAAATACGCGGCGCGCGAGTGGTGTGTTATTAATTGTGGTTCCGGAAGGGCGTCGCCAGGGGCAAAAAAAACTTTTCCTCGCGACCGAAGGCGCGAGAAGGAGGACAGTCAGTGAGAGACAGTGAAGGAGGGCAGTCAAGTCAAAATCGACGAACAGTCAAGTAAGAGAGACGGTCAGCGAGAGACAGTCAAGCGAGAAGACAAGCAGAGAGCGGTAGGAGTAGATCACAGTCAGAGACAGTCTACGAAGACCTCTGTTAGTAAAGGATCGGCAATCCGCAACCGCAGGATCGAGGAAGGACCTCAGGACCGCCCGGAGCCTTGATCACTCCTTGTCTATTTCCTCTGTTCAGTTTCGTTATGTGGGTGTGAAAAAGTAGCATAGACTTTGACTCGTAATTAAAAGATCAAATAAAATCCTGTTATGTAAAATAATACTGTTTTATCTGCGGCGCTCCACGGGGACATGATAGGTATCCGAATCAATAAGATTTTTTTTAATCCACGGCAATAATTACGTAGGGAAAATTTTATACGATTTGGTTCCCAACGTGGGGCTAGATAAAATGAAATTATTAGGTAAAGAAAGTTGATTTCTTTACAATCGGCGCCAACGTGGGGCCATCGAAGTTTATTACGTAAAGGAAATTCTTTACATGTGGAGAATTTCTTTACAATTGGCGCCCAACGTGGGGCCATCTAACTATTAACTACTTACGTAAGGAAAACGAATTTAATTTCTTTACAATTGGCGCCCAACGTGGGGCCCGAAGTTTATTACGTAAAGGAAATTCTTATATATATATATATATATATATCCTAACATTTATCTTTTAATGCCACAAATCATTAATAGAAAAATGAAAATGAAAATAACACAGTATGTCATTGATAAGTTCTTAGGAATCACAAGAAACAAGAAGCGGAAATTATCTCCGGCCATGCACTGCTTTTTCAAATTCACTAAAAAATTACTGATGGTAGCTGTAAAATACGCCTTCATCTCACAAAATCAGCAGTGCGACACAATTTTTTCCTATTTAATCAAGAGGATTTACATAAATATATGAACGAATGTACATCATATATACTTACGAACCATCTTTACTATATTACGTTGTATAGGAAATTGTAGAATATTAAAAACTAGTTTTACTCAAGATGAATTTATAACCTTATGTAATCTACCTCAAAATAATTTTAGCGGCAACATAAGACCCACAATTATGACAATTTGGAAAGGGTAAATCAAATTAGGAATGTTATTATTTATCGAATGTTACGCACTCGGTGGTATTTCTTCAGAGATTCAAAATAACATGATATTCATATATTATATTGCATATTCATTTCGCTCTAGGTCGCTAAAATCTGTTCTGGAATCCACAAGCCTAATCAGAACATTCCTCCAACGTCGCAAATTTCGACTCCTAAAACTTCAACGCTCTTCACAATAGATCTCGGCACTTAAAAGCGCGAATCCCTCCGTAAGAGAGCAGAGATCTCCGAAAGGCAAACATTCTATTCCGCGAGACAATGGGAACTTTTCATTCAACCAGGTGTCAATAGATTCTCTCCCCAACCTCCGGCTCCTCTTTCCTGCACGCCCGTGACCTCAGATTGTGTGAGACGCCCGGGAAGGCGACCATTCAGAGCAGAGGAGTTGAAAAGAGTTTCGAGAATAGTCGCGCCGCTAAAAAGACTCGCACAGGTTCCAAGTTTCCAATTAAAATGTATTGAGAGCGCGCCATCTCGTCCTTCGGCGGCAGCTCTTCCAACCCCCGTCGGCCATCTTACCCCTTCTCTTCCATTCCACCCACTCGAGTCTTTAGGAGAACACCAACACCCGATAGAGGACGCCTTTGTGCGTGGTTAACGAGTTATGAATAGGAACGACGCCTCGGTATCTTGGGTAGCGGAGGGCTGGCGGGGAAGGAAAGGGGTATATAAAATGCGAGGGAGCGCCGAGGTGGTAATGGGATGGAAAAAAGAGGCGAACGAATTATATTCGTTCGGAATTTGTGTACATGAACAAACACGAACGAACGAAACAAAAATCCTCCGAAGTAAATGCTCTGAAAAAAAGAATGGGAAATTCAAAAAGGATTAATGTTAAAAGCTTATCAAGGAATGGTTAAGCAGGTGGAAGGAGGAAGAATTGAATTAGATGCAGGAAAAATCGTTTAATTTTTAACTCATCTAGTCAACATGTTTATTGGTCGTTTGATTTCTTGAATAAATGCTAGAACTGTGCCCCTCAAAAATACTTTTTCCACGGGCGATGGATTTCATTATCACCCTGTTCCTGCCGTAATTATTTTAATTTATAATTCTGTACAGTCTTCGGTCTTTCAGTCATGGAATACAGCAATTATTTCCAAAACTTTTACGCGGAGATAATGAAGAACTTTAATAATGATATGGTTATAACTCTTTCAATATCCTCTGCAGAAGCCGTACCATTTGCAATTTGCATAACGTCTGAAACTCGTATATCCTTAGCAAATGCTTTCCTTCGTAAATATGCGCCTAAAAATAACATTCCATGAAGATTTGATGATATCACTAAAGGAATACAGCTTGTTTTTCAGGCGAATACGATTCCTAAAATTGTGATTTCGTTTATATTTATTTATTAATGTCATGTGTTCTTAAGTTAAATTTTTCCTTCGGTAAATGAATGGAAAGTCAATTAAATTACTGAAATAGCATATAATGAGAAATATATTTTTCCAACTTATACTAGGAATCAATTCATGAGCAGATGGATAAACCTGATTGAACTAATGATTGACGTTGTCTCATTTATTGTTGTTGAGGGTCTTACTTAGGGTAAACGTTACACATAATTACTAGTTCACCTGTGTCTGTACAATCTTCAGCCTGAAGGGTGACCTCATGCCTTCACCGTCAGCAACGAAAAGCTTTGGAAAGGGGTCTGAGGCGACTAGGCAAAATGAGGAGTGAGGTACTCGTAGTTTGCCAATATTTTCCCCTTGAGACAGAATGCTATAAGCGGAACAAACCACTTAAGTGAGGCACAATGACTCCACAAGTAACACTTACCGTGGCTTTAAAAAAGGAAAGACCTTAATCAATGCCATTATTTATCATCACTCATTCCTCAGCAGCTTTCATATTATCGCAGCCATGAACAAAATTGAGATAAAAGTTAATGAAAGATAAAATGTTCTCTATCCTGTACCAAATTTTTTTTATATTCCAGCCATCCAATCATATATAAATGTTAATTTTATTAAAACTATTGCAAATTGCAAATGTGGTACTTTTTTTGAAAATTTTAACCAATTGAATACATTTTACTATCCATCGTATCGGCATGGCCCTCTTTTATCCATTAAATTCTCCATTTTCCCTTTGCGACTGATGGGACCGCTTGCGAAAGAGGAACTCGCGGAAGCGTTTTAAATTTCCCCTCGCTGAAGGCGTAACCCTGAAAACAGTCGCTCCTCAAGAAATCATTATCCCTTTCACATCATCTTAAAGATGTCGATTAAAAGCACTTCCCTTTCTTTCCCTTCCCCTTTTTTCACCTACCTTAACCATTTGCGTCACTTCCAGGCGTCCCTTTCTTCTTCTTTTGAAGTTATCAAAAAGCCCCAACATCACCTTTCGATAGGAGCAGCCGATACTCTCTTCCGTCTCAATTTCTCTCCTTCGCATCCTTTCCACTTTGTTTTCCTAATATCCTTTGCCTCCATTTTCTTCGCGTATCGCTAAGTACCCGTATCTTTTTGCCTTCCTTTACAGGTCTGCTTTTTCCTGTCCTCCTTTCCTTATTCAGAAAATGTAGGAAAGTTTTTTCGGCAGTTGAGTATTAAAAAAATTTCGTAACGTAATATAAAATTCTGGATTGATGAAAATATTTGAATATTTAGGGAATACTGCATTTTTGAGTCCATGAGTGTAAAATGAAATTCGCGGGTAAAACGTTATGATTTTTAGTATATCTGGTCAATGTTTTATTTGGTTTTCTTATGCATAATTTCCGGTAATTTTTGCGTAATAAGACAAAGCTTCTTTTAGAGAACAAAACATATCTCTGCAGTCCACTCATCTTCCTTTCTGATTATTTTCCGTAAGATTTATTTCAAATTTTAAAATTATATATTATGTATAAATATATGGTTTGGTATATCTTTTTTATTCGACCATTATCATTGAGAGAGACGATCGATTTTACTTTGGAGTATTTTGTAACCTGCTGCAGATAAAGGTAAAATAATTGAAAACTTCTGTTCGCTTTTTATCCTAAACCTTCGATAGAATAGAACAACTCAATCGAAAGATGTTTTTTCACCAAATAAAGATGTGCTTTTGAAGATATATCTACTGGGAGATTGGAAACTAAAGTACTTATATTATACAGACATATACGATAGGAAATTCATATAAATATCATTAAACTTATCTTGACTATGATTTACCAGTCATTGTTTAGAAATTGGGAAATCACCCATTTTTGTATGACGTTAGATGCATGTATTCCACTACATATTCACGTATTTTCTAACCTGGAGTGTTTGTGAGAGGTATAATATTCTACCATACATATGCCGAGTTTTTCTGAGAATTTTTCTACAGTGTTCGATTCAAAATTGGGGTCCTAATTATTAATTACGTGCATACTGATGCATTAACGCTGTTAAAGATTGGTTTTCTTGAGTAAATCCAGGTATATATCGGCCTCTCTTTGCTTTCTGCATCTTTCTCACTGGGCATCTTCATCTTTGACTTGTCCCTAGGGAACGACTTGCCTCTTCCTTTACATCTCAACCCCTTCATTCATCTCCCTTTATTGAAACCATCATGCTTCCATTCCGTTTTTGTTTCATTTTACCCTTGGAATGGGTTGCAGAATCCCCACTTCCATCGCACCACCTGCTTCTCTCCCTACCGTTCGTTCTTCATACTGTGAGGAGCACAATGCGCATTAATTAATGTATCGATTGATTAATTAAGGGAGGGAAGGAGATGAGTTATCCCTCCGGCGGCGCGTCCTTTTCATCTTTTTGCTCAACCAAAGTTTTCGAATTCCTTCCTTACCCAACCAACTTTCTTATCTCTTTTCATTCCGTCCGCCGGATTGCTTTTCATCGGACACAAAGCTCGGAGCTATCGAAAATTTCCCATTCGCTTTTGTGTTCTTTCGAGGTGTTTGCCTCGGAGATTTCTTTCTATCTGAAGGCACGCGTGCACCTGAAATGAGTTGAATAATTTATACTGGTTTTTGTTTGAGCTGTGGGGGAGATTCGCGGGGTATTTGCTGGGAGGAAACGGAGGCGAAGAACGCGAAGACATTGCGTTTCGCTGAGATGATTTGTTTTCGTTCGTGATTGGTTGATTGATATGATCTTTAAATCTTGGAAAAAAAATGAAACTACGTCTTCTGCAGCACCACCCATGCCTTAAACCTATTTTATAATTCCTAATGACCTGAAATGCTTTTTTCTAACGTCCGAGGGACATCAAGAGACTATGTTTTAATTTCGATTCTTTGTCATTCTTTTTCTTCTTTCCTGGAATATTCTTTCATGTTTTGATTGGACCCTTTTTATATATTCTGAGAGAAGATTTATATATTGTTTTTGAGTAGTCGAGGAAATGTCTGATTATGAATGTTTGCGGAATGATTAGGGTAGAGATTTCCATTTCGGCGAATTTGAGACCGAACAGTAATAGCGCCTTCTGGGTCGGACAAACGATGCTCTGCATCTCCAGTGGACCCGCATTTGAAGAACAGAAAATTGTGGGAAGAAAACGTACTACGCTGAATTCCTTATATGATCTGCGGATTCCTAACTCCGTTCTTCTGATAATCATTTTCCGAATTGAAAGTAGCGAATAAAGTTATAAGAATTTAAGTGTCGAAGCATTTTATTTAATTTGTTAGATGAGGAATATATCTCAAAATGGAAAAGGGTTCAGGTAAATTGGCACGATAAGGCGTGCACCTAGGAAAATTCCCAAGGAGAAACGGACATGAAAAAAGTCTGACGGAACCGGAACGCGAACCCGGGTCTCCTAATTGCCGGTTGGTTGCTCTATCCATTGAGCTATCCCAAGGTTCTGGTGGAATAGCTCAATGGATAGAGCAACCAACCGGAAATTATGAGACTCGGGTTCGAGTCCCGATTCCGTCAGGTTTTTTTGTGTGTGCGAAAATAGAAATTGGTAAGATGGAGATTGGCAAGACGAACTTAAAAGGATTTTGCTGATATAATATCCCTAAGAACAGTATTTCGGAATCCTTTATAGTCTCAAGTCCCACCTTCAACAACCTTGTAACAGCCTAGTCCCACCAAGGGGAAAAAAGTTTCTTTCTAATTGCCGTTGTTTAATATTTACGAATATTTAGTTTGCTAATAAATGGAAGTTTTGTTAGTAATAAAGGAAGGTCTTTGAAAAACAATTTGCTAAAACTGATAAAATAAAAAGACATCAACCTGCTCGAGTCCCACTAAATAGGATCGAAGTCCCACTATCGGTATACGAATCACTAATAAAACTGTAACAAATAAATAGAGATTCCTTCCCGAAGAAGGCCACTGGATGTTGCATAATCAAATAAATACGAAAAAGGAGCACACCAAAAGGCTGTGGTAAGAAATTAGACTGTAAGAAAAGCACCAAACAGCCATTGTTTGCGAGAAAACTAACCGTTTAAGAATTCCAACCAGCAGGTTAGTAGGGTTCTCAGCGGTCGCGCTTTGCAAGTATTATTTTCGATATGTATATTGGCAACTATGTTGCCATCTTCGGGAGAGAAGAATAACATTAGCTTTTATTATGTCCATTAACGGTTAGCTTGCTCGCAAACAACGGCTATTTGGAGCTTATCTCGAAGTCTAATAGTGCATAATGCCTGAGTAAACTAATACTAGGCAGTAAAGTATACGAAGAAAAATTGCGATGAATCAATTTCAATCCCAAATAACAAATTGAACAGGTACAATTGATTTGATACACTAAAGGATGTTAAGAATCGTTTATCAACATCTGAACACGAGAAGTCAATAATGAGTAATTCTTCGCAAGAAGGGTAACGTCCTCATCTACCTTCGTCCCTCCCCTTTCATTACTTCGTTCCTGAGTGGAGAGCCGAGGATTGGACTGAAGACATTCCGAAGAGCATTCATTCCGGCACACACGCATTACTCCTCGCCGAATTACTTTCATCCCTCTCATTCAGCACTCCGCCAACTGAACGTCCATTGGCGCTCGCGTCGAGGTCACCATCGTTCACAATAGCCCACCTATTCCACCAGCTTAATAGTTTTCCTTTTCATCACACCGACAAAAGGAGATGTTTTTTGCCTCCTTTTCTTCCTCCTACGTTTCTTTCTCTCGGTGCTTCTTCCCTACTCTCCGTATCCACTTCCGTTCCTCCTCGATTTTTCCTCTTGACTACGAAGCTGGCGCTCCGTGGATGAAAGCCAAGGTCACTGAGAGGACAAATGAAATGAGTTTAATGCGGCCGCTAAAAGGCAGGGAAAGATGAGAAGATGGCGATGATGGGTCACGATTCATGTCGAAGATCGATTGATAGATTCTTCCTCCCAAACGCTTTTGACTATTTAGAATTTGATGTTTAAGGATGCTTATTCTGCGAAATAATTTCTATAAAAATGAAGTAGATAGCCAATATTACTCTTTCTCTATGTTTACCAAAGATAAATTGTGGATCGCAGATTTACCTATCGTGTATTACCATTATCATTGTGAAATCCTGCACTACAAATAGATCTGGTAGCAGTGGATACATAGAATTCAAAATATAAGTACAGATATCTTTTCAGAATATGCATATGAATGTATAAGAAAGTGGAGTGAGGAGAGATGTCATCTGCCACCCAATATACCCACCTGGGTATATTTCAGGTGGTATAATAATAATAATAATAATAAAACATCTTTATTAGGGCGAGATTCAGACTAGACAGTCTCTTCTTACATCTAACCCTTCGTAGAGAGCATGAAAGAGAGAGACAGTATGAACAAAGAGCACGGAAGAAAACTACTTAGTGGGTTTAGAAACCTAAGTTAGCGCTTAGAAAAAAAATACACCACAGCAGGAAAACACCCACAAGAAGGGGGTGTGAAAAACCTACAGATAGTTAGCTAAATTTAAGGAGAAGGCAGTTTAAAGAGATCTGAAAGGCAAAACAAGAACAATTTACATAGCAAATACAAATGGAGATACCCTTGTATAATAAGCAGAGCTTATTAACTTATGAATTATCTGAAAAGAAAACACAGGACAATGACAGAAATAATAATTGCAAAAAAGATAAACGAAACAGTATATACTATGTATATAACCCAACCAAGGTGATATACTACGCATAGCATCTTTCATAATACATAAATCGATACTATTTATAAATCTTACATAGCATAATGACATATTTTACTGTATGTTAACTGTTAATTATGCTTTTATAATACCTCTCTCGTATACAGGTGGAATCTCTCAAGGTTTTGAATTGAAAATCATATTTTGCACTAGTATTCACGGTACGCTTTTTCCTAAATCTACGGAAACTCAATTCGAAAGGTCAAAGTTCTTTCAAATTAGAGAGCATTTTTATCCAAGAAATTTACGAAAAAATACGAACGATGATCTTTTACAGTTCACGAAATGCTTCTGGGCTAAATATATTCTCACCTCTTCATTCGGGAAGCACCTTATTAAAAGAAATATGTACAGGTGTTACTTTGGTACTCCGGTAGAGACCGGACGACGCTGTTAAAGTATGTGGAAAATTTACAAAATATTTTATTCTTTGCATCTTACTGCTTCAAGGGATCATACTTTTCTCTAAGAATAATCTTATATTGATGTGGAAAGGATCTATTTCTTTTGAATTTTGACTTCACTTGATAAGTATTCATTCGCTTAGTTGCATTATTTAAATTTATATCTTTATCGAAAGGTCAAATAGAAGTAAGCGGACCACTTCTTTATTTAACGAAAGGTCAAATGAATAACTTAGCTTGTTCTAGAAAACAGATATATTATATTCTTCCGTTTGTATTTCTCAGCTTTACCTGTGTCGTATTCGATATAATTAGCGAATTAGGGCCCCTAGCAATATTGCTAAACGATAAATAATTAAATTAAAGAAACCCTTTAGGTTAATCTCTATAATTATTTCTCCAAATATAATATATTTTATTTACTGTCAAACTTCATAATATGAAATGTGTTAACATGGAATTTTATTTCTTATTTGACACTTTCTGCATTCCAAAGCAGAATCGAAATCGGCAAAACTATGCTTTGTTATTGTGCGAACACACAAAAACTCAAAGAAGCAGAAAGTCACTTAAATCGCTCACATATATTGGCAAAATAAAAAAGGAAAAAATTCCATGAGGACCCAAAAATATTTTTCAAGCTTGATCTATTGAAACAGCTCATTAACTTTAGAGTATCTCACTTCGTTTTCAATGATAACGCAGTTGTCAAATTGCACGTTTTAAGGGAAAACACGAGACCACTGATGCCGTAAAGATTAATAAAACAGCTTCAAATGGGGAAAACACTGAAAATTGCACCTTTAAGATATATTTATGACGTCTTTCAGTGCAGAAGATAGAATTAAGTGAATTTCTTACGATAGTAAGTTTCCGTAAATATCGAAGGTGGTGAGGGAATGTTTGAACATCTTTCACTCAGCTGCCGCAGCTCTCCGCTGTGGTCCAATATTAAGAGCCATAAAACAGTTCCGAAAAAGCAGAGAGGGAAGAAAGGGAAAACTCGATGGATTAGATTTTGAGGTAGTCTCAGAAACGGAAAATTCCTTTCCAAAGATAAGAGTTAATGCGGATAACTGCTCATTTTTCGTACCGTAAAAATCAATGATCTAATGGCAAGGATGAGAGAGGCGAAGGCATTTTCCGGAATTTTGGTTTACTTTCAAATATCTCTTCTTACTTTAAAAGTTAATAAACCGCAGAAATGAATGATGCCGCATTATGCTATACTAAGCAATTTCATTCACATTATAATGTCACCGAGAAATATAAGATTTTAATCTCAGCTGTGTTTCCTTAATTTCATTTTTGTGCATTCGTATTTCATCATATTTATACTTGTATAAGTAAAATTTAAGAGAAATATGTAAGTTCTTTCGAGTTAAACCGTTGTTACTCCTTTGATTCTCAAAAACGCTTTACATTGAACAGTTTTTTACAGTAGAGGATTAACTGTACATTTTTCTATTCTGTGGATATTTGTTTTGCCATAATCTTAATCTTGATCGGCTTTCCTACGTTTACGAACGTACATAATGACTTATAACTTATACATACTTGAGTTATTATTATCCAAATTCTCTAGTGTTATGCATTATGCCGCCTGCAAAGCTATTGAAAGTCGCATTAAATCCTAAATCCCCTAAAACGTGCGAATACCTAGCATTTGTCTTGTTTGTCTTTTTATGCGTTTTCCAAACTTCCTCGAACGGAATAATTCCCAAATTCTGAAATTGAATAGAACACCTAAGACAAATGTTTTACCTTACATGCTACCGTATGCTAATTCCATTCGGTCTTATGCCATTACATTTCATCATTACAAAAACATATATAATCTATACGTTATACCCTCATAATTTATCGACCGCGGTGACGGGGTTGGTAGCATGATAGCGCTCCAAACCCAAGGTTCCGGCTTCGAGTGTTTGCTAATCCGATTTTTCCGGTTAGGAAACGTTTTCATGTGTTCGTCTATTGTTACTGTAAACGCCCTCCTGTAATTGTCTAATAAATTTATGTTTATGAGGCCTCCGGAAAATAAATAAATAAAACCACTGACTGGGAATGCACTAAAAGACTAAGTCAAGACAATTGATTTAGAATAAGGAGTATGCGATGGTAAGGGATTGGTGGAAACAATAGATTCGGATGGGCGCATGCGTTTTGGAGAGAGAGAGAGAGATTCCATTTCAGTGGGCGTCAATTCCGTTGCTCATATTTTTTTCAAATGGAGGTGTGTTTGGAATGAGAGAGATCATTCGAGGACCACTGCGGCTGCGAATGGGAAAGATGATTGGAAGGGCCGAGAACTGGGAGTGGAGAGAGGCGCTCGTCCACAGCCCGCCCACAGCAATTAATCCCATTCCAAAGGGAAGGGAATGAAAGGCACCATTCGGTTCGGAGGCGGAAAAGTAGAAAAAAATTAGTCGCGCCCAAAAAAAGATGGAGAGACTGGAATCCTTTCGGTATTAAGGCGGCTTCGGTTCAAAGCCAAGGCCGAAGCTCTTGAATGTGTGCCGGAATCAACAAAAGCACGGGGAGGAATTCGACGATCGATTGGTCAGTGTACTCAATCAGTTTAATCTCTATTGTGAGGATCAATAGGCAACTATATTTGAGTTAATTCTCCAGATTTTCCTCTATCGCGAGACTTTCCTTACTTACTTTCCTTAGAAAGAGAAAAATATGCCTGAGAAACATATCAGAAATAATGAAAATTTACTCTTATTTTATTTACTTTTGTGCAACGATAGATACAAAAATTTAATGCAGTAAAGGGAAGTTAGATTCTTGGTTCATTCTCTGTGACAACAGGCTGATTAAAGTAGCTTTCGAGGGGAAAGTGTAGGAAAAAGGAAGAGGACAACCAAGGATGAAGTACCAGGAAAGAATAGCTTTAGAATCATACTGTGACCTAAAGAGAATGGCAGAAGAAAGAAGGCCCTGGTTGAAGCGACAAGACATTGCCTTTTGGTGATGGATGTGGTGGAGATAGAATAAGAATTACTGTTGACCGAAGTCTATTGGTTAATCTGAAATAAATTCCCTGGTATTATTCGTTCCCTGGCCGAATCGGCTTCCTTAAAGCTTCTAAGCCTCACTTAAGATGTAAATTTGGAATGCTCTGCAGCCGTTCATTTAAAATTAGCAAAAATTAGAAAAAATAGCTAAATTTGAAGCCGAAGTTAATCTCTTACATACATGCATACACGATTCCTTTACCTATCAATAGTTTCACAAGGCATAATTGAATAGTAGCAAGTAATACACAGTACAGGCGATATTCAATATTCATTAATTTATTGCAAGAAACTAAATGCATATATCAGGTTCGAATCCCCAAAAGTGACATTTTTCGTTTCCCGCATTAAATTTTTCAAAGGTTTAACTCATACATTCGATTCATCAAATTAAGAATTATGCTCCTAATTAAGGGAAAGTCATATTTAAGGGTTGCATAATATACAATATGCATCTAAGAATAAAGTTGACCGTTGGAAAATATTTCTGAAGGTGGCTCTTAAAAAACTCGAAATATAACTTTGTATCCGATCATCTTTGTATCCTATCGTCTTTGCATCTTTAGTATCCTATATATAGATATTTATGATATATTTATTTCATATTATTTTCGTAATACGCGGCCAAAATCAATTCACCCAAACCAAGCTCATAAGCACCCTCCCCCCAACACCCTCTCACTTACTTTCACCATGAAATGCAGTTCCGATTTGAGCTCTATCCATCTACAACCGTTTGAGAATTCAAAGTAGCATAACACATGCAAGTAAATATGATTTCACTTTTTTGTCTTTCGACCTCTGTTCAGTATCTGGTTTAAAATTTTGATTTCAGTATTACATTTTGGTCAGGGCAGGTTTAAATGAAGAGAAGCCCTGAACTGTTTCTCTAGTGAGGCCTATTCCAATTCCAGATAGATATTTCGGAATTATAGATTAGCAAGGAAAATTATTGAGAGGATATTCAAAGACTAAAATACCTTGTAACAAGATGCGTAAGAAAAGCAAATGACAACTTCAATAGCATTATAAATCTTGCCTAGTATCCCTCTAGATTTGAGAACCTAGGTCTCAGGCTATAAAAGTAGTAGCAAATCTGATTAGGATTTTGGCTACCCAAAATTTCGTCAAGTGCTTCAAAATCTTCAATATTTTGCTTGACAATATTATATTTATTCTGAGTAATATGCAAAAACAGAATTTTAGAGAGCTTTGTATGGAAAGGATTTAGCAATAGTCAATGTAGAAAGTACTAATCCGGACTTCACGGAGGAAATATTTGAAATAAAACCTATTCCAGGTCAGATTCACATTTGAGGCATAACAATTTTTTTCATTTTCCTTTATAGTAAATTTTCGAAACTGGAGATTTTGGGTTTCACGTCCAATCAAGTTGTATTGCTCTGAAATAGCCGCACGCAATATACATCTGATATATATTTTCCTGGACATAATGGCAGCAGATCGGTTTCATCCGAGAGGAACACCGAGGGAAAAACTGCCATGGGTTAGGGACTCAGTCTCCCGGAGAGAGAGATAACACATCTCGGAAAATTACGGTTATTGACCCTAAATCGGGTGAAAAAAATATAAATAAAAGGAGACATGGCTTCCACGATTTCCTTCATCTTGGAAAAATCAGCGTTGGCCATCGTCTGGTGGGGGCAAGAGGTTGAAGTCGAGAATGAAGGGCTACCACGGCGCATACACACACGTGCAAGTGCCTATCCTCACGACTCCCGAGGAATGCAATTACCGCCTTTTCCTCTCTAAATCTCCACCCCCACTTCCCTATTACCCTTCTCTTCCTTCCAACGTCTAATTTTTACTCCCCGAAACCCCTGCAGTAAGGAATTTTACCTCGGTGAATTGCTGAGTCTTGAGCGTCTTCCATCGAGTACAGTCTCCCGCTCTAAGGATTGCAGGAATAATGCCACTGGGATTAGGGCGAAAATGGTCCTTTCTGATGATAAGCCAGAGATGCCTCCTTTTCCTTCCGGGTCTCGTTCTCAAAATTCGCATTGATTATTAAATGTTTCTCCACCCTAGCCAATTCAACCTTTACGATCTTGTTTCCCTCTGGAAATAATATATGTAGAATTTCACGTATTTGCTCGAGCGCCGATTCATAGTCGGAAAACGAGCGAAAACAGTGACCCAAGGAACAAGTATACGGTTCCGTAATTCGATACCAAATTCGGCATTATGATATTTAGTAGTCCGTTATAAATAATATAATATAAATAAAGATACGGTTGATGCTATTATAATCGATTTTGCCAAAGCTTTTGACACAGTCCCGCATCACATACTCATAGCCAAATTGGAGAAATTAGACATTGACCGAAGATTAGTCGTTTGGATTAAAAATTTTCTTAGTGACAGGACTCAAAAGGTAAGAATCGATGGTAGATATTCTGAAGTTATAGAAGTAACGTCGGGAATTCCGCAAGGGAGTGTAATAGGACCCTTACTTTTTCTCATATATGTGAACGATCTACCTATGAGCATCAAATCTAATATTCGTTTGTTTGCAGATGACTGCATATTATATAGAAGGATTAGGAACAACGAAGATAGGGAAGTACTACAGGAAGATTTAATTTCGTTAGAAGAATGGGTGAGAAAAAACAGAATGAGCATTAACACAAGCAAGAGTAGGTCCATCACCTTTTCAAAAAAGAAATCGCCGTATTCCCACAATTACCGTCTGAACGGTGAATTAATAAAATCTTCCGATCGCTGCAAGTACTTAGGAGTCACATTTGATAAAAACCTAAGCTGGGAAAAACACATCAATTTAATAGTAGCGAAGGCGTTTAAAATGTTACACTACGTGATGAGGAACTTGAAGGGCAGTAGCAGGAAAGTAAAAGAAAAGGGATACATATCACTAGTGAGACCAATTCTTGAGTATGCGACGACCGTGTGGGATCCGTATCAATGTTGTCGAATAAAGAAAATAGAAAAAGTTCAAAGAAAAGCTGCGCGATACGTAATGGGCAAATTTGGAAAAACGGATAGTGTAACAGAAATGTTAAGGACTCTTGGATGGGATACATTAGAAAAAAGAAGAAAAATAAATAGGCTAGGTTGTATTTACAATACTGTTTCAGGTACTGAAGGGTGGGAAGCTTTTCAGAATTCAATTGAGAAACCGCAATTCCTCGGGAAAGATAGTCATGAATTTAAAATCAAACCTCGACGGCAAAGAACCGATCTAGCCAAGTATTCTTTTCTCAATAGAGGTATTGTTGAATGGAATAAGTTACCTGGATCACTCTTAAAGCCCTTACCTAAAAATGTAAAAACTTTCAAAAATAAATGTTTCAATGTACTGTAGTATTTAGGGCATTGTAGTGGTATATCTATGTAGTAATTTAGGGACTTCTGGAGGAAGTAGGGGATTGCCTGGCAGGGCGATGTACGGTGGGGTTTTACCCCGGGACCGCTACGGTAGCCGAGAAGGCCTGCCATGAACTCCGAAAAATCCAGTAATAGCTTTTTACTTACTTATTGTGTCTATTGGGTTTTTATATTTCTATTATGTAATTATTGTATGTATGAATGTATTTTAGGTATAAAACTGCCACCAGGCTTCCAGCCTAACCGCAGATATTGTGACGATTAAACGATTAAATGTTACGAGGCCACACAATTTTAGGCACCAATAATACTAACATCATGAACGCATCTAACTGTGAATCCATTATTTATGCTATGCAGTAAATTTAATTTTTTATGTTTAACTTTTAATTGGTAAAGAATGATTATATTCTGATATTCATTGTCTACGGTTATAACCTTTTGTAATTTTTATTATCCTTTAAGTATTATCTTCTTCTTTTGTACACTATCTCATTCAACTTTGCGTGTTTTTCACATCCCCTATCTCTTTATAGGAGTTTTACCGTAGTTCAAACCTTTATTTGTTATAAAAAATATTTTTTCCCACAAAACCCTTCTTTCGTTCCTTCTTTTATTTCTATTTTCACAGAGCTTATCAAAAAATCTAAGTATATTGTAGTTTAATATCTGTTTTCATATTATATTTCGTATCTGTACATTATTTTGACAAGGGTTAATGGAAAATGAGACTCTCTAGTCACAATTTTTCCCAATAAAGACATTGTATTGTAGATTATTATGCGAGGAAATATTTTATCCAAGTGAAATTTCATTCTACGAATGTAATTTCGAAGAGTATGCGGTTAGAATTTGGTTGGACAGTCATTGATTGTTATTAATTTCAGAGAAAGAAATAATTTATGCGAACCATCAAAAAAACTTTGCATGCATTTCTTATGGAGTCATCCCTAAATTACCATGCTTCAACTCTTGGATAGTTCGAAAGATTTCGAAAATAGCTAATTGTCTGAAAATTTTTGAGATTTAAAAATTAAAATACGCAACATTTTAGGGTTTTTCTCACAGTAGTATTACAAAAATGGCAAATTACAAATATATTCTGGAATATCATTTAGTAAAGCCATTGGATGAAATGTCTCTTGGATAAAATATCTCTGGGGTGTTTCGACAATTGGATGAAACAGTTCGGGTGAAACACCCAATTTAAACAGTTATAGCTTTCTATATGTTATAGTCATTTCGTTCATATACTGAACAATGCGAGCTCTCTTGTGTTTTAATTGATATATTCGGTAAAAAAGACTCATTTAATGGAACAGCCGAAAAGGGGGAGTTTTGTTTCGTGAAATTCCTTTCCCATCGCAATAAAACCTGAAAAAGGAAGACCAGGAATTAGAAAATTGTGAAGGTTACGAAAGGGTACATTACCGTAAAAGGTTTCAGGACAGCTGTATTAAGTGCCGAGGAAAGAGACGTCGAGAGATGCGGCCGTCGGTAATAAAAATAGGGTATTCGTAACATAGCGATCGTGACTTACCCCGCGCTCCGTGGAAGTTTCTAATTTTCGAAGGAAAGCACAGATCTCTTCCTTTCATTTCGGAAATAAAAAGCGCGCTGAGTTTCGGCTGATGGCCGGTTTTGAAGAATAAACGAGGAAATTGGACGATTGAAGGAGGAAGGGCGTGATTAATAAAAATGGAGGCCGCAGTCGTCGATGGGAGATAAATCCGGTAGGTGATGTCTTTTTCATAGGCTCTTTGGGGCTGTGTTTCGGGAAGAGAAAATGAGACGCGATTACTTCCAAGGGCCTGGTTTGCAATTTGGCCGAATTACAAAGCGGGAACCGTGCGGAGAGGCGATCCACGAACGCGGATAGGTTCTCAGAGTGCGAGTCAATCCCAATTTGCCGGCGCCGGGGTCAGTTCCGTCGTTTGAGGGGTACCTTTGAGGGAAAGCACAGGCATGGGCTGTAATCCGGCTTTGCCTTTCATAAGTTCTGTGCTCATATCTGCGTATGTTGAGATACATCGCCCAGTAAGCTGTTGGCAAAATTGCCATTTAAAATATTTCTTGTGCGGAGAGACGTGCTCGTAGATTTACCTACATTCAAATTATTTCTTTGTCTGGAGCGTGAGTGAAATTGGTGTGGTTCTTTCATGATATCTTGTGTTAAATTTCAATCTTTGGTTGCGCTTGGTTCCAGTATATCAAAGTTAAACAATGTTCTTTTGTAGAGGCGGTCCTAGAAGCCTGCCTGGGGGGGGGGAGCATTTCCGAGGAGGGTTTTCGACCATTTCTTTATGAAATCCTTTCCAATTATATTTTAAAATGCCATTTTGTCTTCATAAATGTGGTTGATGTGTAATGATAGCGGAAAACTTCACAACTTGACTTTAATTCAAGCTCCACGTCAGATCATAGGCGAATTACTAATACTACACAGTCAACAACGGGGGAGGGGGCAATCGCCCCCTTACTCCCCCCTGGTTCCGCCAATGGTCTTTTGCTAGTGAGGCGACTTTTCCGGCGATTTAAAAGCACATATGTATGAAATAAGAGACCTTAGATGAATCCTTCGAAATCATCAAAATATTTTCTATGTTAATTGGGATTGCATCATGGATCAATCAAGAAGTTAAAAAAAGTGTTATTTTAAAATTATAAAATTGAATATCGTGGATTTTACAATGATATGAGAGCATTCCGTGCTATATATGTAATAAAAATAATCTTGTGTAAAATACTTAATCAAACAAGGAATTCTTTAGCGGAAACAAAAGAAACTTTACAGAGTGAGTTTAAATGTAGTTCTTGAAGAAGTTCATATATTGTAGATTAAGTGTACCCGTAATATTTCAACTTCTCTTATATGCGAGAGAATACTTCATCTTACATTCTTATCCTGCTAGCCATCGTAATTATTAAAGCAAGTAAAAACAATTTCGCATCACTTTTGAATACCTTATAGATTAAAAATCTCTGGAGGCTGCGGAGATGCTGTGGAAATCTATGAGAGTAGAGGATATATACTTTTCCACCATTTCTTAAAATTGACAACCGGTTCGGTCGTTACATTACCATCGTCATGGTACACAGTAATGAAACGATTTTTAGATTTACTGTGTGAGCTAACTGTGGTAATGTAATGCCACGACGAAACCGGCTGTCAATTAAAAAAATATTTAGTGGAAAGGTATATATCCTCTCACGTTCCGTATATATTTCAATAACAATTATAGACGGCTTGGTTATTTACAGAATTCTTTTTATTTTTGAATCGGAATTTTTTGCACAGTGATAACTTCTCTCACTCTTTTACCCTTTAGCAGGAAAGCATTGTCTTCAACACTTTCCCCTTAAACATCGAAGTACAACAGCACCCAGTTATGTATGTACGTAATAAAATTTATAACCCGCAAGTAAATAATAAAAATGTTCCTAAGCTTCACTAAAATTTTATAAATGCTCTCACTCTTCCCGCTTCTTTCTAAATGTACATAAAATAAGGCGCCTTTCAGCCACCAATCGTCCGAGTTACTTCTTTAGCTTATTGTTGCGTGTCGTTCGCGGAAAGAGTGAGTTCCTAAAACGACTTGTCCTCGCATCTACCCCTCTTATCTTATGCTAATTGTCGAATCAGCCGAAGTAACAGGCGTGGGGTAGCATAATACAGATTACCTCTTCCTCAAATGTACTTTCTCTGAATTTATCAAGCAATCGCAGCCTAGCTTCTAATCTCCTTTCTTTCAAGGATTCCCAATTTGCAGCTGAGAGCATTTGCGTAACGCTTGCTTTTCTAACGTGACCTAGTATAGAGTATGTTTCATCAGCTTGATCCCATATACTCGACGCATAAGCCTGTTGATCTATCTATCTATCTGTCTTTAAATCAGTTTTTTGTTTATCTTTCGAGATTCATGAGCCCTGACGATCGTTTGCACGAAAGAGTACACTTCTCCCAAGGAGAAACGGACTTGAAAAACGTCTGACGTCTACCGGTTGGTTGCTCTATCCATTGAGCTATACCACCAGAACTGGTGGTTCTGAGGTTCTGTTCTGGTGGGATAGATCAATGGACAGGACATCAACCGGCAATTGGGAGACCCGGGGTCGAGTCCCGGTTCCGTCAGACTTTTTTCATGTCCGTTTCTCCTTGGGAATTTTCCTAGGTGCACGCCTAATCGTGCCAAGTCACCTTAGCACTTATCCTTGTGTAAAAAAGTTGTTTTATTTGTGATTAATTATAACTTGACGTAGATTACAAATTGCATAACTTATTCTAATGTTGGATCCACTCCAAAACCTGGAGGGGGACAACAGAGGTAACTCGCTATCATTCCATTAGATGGCGTCATGATTATCGGAGCAGTTTGATTACGGAGGGGTGCATCGAAACGCGCAAGCTAAACTACACAGGGAGCAGTGGCACCAAAAGCTTCTCCCCGGAATTAAAAAAACAGCAGGAAAAAATGATCGCCTTTTTTCCACCGCGTTCATCACGAAAAAAATATTGTTTACGCTTCCCAAACCTTGATCATCGGGCCTTATTGATGAGAAATCGCCTCACTTGAATTTGGAAAGGGGTTATGGAAAGGGATGTCAGGGGAAACGATGAGAGATGATTGGCTGGCTTTTTTGATTGTGACGCGGAAGGAGCGCACAGAGGAACACAATGGATGTGTCCATCGTTCCGACCACGGTGGTCCCGAAAGCATTGACGAGAAAGGGGACGGTAATCGACGGAATGCGACCTCCCACGCCACCGCGCACCGCGCTCGTCATTTTTTTCCAATTATTTACTTTGGGCCACACGCGCGAGCTCGTACGCGGAGACACGTACGATTCGCATCCAGGGCTTTTTTTCTGACGGGTCCTTCCCCCGAGGAAAAATTGTAAAGGGAGGGATTTTTTTCGAAATTAAAGCTTTCACGATCGTAAAAGGGTACGTTTTTTTTCGGGTTAAAACTTTTATTCTCTTTTCGGCGATCGATTTTTCGAAAAAATTTCCCTTTTTTTCCTAACCCTTCCGCTCTTCGAGAGCTTGGAATCGGTATCGTCAGGGCCGCCGTTTTCGCACGGAAAGTTGGTGGAATTGTGTGCGTGCTCGTGATCCTTTGGAATACCTGGTATTAGAACCCGTGAGGGTTATTTTACTGCTCTTGAAATTCGAGCGCCTGGTGTAAAGGAAATACGTTGAAACGCTACTCCATGTAATGTCGTCATTTGTATTTAAACTTTGACATGTCACCGATTCAAGACAGAATATTCTCTGTGTACATGAATGTTTTGCGACGAAATAAATTATTATTATTGTAGTGAATGTAAACTACTAAATTCGTACCAATTCTCAATATAATATATGCACGTAGATAGATAATTATAAGGTAGCTTAGATCATTTGTAGAAGATTTATGTTGTAACCGTTAGCGACTGTGATGGTTTTTAGTGTAGTTTGTGTTTGTATCTTTGTAAAGTGTTCTTTTCCTTTTTCTTGTTTACATTTCAGATAATTCTTAATCTTTCCTGATTATTCTTCATGTCAATACATTTCTATCCTTAGTTAATATGAAAACTAACAAGATTGTTTTGTTTTTTCTTCTTTTTTTTGTAATTGTGATTCTCTTTTTGTAATTGTTCTGTTATTTCCCTTACAGATAATTCAGAATGTCCTCTGCTTATTATACAAGGGTATTTCAATCTGTATTAGCTATGTAAATTGTTCTTGTTTCGCCTTTCAGATATCTTTAAACTGCCTTCTCCTTAAATTTAGCTATCCTTTGGGGGTGTTTTCCTGCTGAGGTTTATTTATTCCCTAAGCACAAACTTATGTTTTTAAACCCACTAAGTAGTTTTCTTCCGTGCTTTTTTTCATGCTGTCTCTTTCTTTCATACACTTTATGATGTAAGAAGAGACCGTCTAGTCTTAATCTCGCCCTAATAATGACGTTTCATTATTATTATTAATTATACAGAAAAATTGCGAGAGCTATGTAACATTTCTGTAACGGATTCCAAAATAACGCGACATTGTTTTAACCTGTTTTAATAGTTTTAATGTTTATCAGGATGCATGTGTAGCTGTAGATGAATGATATGAGCCTGTTTCATCTGAAATTTATGAATTTCTTCCTGAATGATATAATATAAATAAGGTTAAAGGTAAATACAAGTTGTGGAACTTCATTCTGCATTATCGAAGGGATTTTAGAAAGTTTAAATCATTCTATGTTTGTAAGAGTATCCTTAAAGTTATTTTTCATTTCATCCTACATTGAATTTAATAAAGGAGAACTAATACAAACGAATTTTGCACAAAAACACAACGGCTAATGTAAGTAACTACCCTAAATAAATGAAAATATGATAATATATATGACGTTCACAATAACACTAATTGATTATATTTGTACTATTCCACAGCGGTTTTAATGTAGCACGACCGGGTTTCGACGTATTCAAGTCATCATCAGGTGGCTCAGAAACTAAAACAGTTTTAGTTTCTGAGCCACCTGATGATGACGTGAATACGTCGAAACCCGGTCGTGCTACATTAAAACCGCTGTGGAATAGTACAAATATAATCAATTAGTGTTATTGTGAAGATGGAATTCCACCAAATATCGCTTACCAAGATAAATTTTATATATGACGTTGAAAGGAAGAAGAACAAAGAATGTTTGTTATGTTTAAGTATCGAATATTTTGCACAGTTGTGAAATAAATTCATCCATAGCAGAGGCACTTCCTCAAGGGATGGAGAGGGGGAGGAGGATGTGAGATAAGGAATGAATAAAGAATAAATGAAGAAAGAATAAACAAAGATAAATGAATTATTGCGCCAAAAATTTTTTAAATAGAAATCGGATTCTATTGTAAATACTCAAGAAATTTTAAATTGAATAAACTACGTAACTACCTAAGTCTACAGAATTCTCTAATTATTTCCTCATAGCTTTATTCGTCAACAGAATTTGAGATAAAGTACAAAAGGGAAAACGAAAGTAATTTTCACGAAAAGGAACCATGAAAATCAAAAGGAAAAGTTACTCCCGAGGTACTCATTGTTTTTAAGGTGCCTGATCTCACAATTTTCTGTTGTCTCTTAGTTCGGGGAGAAACTCACTTCTTTCCGATATCAATTTGCGAGGAAGCAATAGCCGTCCATTGCTTAAGCATTTGTCTCGCCACGCAAACACGTATGGACGCATCCGTGACAAAGAGGCTGATGGAGGTGGCAAATCAAAAGACCGGAGACCGCAAAACGCGCGAGATTGGATGCGATCGTATACTCTCCTTTTGTTTCCCTCTGAATCAATTCGCCTTTTACTATTTTTATTGTACGAATTCGATCCGCCACATCATCTGCGCTCATTGGCTGAATCCAGAGACCACACAGTGAGGGACGATGACTGAGAATGGTCACCTCTTGCCCAGTGATACGTGACAGTAAGATGCGGAGGGGTCATATTTCTTTGTTCACACCGTTTTGATCTTTACCACGTACATTTTCCTCGCCTTTGCCGATGAAGGTAGCAGGGCATGAAATTAAAAGCCGTATGCCACGCTACCTCGAGGTTGGTGAGGAGGGACTTGCATAGGAGATTCATTACAGGTCAGCATAGGTCTTCAAAAGGAGTAAAACGCTTGAAAATTCTCTTTGTACTTCATGTTGGTGGAGAGAAAACCCACTTTGTTTGGTTTTATGATCGACTTTTTCGAAAAATTTCGCGTTGCTACAATGCAATTAATTGTAGGTCAATGTAGCAGCCGCTGCCAGAATCTGAAATGCCAGTTATTACGGTTTATCAGCTTAAATAGCCATAAATATCGCCGATATATTTTATTGATTCAATGAAGACAGTTTTAGTGGAAAGGTCGAAGTTAAATTAGGATAAAATTTTACTGGTACACTCAGATACTATGTGTATCAGGAGCTACAGCATTCAGTAAATTATTTAATGGTATTGAATGCCAATAATTATCCCTTGTAGTTGAACGAGCTATCAACTATATTGTATACTATATTGTATACTATATTGTATACTATATTGTATATAATTATTGGTAACCTGTGGAAGTTCTTGAGGACTCTTTTATTATTACCTTTAAAATGGATTCATTTCAATTATAGAATACGTATTCGCCAAATAGCTTTTGGTAACACATTTTCACATTTCCCCAGAATAGTGGATATTAATAAATCGTGCTTTCTGAGGATTGACTAGTTTATTAATAAATACAATCTTTGTATTGTCTTTGGATGAACACAAATTCGCCTTATTGAAGACGTATATGATAAATGCAATGTATTTACGGCATCTGATATCATTGGCAAAGAAAGGTTCATTGTGCCTCCGATACAACATTAATGTGATGAACTAAAGTTTCTCTATCCATTATTCTTTGATAGAATTAGGCCATCGCGCTTGATAAAATGAAGGGTCACACTGTAGGTCATAGTTCTAGCGAGACAGTGTGTTTTGATTTCATATCCTCGAAGACAGCAGAAGGTGCAATAGTTCTCCGTATTGTTAGGGGTATAATTGGCAGATCTGTGTCAATTGGCACTGCTACAAATTTCTGGTTATTATCTGTGGGGTAGACTGCCATTGCGAGTCCTGAAAAAGATATTGAGAAATAAAGTGTTTCGTTTTCAAGCGCTCGTATTTTAATGATGTTTTTAAAATCCCACCCTCTATTTATGAAATCTTTTCGAAATAATATTATAATTTCATGGAACTTATGATTTGATAAAAAGAGATTCACTGCTTCATTCAAACGAAGTATCACACGTCTTATAAACTATGTACATACATGTATTCATTTCTTGAACTATTTATGTTTATAAGAAACGAAGGAAAGTTCAGCATATGCAAGCTCATAATCGAATCCTGGTAATATGATTCAGCGTACAAGTTCAACAAAACTTGTTATTTTGATGAAAGAAGACAATTTATTTCAGTAAAATAAATTCCGATTCAACCACTATCATTTCAAAATACTGTATTAATTCTTTTGGTAGCAATATATCTTATATTTAGATTTTAAGAACTATAATTTTCCCTGTACTTATATTTCTAAAGAGATATGTTAGTTTAATCATATGTTTCTCTAGCATATATATAACACATTTGAATATCTTTAGCCATACATTCAGAAATAAACTTCCATTATTCAATACATTACAGCCAAGAGCTATTTCGTCCGAAAGACCGAGGATTTTCTGTTCAAGAGGGTCTTCCATATATTTGAAGCATGATTCCCCAGTTAGTAAGTACATTTCCATTTTTATATTCTTCATAATTAATCTATTCTCTGTTGTCTAAAATATTTTCAAAGGACATCATCGAGAAAATAATACCGAAATATAATTCCGTAACCCTAATCCGTAATTCCTGAACCCTGAGCGTTAATAAAAGGAGGTCACAGAAAGAGTCAATGAGAGTATTTGAGATAAGATCTAAATCTCAATTATAATGCATTGATTTCTCACTGTAAATACATGTTATAGTTATCATATGTTAAAGTTTAAAAATATCGCGTCAGAAAACAAGAAATTTCACCAAAAAATGGCCGAAATCGATTTTTACGGTAACCTCAAGGGAAATTTAAAAACATAGTGTAGACTTTATTCCTTCGATTAAGATCCGGATAAGTATAATTTCTGCATAATAAACAATTGAAATAATGGAGGTTATTTTACAGCTTTTTCTAATTATATTAGTGAGTTTCTTGGTACGTTTCTCTACTTTAATTCAATTGATTTGCCATCACACTTCGCGAGTGAAAACACAATGAAACTGATATCATCGGCATGACGTCTGCGGAAGAATCAACTCATCCATATGGAATAATATCATATGGATTCCCTCTCTTCAACTGCCCCAAAATATTTTCTTCATGACACCATAAGAAATAACTAGTTTCAAAATCTATGTACATTATATCTAACATATATTCTGGTTAAAATCTTATATCACTTGATGTACCTTCTCATATTTTACTCATATAAGAAATAACTCACCGAATAATAAGATTAATAGCGTCGCTCGGAATTCCATGGTCTCCGGCGCTGCGGCGATGGCTTCCTGTATACCTGTCCTCACTCTTTTCACTAACCACAGCCCGTAACTGAAGTGCAGCGAATAGATTCAAAGAAATATTTTGGGAATCCGTGACCGCGGAAATTCGACTTTCACATATTCCCCGTTAGAAAAGTGCGTGTAACGTATTTCTGGCTGGCCGAGAGGTCCTCGGAAGTTCATCGGCCTCTTGCCAATTATACGCGGAGAAATAACGAAATGAAAATAGGAATTTTCTCCCGGATAGCAAGTGGGCAATGCGTTCGACTTCAATGAAAGCGGTCCTGGGTTCGATTCTCGGTGCCTACGTGCGAAATGACCTCAGCTCTCGAAGCTGTCGAGATTGTTAAAAGTACTACTACTAATGCTACTGAAAATAGGAATTTCGTAGCATATTATACTCCCTTAGGTTGAAGCAGTTTCTATTGGCATCGCATTAACCCGATTTCAATTCTATTCCGTTTTCGCAGGTGCTATTTTCACCTTGACACTTCGCACCGTCCCACCGATGTGCAACGAAATTCTGTCGGGTCGCATGATTCTAGTTTCCTTCGAAAAACACTTTTCATCCTACACCGGAATGAGTGATTAAGATTTTCCATAGAAATTTATGAGGAGTGACAGGCGCGATTGCCAGTACTTAGCATCACTCATATTATCACAGCCATGAATGAAAGTAATTGAAAGGTACATTTTTCACGCATCAAGATTTGGATGGAGGAAATTGTTATCTCATATAATAACTTGTACCTCCGAATACAAAGTTCACAACTTACGTAGTAATTATTTAGCGCCAGGTTTAATCAAACCTACGCAACAATTTTAACTACCAAATTATTTTTAAGAATTTCGATGTATCCTCGAATAGTGTGAAACTTTTCCTTAAGTATCCGTTGCAGCTCTAGCTTTTGTTTTTATTTAACAGATAAAATGTAAATATTTGCTTCTAAATCTTCCTTAGTGTGTAAATTGAGTGTTGACAGAGATGTATCAATATTCTGGCATCTATCGGTGCCATATATTTTTCCTCTATTTGAATAATTGAAATTAGCGCCGTCTTTGGGCACAGAGAATTTGGAATTGAGTCATGTTACGGATTTAGGAGGTAACCTATATCCACTGCAGGCATATTTCGTGATATTTATGCCCTCATAGAAAATGAAAGACGTGTACCGCAGCGATGGCTATGGTTTTTAGATATCCGTAATAATGTAAGCTCATAGTTTTCCTACGACAGTATCTTACGTTTGGCTCTAAAATGCAAGCTGGATGAATATTTACCTGTTTGTAGAGTGGTTTTTATACATTTACTATTCTCTAAAAGCCCTTACATCCAACCATTGACGTAGCAAGTTTTCATTTATGATCCAGAATACTTGGAGCTATTTTCTATATTTGGGTTTTCAATCTAACTGAAGCCCTTCATTTGGTGAACAGTACAAGGATCTCAGGCGTTGAAAAAATTGCCTTAGAAATATTATATTATGTTTGATGTGTTTTGATACCACCACTGATTCCAATAAAATATGAATTTTTTACGTTTCTAATTACGGTGATACCTCTGGTAATCCAGGTTTGTCTGGTGACATTTAAAATATATCGATTCGTCATACATTTTTCTTGATGCATGCCCACATATGTACTCGGGCAAAACAGTTTGATAAAAATCAAAACCTACTAATCCAAGTGAACCCAGTTATGGTTACAACGAAAGAGGGTGGTACTTCTTAGCTGTGTTGATGTATTTTCCTAATTTGACATCCTACTGGTACGGAAGATCCCATTTTGGACGAAGAAGGTGATGCAGAAGTGAATTACCTTATTTATCTGAAGTAACTCCTTTTTCTTAATGTAGCAGTTTTTGTCAGGAATATTAAAATTATTAATATTGCATTTTTAAAAGTGATTCGAAATTGAGGTTGTTCCCCACATATGGACCCCCATCAGAAATGGAATCCGGTATGGCTTTCACCAATGGCGAACGTGCTACCCACTCGGCTATCCGGAATCCATTTTTTCTCATAATTAACTTTCGTATAAGTTTGGATATAGTTCCTGTTACTTAATGCTTTACGGATTTTCTGCTAGAAAGGTTGTCTGGGAAATAAAAAGAAGTTTTGGTTAACGATATCCGGATTATTATTAAAGTAATTTTCACTCATATGAAACGTGAAGTTTATCTGTAATCGTTTGATACTTTAAATTTACGGACGGAGTTTGTTTATCAACTTAAAGGATAGGATATATTTTATGGATGAGGCATCACTTTTTTCCAAAAATATGTTATTTGCATTATTTAGCATATTTTGGGCACCTCGTAATTCCAACCGTTACTTTCGGAGTGTTATGCTGAGAAATACCTTCTGAGCTTACGTTTCTCCATCAGTATTTTGCAATTACCTATTAGGCCTTTTCGTATGATGCACAAAATTTCTAAAGACGCACCGTTAAGTTGTTCGTTTGGTTGAATCGGCGTGATAAAGCTATGTAGGAATGCTTAGGAGGAATTTCTCGTTACCATATCTCAATAAATGGACCACCTCTCATCTGTCTTTTGCTATTTGGTAGAGAATTGGGCCTTTCATTTGATTTTTTTTCAAACTTGTTCAAAGGTACGATAATATGACATGTACTAAGGTATGATAAATGTTGAATGACATTCACATTGGTTTTGAAAATTAAGGAAAGTGTTATTAGGGTCATTATGCTGCAATTACGCGAATGTTTTCCACTCATAACATACTGGCTCAGTGAGGGAGGAGTGAAACTACTTCACTCCCCATCTTGCCAGGTAAGCCTCAGCCCCCTTCCAATGGTTTTTGTAGCTAATAATGGAAGCGATGAGATTCATAATGAGCTCCAGGGCTGAATATTTAACAGAATTGTGTAGACAATAAGCGATGAAAAACGCATTATCACGTTGGTTAAATAATTTGAGTGGCTAGATTTTAGATAAAAAAAATTAAAGAGAAAAAGGCTGCCATTGGTGGGATTCGAACCCAGACCTCCCACCTCCTGGGCTATTGCTCTAACCTATTAAGCTAACATGACAGATTTATTTAGCTATGATGAGGCACCTGTACTCCCAACGGTTGAGGAAAAGAGATTCTAAACTTGCTTCAAATTGTGAGAAACCATCGTAGTGATAAAGTTTATGTAGTTGGAAAATTCTATACCCTTATCAATAAAAAAACTTTTAATCAACAGAGAGAAGAAAAAATCGCACAACTAACAACTTTGCATTTGTGAGAGCTTTGATAGCTGGGGGAAGAGGACGATTTGCGGATCGGGAAAAGGCGTGAAAGCGCCATATGAGTGCTTATGGGGAAAGAGCGGTAGTGGGAGCAGACATTACGCAACGTGAAGGCTTTCCTCGAGTTCTCGGATGCACTTTGATGAAATATTCAAGAGATGCCGTGATGCGCGGGCAGGAGGCATTTGACGGAATATGAGGAGTGGGAGAAAAGAGGAGGTGGCGGTTGTTTAAGGTGTGGGCTTTCGGTCGGTGGGGGGAGTGAGACAATGCGGTCTACGGGGGTGAAATACGGCGAGATGCTATGGAGGTGGTTGATGGGAAGTTTCCAAAGGGAGGGAGGAATAATATGTCAACGCATGTAACAGGGAATGTTCCGGTCCATAAATACGGGCCGTAATGCTGAAAGGTTTTGAATATTGCCGCACATGCGGCGTAGTTAATGCTTTTTAAGTTCCTTGGATCCATCGTTGAAATTCCGCTCCGTCCTTGGCAGATGGCTTGGATTATGGGCACTTTTTGGAAGACTTTTTCCTAATGCGCTGAATGACTCGAGTATGAAAAACACAGAGTGCGTCTCTCTTGGTTGAATTAAATGTGCCGTGCATAGGCTGCGTAACCCATTTTTACCCGTGAAAGCGCCATTCGGAGTGCTATTTTGCTATTTTGCATGATTTAATATTTAGTAGGTGTATTATTTAGCACGCCATTTTGATGAAAATGTTATCTTCATAGTATCCTGTATTAGGAATACTACTTGTATTACGTTAGTTGTAAAAATCCCACGATTAATAAAACACCAATTCATTCGTTTAATAAGAATAAACGATATTTATGATTATCTGAGAGACTCCAGTAAAGCAATGCAAAACTGTAAAATGCAAGCTGGATGAATATTTACCTGTTTGTAGAGTGGTTTTTATACATTTACTATTCTCTAAAAGCCCTTACATCCAACCATTGACGTAGCAAGTTTTCATTTATGATCCAGAATACTTGGAGCTATTTTCTATATTTGGGTTNAGAAAAATGTAAAAATAAAATGAGAAGAAATAAAAAGGAACGAGTGGAAATACGAACTATGTGGATAGAAACATACACCATATAAATTAGGGTAGAAACATACACCATATAAATAAATAATTATTTAATCCAGTGAAATTTCTTGAACGCGCAATAAAGCAGGAACAAAATTAAAAAGAAATTTCCATGTTTCTATAAAATAAATGTCTCACGAGTAAATGATGGAAAAATTAACGTATTAATGCCATAAACCCAGCAAATTTCTATCAAGGAAGAAAGGTGACAGGCAATAGAATAAAATCCTTTTCGTCTAGCGCCCCCCATAGATTAGACCACCTCCCCTAGAGGGGCGCAGTAGTAGTAGTATTGTTAAAAGTGTTTCGACAGCTTACGTTATTTCGCACATAGACTCCCACCGGGAATCGAACCCGGGACCGCTTTCACCGAAGTGGAACTCGTTGCCCACTTGGTTATCCTGGAGCCCGAGAGGGGCGCAATCTCCCACTTAAGGAATCACTGATCTATTTGAATTCAAATAAAATTTTAGGTTTTATGAAAATTCACGCATTAAATTGCAACAGTTTCGTTTTATGATCGTCATTAGTTTTAAAATAAAATTTATGCACTGAGAGCTGCAGTGGTTTCTCATTGAGAAGCCATCGCAATATCTCCAGGAGGCCTTAGGCCGCTCAACCAACAAAAAATTGAGGAAAAGGGTGAATCCGAACGAGTTCGATGCATATTCCATTATATACTCCCTTCTCTTTCTCCTCAGGGTCGTGGTTCGATCCCTTTCCCTCTCACCACATCCACATAACGTAATCCGAGAGAGCCTTCATGGTCTATGGAAGGAGCATCACAAAACCGCAAAACCCGAAAAGGGAATAGTGTAAGAGAGAGGTTCGGTTAAGAGCATGTGCCCAACGCCGACTCAGGAAGGCTGGATATCTCAATATGCACGGTCTTATCAATCAGAATTTTTCATGCCTTTCACCGAACGAAGCCGAAGGATCGTTCGTATAAATATCTCTTCCATATCCTCTTCCCTTCGCCCTAACGCTGCTGTTCACTGCTTTATGGCGTTGTCCGATGTTAATAATATGATTATAATCTTCACCAGTGTTTTGCGATTGTATAAAAGTTATTTAATTAGATCATACTGAAAGAAGCCTAAACTCCATTACTAATTTTGAATGGAAGAGAATGGTGGTAATATGCAAAACGTGGCAAAACAATAAGGTAAAATCTAGTAATACATATATCATGGGAAAATTAGTCCCCTCGCTTTGTCGAGAAATCTTAAATAGTCTAGTAATATTAATATCATTCCTTCCTCCACTTTTCCCATAAAAATCAAAACCTTTCCGCTGAGTTTTAGCTGCTGATGTGCTTTGTTTAATTTAGACTATACTATTATACCCTACTGATGCCAATTTAATTATTCCTTACGTGAGTTTTGAGTATCAGAGGTGACAGTTTCAAACTCATAAAAAGAAACAACATTTATTTTCGGTCATTTCATGGATAAACTATCAATTGCTTCAAATCTAAGCGAACGATATTTCATGGCACTTACTCTCTCATAGTAACAACGGAGGTAACGATATCACCTGGACATTTGATAGAAGTTATCTAAATTTTTCTTTCTTAAAAAAAATAATTAATTACTTTTACGATGAATAAAGCATAAAGTATTAGTACCAGTATTCTTAAAAGTGCTTCGACAGCTGAGGTCATTTCGCTCGGAGGCACCCACCGGGAATCGAACCCGGGACCGCTTTCACAGAAGTCGAAGGCGTTGCCCACGTGGCAATCCGGGAGCCGAACAAAGCATATAATCGGGTGATTTTCAACGTCTAACGGGGTCTACGTTGTTCTATCATCTCTACGCTATATTCGAACTCACTATTGTTTCCTGAACCTTTTCTAAGAGGCCGTGTGGCTCTGAGCATGTACTCGTCTTAAGCCCGTATGACACGGTCCAATATATTGGCCAATATATTGCAGATTGGATTGTGTACAGTTTGCCACATGCCAATTTCCATCCCAATTTCAATACCCCAATTTCCCGACCAATTTCTCACCCAATCTGGCAATTAGAACATGTTCTATTTTCTCTGGCCAATCTCCAATCAGAAGTGAGTTAGGTCGTGCCCTAGTATCCAAAACAAGAAGCTTCACGAAAACATCCGGTTCTTCCTTGTTGTAAAAGACATGAAACATCCAGTACCGGATTAGGAGAGTGGCACGTTAGTTTTTGAAGATAATTCGAAATATTATTCAAAAATCTGGACGAAAGAGTTTTGCGTTGCTTATTCATACTATTTAATAATCTGGAATGTGCCCTACTCGTGCGGGACATTTGAGCATTAATGTTGCCAATATTGGTAACAATATTGCTCTCATCTTGCTGAACAGATTGCCCAATATTGGGCTGCTTTCTTGTGCCAATTATTGGGCAATTTATTGGCCAATATATTGGACCGTGTCATACGGGCCTTAGGGATCATGAGAGAGTGCTAAGGCTGTTCTTATGCCGGAAGCAAAATATCGGCCGAACTTTCACCTTACGGTATTGGTGTGCTCACAACGCATTTCCATATTTGTGAATCCATAACGGTTTCCCAAATGTAAACCAAAGGGAAATGCTGTGTGAGAAGAAATGGTGCAACCACTGTCTGTCTCGTATCTGTCCGAAGGTTTGCTGGATCTTCAACCATATAAACATTGCCAAAAGCTTTTGTCTAAAAGCTTGGAGAGTGAATGAGGCGTGCTAGGTGAGATGAGAAGTGAGGCAGTAAAAAACGGCATTTTACATCTTTTGGATATGTCGTTTTACCTTCACATTCTTTCTGACGATTTCCTTCTTTTAAGTTTGTATTTTTTAGATCACATTATTTGGCTTTCCTCTATGCATCTTTGAAGGGTAGTCCCTCAAGACTCAGGCTTTGATCCGCATTCCAGTTGAGTTGCTTCCTCTAGATAGGTAACCTATATCAGGAAAATGGTCTACTCTTGACAGTCAGATTGGATTAGACAATTCACTGACATACCCTCCTATATATCTTCCCGGTGTGTTTTTTGGGCGTCCTCGTTAGACAAGCGTACTGACTCGTACACAACTACAGGCCATAACTACCCTATGACCGAATGTTATCTATGGACTAATATAGTCATGGATGGACTATTTTCCTAGCTGCTGTGTGATCACGCAACAACGCTGAATGTCGATTTTTCTATAAAAAGAATGCCCGCATTTGTATGAAAGTAATTAGTTAGGGAAATTAAGTCATGGTGCATGCACCCCCTGCCACACGCCGCAAGGCGGCTTGCAGGGTGATTACATAGACGTAGACATTCATTCAGTTGCTCCATTGCTGCTGTAAATTCCTTAATTCCGCTGCATAATATAAAGTAATTTTATTAATCACTTTAGGCACGACTTTGCGTAACGACTTCATAATTGAAGGGGAAAAAAAACAAATTTTCACCAATGTCACTATCGAAACATATTCCACGACTCTGGTTTCGACACTTCACGTCATCATTAGAAAGGCATCGAAATCGTGATCGTGGATTACATTATATTTTGCTACTATATTAAAGCTTAGTTTTTATAGTGGTAGTATAAATCTTAGTGTTTTCTTTCTTAAGTTAATTGTAATCACCGAATTTACTACGTTCCATTTAAATAGAGTTAAATTCTGAGTAAATGCACCCACCTTCAGGAGTATTCTGAAGCCACTTTAACTGGAAGACTTCGTTTTTTAGGATTCATATCCTGGAGACACACGAACATAAGAAATGCCTGATTAACATTTCTTTCCTGACAATCAGGAAATTGTCCTAAGGAGAATTATTAAGTTTTCACAAAAGGGCCAACATATATCCTTTAAAACTGAAAAGAAGTCAATATGAAGTTTTTAGAAAGGGGGCGTGTGCCCCTTTTGCTTCCCCTGAATGCGCTACCGCTTTTTCGTTCGCCTCCAAGCAGCTCCGAGATCATCCGTTTCGTCCTCCGCAGCTCCCTCTATCCTAGGCTCATAACAAATCATAAAATTCCCGCTCTCTCGCACATCTTTCTCTCTATCTTACCCGCAGCCTTTTACTCTCCCTACCCCGTCATGATTCAATAATGTCGTGAGTCTCTCCCCGTGGGAAGCCAAACGCCACCGCAGAGCCAGATGGGTTCTGGCCGCCATTTTAATGTGAGGTCTCCGCCTCCCTCAACTCTTCCTTCACCTCATCCTCTTCCGCGCCTACCGAAACGCCTCCCGGCGATCCTTAGCTCCATATTTTTCTTCCCCCTCCCCCTTTTCCACGTCTTCTCCGAGTCTTCTTCATTACCGGAGTTACCGGGTCCGAGCTTCCCGCGAATGCTCGTCCTCAGGGGGGAAAGAGGGGAAATATATCTGCGAGGAGTTTTATCGCCCGTTCTCTTCGCCTGTAAAAGAGAGATGAATGGGAGGGGGTGGAAGGTTCGAGGAAGAGGGGTTGGGAGGAGAGAAGTGAAAGTGGGGAAGGAGAGGAAAGTGAAAGTGAGGACGTTGGAGGGGCGATTAATGAGGTATGTGAGGAGGAAGTTAAGGATGTGGGAAACAAAGAGGAATCAGGTTTTTGCTGTTTTCTTTGTTGCTTAATTGTTTTACGGGCTCCGTCTCCGATTTTGTTAATTTTTACACGGAAGAGGGATTAATCGATGCTCGAAATACTGATGGAGTGATTAAAGCGTTAAGATATCGGAAAGCGTGTTTAAAGAGAAATAATTCTCAGGAATGAGTTGATTTCCACAATTATTGATCATTACACCGGAAAATTTTAGAATCGGTTATTTAAATCATTGTTCGGAACAAAAACAAATTTTCACCAGTATCACTATCTAAACTTTTTCCATGACTCTGGTTTCGAAACTTCACGTCATCATTAGGAAGGCATCGAAATCATGATCGTTTATTAAAATTATATTTTGCTACTGTATTAAAACTTTTTTTAAAGTTCTTATAGTGGTAGTATACATCTTTGTGTTTTCTTTCTTAAATTAATTGTAATCACCGAATTAACTACCTTCCATTGAAATAGAATTAGATTCTGGGTAAATGCACCCACCTTCAGGAGTATTCTGAAGCCACTTTAACTCGAAGACTTCGTTTTTTAGGATTTATATTCTGGAGACACACTAACATAAAAAAATGCCTGATTAACATTTCTTTCCTGACAATCAAGAGCCAAAAAGTCTGAAAAATACTAATTTAAATTATAGTTTTTTTTTGCAACATTCATCTTCATGAATTATTTTTCCCTTCAGCCTAATAATCAAATTCGTAAATACTGCATTACAGGGATCCAAAATTCCCACCTGTCAGTTTAACCTATCTTAGGTGCAAATAGGCATCGATAGTCAGGTTTATAGAGATTTGCACGGAGCCTCGATTCCAAATAGGGCGCAACGCTGTAATGGCGCGTTACGAATATGAATTAGAACATTGGCCAAAACAGGCGCATCTCACTCATACGCATGCCATTAATACCTTCATTGGAGCGACACGCACGCAAAGCGATACTTAAGTGCTTACAAGCAACTAGGGATAATCCGTAATGAGCGACGAAGCATGGCTAAAAGTGATGCAGATTCCATTTGCGATTCCGACGCCTTTGATTTATGCCGGCTGAAAGTGCCCATTACGAACTGCCTGTCTTTGCTGGCGAAAGAAAAAGCACAGTGATTACTCAATCAGAAGCCTAAATTCAGCTTGGGGAGTCAGGAATTATTTCATCGAAATTGCATCGCGGATAAGGAGCTTTACAGATAGAACCAAAGGGCTCTTGAGTTTTGATGTTCTCGCCGCTGCATTCCTGCATGGGCTGCGAATTAATTAGCATGTTTTTTAAAGAAAAATCGAGTTTTAGACGAATGCGTACATTTTCCAGTTTGGGAAAATAAATTATGCGTTTTAATGCGGAATGTTGCGTTTAATAGTTTACTTCTGGAATAATGGCTGGAAAAAATTTTTGTTCCCAAAGTAGAGATCATTTTTCGCGGCAAAGTTGTCGTTAAATAAGATACCAGGTGTAAATATGAAGTGATAAGACACCAGGTGCAAATATGAAGTGATTGATCATTAATTTAGAAAGATGAAATTCGATTAATGATAAAACAAACTATCTTTCTTCGGGGGGGTTTCGTTTTGCAACATTTTGTAGATTCGGGAATCCAGATTGAGAAACCTCATTTACGAATAATTTCCGAAATCAGCTTCTTCATTAAATTTTCTAAGATTTTATAGGCTGTAAAGTAAAGTAGTAAAGTCTGTGTATAAACTGAAAGAATATAAGTAAGCAAAAGTAACCGCATGGTACACATGCTTGAAGGAAAACTAAGAGGAAAAGGTTTACTTAGCTACTCGAACCCGTATCTCTTACTTGGCGGGTAGGGACTATAATAAATTGAAAAGACGGAGTCAAGGTAGGTGCAAGTGACAACTGAACGGTCTTTCTAGCCAATCGAAGGTTGGGTTAGTATGGACTCAAATATGCCTGCCATACCTACAAACGGAGACTGACTAGATAATCCTAATAATTTCTTGGATTTCAAGCATCTAACGCGTGGAGCTTTAGATACCGGTCTACTTCAACTTTGATAAGCAGTACATCTGTAATTAATAGGTTCTTTAATTAATGAAATTAAGACAGTTTATGTAGGAAACCTCTCGAAAATACGACTTGGATTTTTTTTCGGACAGCAACGGACTATTTCAGACAGGAAAATTTTTCGAGAAATGAATCATGCGCACTTAGTTTAATTTACATGATTGATACTTATTAATGACGATTTTTCCAATTTATTTACCAGTTTTCTTCGGGATTCAGGAACTAGAATGCGGTAACTTTCCGGGAACTATCGGGAAGGGAATCTCGCCCTAACACCGGAGGTTTTGCAAATAATTTGCATGATTGCATCCTTGGGAATTTTCCAGTTCCATCTCAGTTCACATAAACATCACTATGTTTTTTTGCGTGGATATCTGTGGAAGTGCACTTTTCTGAATGTAAATTTGCACGCTTAAAGCAGAAAATTCCCGAGGTCATTTGACTCGATAACAAGTACACTACGTTTTCGTATGCGTATAATCTTGGACACCAATGAAAGGGTGTGTCTTTAGTCGATTCTCTGTAGCTAAGGGATTTATGTTGATGACAAACAGCCATCGCATGTTGTTCATGATATCACAGAAGACTAAGATCACTGAGAGCCGTTCTAATTAACGTCACATAAATTTTCTTAGTGTATATAAACATCAGAGAAGTAACAATTAAGGATTCTCATCGTAATTCTCAACAAGAAGGCGTACAGATATAGGAAACGCCCCAACTTTCCAGATGGTGCTGACGTTAATTGAATAGCGTGCATATGAATTCCAGGTCAGTTACCTTTCTCTAAGAACAAATATATGCGTAATGTATTTAACGATTAGAAGGTAAATCTCAGCAGATATCCGTAATGCCACAACTAGCCTCTTCGAGCTCCGCATTACTATAGCATTGAAACATATTGCTTGAAACACCCAATTTGATAATCTATCGCAGTAATCAATATAACGCGGATAATCGTAATTTCCGAATAATAACGGTTAGCTTATAGTGTGTCTATAACTAGAAACTATAAGATATTTACTGGCATTGGATAGCAAATATTAGCTGAAGTAATGGCAAAAGAGATATTGACAATATGGAATATCAATAGGCAATCAACAATGCATGAATAAAAAACAGAAATTTTTAAAATATTTCTTTGATTAATTCTCTTTTGCAGAAGGAATCGCGGTTTACGGGAAATTCCTTTAAGAAAGATATCTTGAAAAATCAGAGATAAACGCTTCCAATTAGGCTAATATTTTAATGAGTAAAATATCAAGGGCAACCCTTATATCCAAGAGGTTGGATAATCTCTACGTAAATAATTTAATTAATCAGGTAAATTCCTAATGATTCCGGGTGACCCCTATCAATCTGCGCTGGTGATCGGAATTGAGCCATCCGAAAAATACTCTTTTCTGGTCGAACCGCTAGAATCATCAAGGAAATTCTGCCCTAGGGGGAAATACTCGCAGCACAATACTCCCATGAATTGCTTCATCAAACACGGAAACCACGCTTCTTTGCAGATCGATTCGGAAGATAAGAAATCTCGCTTTCCTTTTACGCAACATCGGGATGAATCGGTCTCCAATGGCCACTTTTTATACATATTTTTACCGGGAAAGAAGGGGGAGAGAGAGAGATAGCTAGAGAGCATTACACATTCGTTGATCGATATGCTGATCAGATGCCCACGAGTAGAACTCACGCTTCATTACCATATTGGTTAGGCTTTTTTCCACGAGAGCTCGGGTAACGGAGGGGAAAGAGAGATGGATGGGGAATATATGAAAAAATCCTAAAGGTTTAGGGAAGGATGGAAGGGGAGATGAAGGGAAGGTTAAGTGTAGAGATGGGAGTGTAAGCTTCTACCGATTTGGTTGTCTCGTCCTCGAGGATCAGAGCATGACACCGGTTGACAGATGGAGACAGGAGGGATACACGCCCTGGAAGCAACCCATGCCACGTATACGCGGCTTACAGGAGAGAAATAAAAGGTTCAAGGTGTTTGAGGGAGAGAACTGAGACTGGATTTTTAAGTCTCTTTCGCATCCCCGTTATCGACGGATAGACACCAGTGATTTTATCCTCTGATGCCGCGATACTGAGATTTTTCTGCGAACCCTGCTCCGCGGGATTACGGTATTGAGTTTAGTGGACGCGTCAGCTTACAAAAATGAAATTTAAATTGATTTTATTGCCGGAATGAAAATCGGGTAAACATTATTTTGGTCGCGTGAACTTATTGTAATTTAAGCAATATAATTATTCCTTACCTATCCTGGAACCCGCATATTTATCTAGGAAATTGTGACGGCGATCTCTAGTTTAACAAACGACATTACATTTACTAACCCTTCTCTCCTCCTTACCTTACTCTCAAAACTAGGTGCAAAAATATAGTCTCTCTGCATACCCATGGGTTATACCAGATGATGGCTGCAAGGCCGAAACCAATAGAATGATAAAATCGTATGGAAAATACGAAGTTCAATTTTCTCGTTTATTAATTGTATCTTATTCGTATGTACGTATACACATTCGTATCCTAGTTATTCAGTGAATATTTCTATCTTCAGAAGAGAGGAAGAGTTGATTTTAAGAAAGTAACGTTTTCCGTAATCTTTATGGCCATTTTTTCCTTATGAAGTCCGAAACTTAATTCTAATGATCAGTTTACTTACTGATCGAAATCGATTGGCGAATTGATGTTTTCTTTAGATTTGACTGGGATGCCGGAAACTCTTTAAAATTTAAATATAAGAATAGCAATTCCATTAAAGATTTGCTTAAATAGTGAGAAGTTAGCAGGTGTTTTCTATGCTTAAACAGCAATAATAAAAAAAGTAAGGATTTAACCAAAATGAACTCTCAAATAAAGCGTGGTCGGTCTGACCCTTTTGTTTTGTTGCTCATCGGCTTCAAGGAAGTCATTATGAGCGGTGGAAACCCTCTAAGGCAGTTATAACCCCCGAATAAGGCTAATAGAATTGTATTTTTAGGAAGTAGTGGAGATAGGCTCTTATATTTGAAGTAATCTAATCTAACCTAACCTAACCTAACCTAAACTAAAATAGATAATGAAGGTATAACTAACACTAATTATTTACAGCTTTTTTTTCCTTTTAGTGTGTAACTCAAGATGAGTGAGTAATCATTCATGACTTTATTAATCGATAAAATTCTATAGTATTGGGCCGGACTTCGTGGAAAGCCATATTGAGAATTAAAGAAGGCACTTCGTAATTTTCACACTAAATGTTTTATTTAAAACAAAGCAGTTTTGAGGGGAGGGTAAGGAGGGCGAAGGGTTATGAAAAGTGCACTGACGACCTCACCAATGAGTGCACTTTTCATAACCCTTCGCCCCTCCTTAACCTCCCCTCAAACTGCTTTGATATATATTTGTGCTTGATTTTCTGTTCTCTCACCTGATGATGGCGTTAGCCGAAACCGGTCGTGTTTAAATAAAACATTTAGTGTGGAAATTACGAAGTGCCTTCTTTAATTCTCTTTATTAATTGATGTTTTACATTATCCTAAGTGCATAAAAATTTCCATGTTTTCCAATTTAAATGGTCGACTCCCGCTTCCGTTTATCGTTTTGTTGTAAGGCACTTACTTAATCATGCCAGATAAACACCGTAGCACTAACTCTTGTGATTTCCAGAAAGTGCTGTTTCCTCTTCCGTCTTTCTGGGCGCCTCTTTGAGGACCTCTGGTGGTGGTGGCTGCCACTAAGTTGAGACACCAGTCGCCTTACAAAAATATCCCGAAAGCGAAGTGATACTGAGTGTGCTTTCGGAAAGTGGAATATTATTGTCTAAGCCCTTATTAAGTCTATATTTTTCACTGCCATTTTTCCTAGTTTAAGGTACACGCTTGACAATACTAAGTAATCACCTTTACCGTGGTTAACATATATACCCAAGTAATATTCAATCTCAGTCAAAATTCGACTCCCTAATTTGCGGAAAAGTTCAGAAAATTCAAAAGTTTTCACGTACCTCCAAGAAAAATCGACACTAGATTCTTAGGTGTGCCTTAAATTACGTGCAGGCAAGTATAACATACTGTTAAATGAATTACTTGGCCTACCCTTTCTTGCAGCCAAATTGCTGACTCACCTTTCTGTTAATAAATCCAGAGATGGATGGAAGAATTAAAGAAATGTTTTTGTTACACATACTAGGAACGTATCGCCACGTTGTAATTATCAAAGAATTTGCCTTTGTAACAGCACAATTTTTGTGACATACACTCTCATAATCTCTCTTAAATCGTCGTTAATATGCACCTTTATGTTCTGTAATAATGCATACTTATAACATGCTTTTGCCAATTTAAATTTCTTCCCAGAATATATATTAATTTCGTCTCGAAAAAAGTTGTGCCCACATTAAAGTCGACCTATTAATTTCAGCCTTAAAATATTGGCAGAAACTCGACCATCATGATGGTAAATGCGATAGTCGTTCATTGTAGTACCTCGCACAATATTTATAGGTCCACAAAAAATAATGGTGTAATTTACACGATTTGTCGGAGCGACGATTCATTGTCAGGAATTGGACAATTGTTTTGGAGCTCTTTTCGAATTGCACTTATTTTGCGCATTGTTACTTAATGAAGAGGAGAAGGAAATATTGTCATATTATGGATTTCTTCCGCCGATAATTCGCAAAAACTCTGAAATCTGTACGTGATATTTTCCAATGAGCATGCCTTTTTACGTTGGCATTATGTCAATAACAGTTTATATGAATAATATATCCAATTTGACAGTATACACTATAACGTGAATGCTTAGTCGTAATTAAAGCGAGACTAATCATGAACTTCTCAAGGGAAGATGAGAGAATGGAATGACGAGATGGCTCACAAACGCAGTTCAATATAGATGTCCATTTAAGAGAGAAAATAAAGAACGATCCTCCAGTGGAAGCTCGATCCAAAATTTCCGAACGAAACAAAACGGAGCCAAATTGACGATGGAAAGCAATAACTTAGTTTTCGAGGCTGTCAACTTCCGCCCCCTCTCATCCCATCCGCAGCCAATCCCCATTACGACGGCATTTCATTCCATTTGCCTGCGAAATCCCTCCCTCTTCCCTTTCGAATCTCTATCGTACTCATTCGATGGGAATTACGCCGACCAATCACAGACGCGACGGGAAACTGATACGTCAATACGAACCCGGTCCACGGAAATGTATTTATATATATGGAGATTAATCGGTGATCGATGTACGCCCGCGCCAACGGACTGGCGGGCTGTGTCACACAAAATTTTCGGCGCTTTTGTTTTATTTCTCGACGGATGATTCCCGATTCTTTTTCCGGCAGAAGTGAATGCAATATATCTTCGTTGCCGTGACGGTTGAGAGATTACCGTATGAATTTCGGAAAATTTGCTGGTATATGTGAAATGATATACAGTGATAGCTCCCATTGCGCAGGTCCAAACAGTAAGGGTTCTATTTTCGTAGTTTTTTTCGCTATGAATGAGAATGTTATAAAATGAAAATATAAATATGAATTAAAAAATAGTCCATTTAAAATAGTTCCCCAGCCAAAAATTATCCCATAAAAACCCTGCATGTATACCTTATAGCTAAATCCATAGCCTCATATCTAAATCATACTTCGGTTAGACGAAATTGAATTACAAACTTCAAATTCATAGTAATATTGTATTTCTAAGGAAAACTACCTAACCTATTTGAAAGTTAAAGTTGAGAAGCTTCATCTTACTTAATAAAGAAAATAAAGAAAAAGATTTCCAATAAAATTGTTTTGTCCTGGATAATATCTGCGAGACTCCTTGCATGGAGAATATACATTTCATTTTAAATATGTTTACTTATCTTCATTCTTAAATTAGCATTGCGAAGAAACCGTAGAGTGTTAAACTAGCGATAATTCAACTACCAGGATGAATACTGATTATAAAACAATATATTTCAATAATATTGTGCATGCACCCCCTGACATGGTGCATGCACCCCCTGCCACACGCCGAAAGGCGGCTTGCAGGGTACAAACATAGACATAGACAATATAGAGTAAGATGGAAAACGCAAGTAGCACAGATTGACCCGTAATTGTAACTTCCAAAGTACACATCATTCCCCCTGTTTATGGGGGTTATAAGGTTCAAACTGGCTTCAGGGTTGAATACTTTGTAGACATGCACTTTAGCATTCTTAATCGGAAGAAATAGGATTCGCATGATAGAGACATTTCGTTAACTCTATATATGTATGCATCTTTTTGAAAAATTTTGAACGCATTTTACGTAATTATCCAAAAATTCTCTTAGAGTCATGAATTCGACATGGATAAAAGGAATCAAAAAGCTGTTTTCATTAAAATATACACCAATCACTTTCGATTAAAAATTTTATTTGAGCATAATCTAGGAAAGACAGCTTTGATTGACGTAAAAATAGTGGGCGAAGGGTTATGAAAAGTGCACTGACGACCTCACCAATGAGTGCACTTTTCATAACCCTTCGCCCCTCCTTAACCTCCCCTCAAACTGCTTTNAAAGGAATCAAAAAGCTGTTTTCATTAAAATATACACCAATCACTTTCGATTAAAAATTTGATTTGAGCATAATCTAGGAAAGACAGCTTTGATTGACGTAAAATATTCCATGAAAATTGCAACTTTGATCAAATTACATAATTCGTTATTTATATTTTGAGAACAGAAGACAGTAAATAATTTAGTCAGAATCCTTTAAAACGATGAAGAGAGGTGTATCTTTTCGGTTTTACAGGTTGCTTGTTAAAGCACATACATACGTCTGCAAATTAAAGAATAAAAATTCCCTTTACAATTTTTGTCGCAAATTTTGTTTAATTAATGCATTCCCATTTAACATTCCTTCATTAATTAGATTGCATAGAGTAATATTAAATAAAAACCCGAAAAATATGACCTGTTAAATCTCCGCATAAATCTCCCGAAAACAACGGAAAAATATAAATAAACCGGCGCGATAAAAAATTAATTTCGCGGCAGAGCAAACGAACCAAAGAATAATCACTGGAAATTCCAAGCGCCAACCCGAATAAATATTTTGGTTTCCAACTCCTCCCCCACTTCGGTAAAAAAACCGAAAGAAATTTTACGTCGAATGAAGATTAACGAGAGTCATGTCCGTATCAAATGTGTAATCCTTCTTTGTTTTCGGTCCGCTGGGCGCCGCGACTCTGTCATTGGACTCTGTTATCTGTCACCCCCTCCCCTTTCTCCGACTGAGATTTTGTGTGTTTAATTGACGATTACGCCACCCCACGTGATGGCGCCGCTATCGAAATCCTCCTGCCACTCTTTTCGGTCCGCTCCAACACTCCCGGCATCGCCTCCCAGCCCTCCGCAGTGCCAATCTAGTCGCTACCCCTCCAATGCCCACATCATTCTCCCCCTTCTACGGATGATACTGGATCCAAAGCGGTCAATTAGACCGATTCTGTTGTTTAGCATTTGTGAATCGACCCTGACCAGAGATGGCGTTTTCCATTTCATCGTCATCATTTCAAAGCTAATACCAATTGTATTCTTAGAGATTTGCTTGTAGCCTCCTAATTTAGTGTTTACGGTAATGCTCATTACGTATTTATAAATTTAAAGATTCAAAAAGCGTCACTTCAGAATCATTCGGGTTCGAATTTGACGGACTCGTAAAAATCGATGCTCATCATTATTAATTAACAGTCCACAGATATCAGTTCTATAAGCCATCCGGTTCCATATATCAGTTAATCCATATATCAATTAAGCCATCCGGTTCCATGTCCGTCACATTTTCTCATAGTTTTTAATTTTAACACTAAACATTACCGGCCTCTCATAATCTGTCTTTCTCAATTGTCCCACATTCCAGCATCATTCCGATATGTACGGTCTTCAGTAGCTATCGTGCCTTAGCGTGTACCCGACACACATTTTTCGTGTTTTCACTAGTTTTCACGTCTTTTCGTGAATGATTTCCAGTAACTTTTGTCGTTATTCCACCTTGAAAGGAATTCTTCATTAGTTAGTTACGCGGTCTGCCCATTTAATTTTCATTATTTTTCTGTAGTACCTCTGTTAGTGTCACCGTTTATATTGCACAGCCATAAAAGAGCCCTTTTTATATACATTTTCATAAAACGTTTTCTAGTATAAATTGAATTCGTCAATTTAATTGTTTTCTATTGTTCTATTCTAGGCTGATATTGTTTCACGAGGGTTTTTTGTTTATTGTTCGGTTCTGTGACAGAACCCATGGATAAAAGTTTTATAATTAATTTTCAATCCAACATATTTGCAATCAATCAGGAAATACACAGTAATTCATATTTTCTATTCGAAATACGAAATTTCACTTGAAGTGGTAGTAGTATTGTTAAAAGTGCTTCGACAGCTGAGGTCATTTCGCACGTGAGCCCCCACGGGGAATCGAACCCGGGACCGCTTTCACTAGAGTCGAACGCGTTGCCTACTTGGCTATCTGGGAGCCCAATTTCACTTGAAATAATACTTTGAAGTAAGGTAACTAGAACCTCCCGCAAGATTTTTGAAGAGTCGTCTTAGTCTTAGGAAATACACCAAAGTTTTTGTATTTGATAATGCCATTATTATATTTTTCAATTCAACATCTACGTTGTTGAAAAAGGGCTGTGAAATGAACCAATTTCCTTGGATACCGATTTATTTCTCTCTGAAAGCTCCAATTACCGAAAAAGAACGGTTTTACCTTAAATCAGCGAATTCTGAGTGTGATATGTGACGCTTTGGATGCCATAAAATTTAATAAAATATAAATACATAATTCAAAGCACATCGTGAAAAACGATGGCGAAAGAAAGTGATTCAAAACTTCGGAAGCTAGGAAAGAGACGAAAGGGAAAGCAAATAACAGAATTTGTTGTAATAGATTACGTGAAGTTGAATTTATGATACAAAAAGAGGTGTTTACGAAAAAAGGTTTAGCATCGAGTAAGGAATTCCAGGGTACTTCATGAACCTATCGAGAATTAGTAAAATCAAAGTACTTACTTAACTGAGTGAAAAGGTAGCTTTTCGAATGGGAAAGAAAGAAAAAATCAACTCTCCATAACTTTCTACTTAAGAGAACAATGGTGTACATTGAGAATGCAATGATATGTTCTTTGCATTCGTTCTTGTCCTTCCTAGGAACGTATTCATCTTTCGAGGCTTATGCCTGAAAGCTGCATTTTACTTCCCTGCCTTCAGACCTCTTAGAAAAGGTAAACAACAGCATTCCTGGAACTCACGTTACCTTCTGAGGAATACGATAAGCGTTCATGACCATTTGGTAGACCACAACGACCTCATACGGGTTTATGCGAAAACTCTGTGTAGTGCGTTTTGTGCTTTAGTGCTTTTCGGTTCGGACGAATCGACACCATCTGAAGACTAAATTATATATACTTTTTAATACGGCATTCCCGCGATTTTGCATTTGTGGTGCGTTAAATATTGCATTTCTGTGTTTCCTCTTACGTTTTAGCAGTCAGAGGATTTTGGTTGAACTTTTATTGATATAAGTAAATGTTGTGACGTTAATAGTGACTGTTCTTCTCAGTGAAAGGTTCTTCCTTTGTTTGATCTTCAGTGATGGAATTCTTCGGACAATCTCTGAGCTTTCATTTAGAACTGGGAGTAACTGACTGAGGTCATGTTGGATGAGGGAGAGTTGCCATTGCAAACAGATCGGTTAATGTGGATTTAAACAGCCAGACTGATTTTGGTACCTCCTCTGTTGATGTGACGTTCGATTGGAAGTGAATGTGATTTTACAAACGTGACTGATCGGTTGAAGAGATGGATGATGAAGTTAGGTTTTGAATAGATTCTCATTGAAGTTTTTGTGGCTTTCGTGGTTTAGGTGTTGAATAACGTTGGGCAGTGAATCTAGTGAAGAGAGACTCCTTCGATGCTAAATGTCTGGGAATCCGAAGTCCGCGGGAAGCGAGGGCGTGGAGAAACAAGGTTCCTTAGATGGATGTCTGTCTTCAGGGTAAGTGCCAAAAAAATTCAAAATGATGTTCAAATTAAAGCTTCGGATATTTAAAACATTTCTTTCTTAGAGACCGAAAGAATAAATTAGAAATTTACACTTCATATCAGCGGAAATGTTTCTTTTCTTACTGTCCGTGAAGATGTATATTTGGAAGTTAGAAAGGCAGACATCGTTGTCTCTTACGGGCCTATAGCTACTTCAAACTTTCATATCACTGTCTGGTCAGGCTATGGGTTAAATAGGGCTGTAACATAGCCAAAGGTAAAGGAAAAATAAGTTACTTCTCCCGTAGTTTGTGGACTTTGAATGCAGTAAATACTTTCTAATCGAATTCACTTACACGTACGTATTCAGCGGCAGTCTCGGCAATTTTGAGCGCGGAAAATATTCGATTGTGGAACTATTCCAGAGCCAAGGTCTTGGGGAGAGTTAAGGTTTGTGGCCTTCCAGAGGAGAAGACAGACTGAATGCACGCATTAGAAGTATTTCCACAGCTAACTATATGCATCTGTATTTGACTCTGAACCAGGGGCGTAGCGAAAGAGGAGCCCACTTGACACTTGACCCCCGAGAAAGACGTGGTGTTTTAATACATACGTATATCATTATTTATGTAGATCATAATATAATTTAAATGGCATTTCACACTGTAGAAAATGGAAGTAGGAACGCCATAAAATATAAATTTTTCGCCAGAAATTCGACATTTTGGGTGAAAATTCTCCTATCCTTGGATCGTAGGCAGCTTCTAGTTTTCTTTACAGCTTTGCGACCACCACAACTCAGCGTCATTTTATACGAGAAACATATTTTTTTTTTATATTTACATCCAGATTTAAATTTGTCTGTCATTAATTGTGAACCACTTTTTTCAGTAGAATTGGTCAAGATAAGGAGATAAATTTGAGCTAGGTACGATAATTATTCAATATTAAGAATCTTAATTAATAATTCCTTAATTTAAGTCTACGTTTTACATAGTATCTCCTCCAAACAAACCAAACCGAACCCGATTGCTTCTTGGATCGAAGTTTGCCTTAATATGGTATAAAGTTGTTTTGGCCATCAGCTGTTCCAGCATGGCTCAGCTGAGCGATGCCGCTCGCTCTGTCGATCGGTCACGAATTTTACTGGAGGTAGTATCATGTTTATTTGGGTTTTGATGCATTGTTTCAGTAATAGCATTCAATATTCATTGTAAATAGTTATTCAGATCGTTGAGACTCCGGCTGGAATGTTCGAACACTGCGACCAAAATCAAGCGTTTACGTATCCATCGTCACGGACGTTGAACAAAGCGTATTCAAACTTAAGAAACTCCGACTGAGTCACTCTGCACATAATAAAAATCCTTTGATACCACAACCATTCTCTCTTACTCGCGTAATCCTTTCAGGATAAAGAATGGCCTTCTTTGAGTTCTGTTATCATGGTTTTTCCTGCTTAAAATCCCTCTCATTTTGGCCTTAGCAAAGCGGAGGAAAGCCAAAAGAGAGCGTCGCTCTAGAAATGCGTGTCTTTTGTAGTTCGCCACGCTTTTACCAATGCTTACATTTGTAATCGACAGTGGAGAGGGAAGTGGCGGGAGGATGGGGAGTATCGTATTTCAGAAGTCACAATAAGAGACGTATAGGCGACTGGAACCTTTGGAACGAAACACCGTGGGAGAAGGGTGTTGGAGGTAAAACACGTTTGCGTGGGTGTCAGTGACTCAAGAGATATAAGTGTTTAATAACAGTTGGTATGGATGAAAAGGTGCGGGGAAGTGCGTTCATTTCCATATGCCATTGACCTTTTATTGAGAAATTCTTTGGACTCGTTACCAAGGAAACGGATTTCCCCGCAAGATATTTAAACCGGATACAATATCAGAAAAATCATGGTTTTTTCCCGCGAAGATTGGGTTTTCATCCGGTTTCTCACATTGGGAGGCTTTTTTGATTGATTGTTTGAGAGAGTTTGGACATGGAGTCGGTGGGGAATCTTTTGAAATGTGGAAACTTGCTACGAAGCCCAAAGGAAATAAATCTCACTAGATTTTGTTTTCTTTAACATCATCCGGTTTCCTCGTAATAAATAACTGTGTATAATAGCGCGTTGATGGAAATAACGAACGAATTATATGTGGGAGGGAAGTGTATTTTAGTTTGCAATTCATGATATTCAGCAAATAAAGTTCAAGCTGATTATAAGCGTGGTGCGAGATGAATTCATTTGCGAATTTTAAAGAGGAAATACATTTTTTTAAAGGAGAATGGAATTTTCCTTATGCTTGGAATAAAAATGTTATAAAGCTATCGTATGTAGGATAGTTGATGCTTGAGTAAATGATTGACATGATGAAATTAAATAACGACCTGATCACGAGTTGCAAATCATTTAAGACATGAATATTCACCCTCAGTGGATCAGTCAGTTACTGAACTTAATGAATGCATTTTTCATTTAATGACCAGGAGCACGTGATCATCATAACAATCTTTACCTTGGTCTATGTGATTGTCATTACGGAGAAAGTTTTTTTCTTTTAATTCATCCTTCATAAAGAATAAAATACAGCTAATTCCTTCAAATAATTTTTATGAAATAATTATTTTAATTCAAGTTTTCTTGGCACACATTTTGAGTATGAGTCCAGTTATATAAGGGCATATAGGAGGAGAGAACCACTGTTCCGCCATCTATAATTTCAAAAAATTATCCTTTCTTTCCTGAAACGACCCTCAATTGCAAGGACCATAATTGGTGTCATCAAGGGGTATTTTTATGAGAAATATGAGACCGTCAAATTTTTCCATTAGATTCGTTTGGAAACGTATTCTGAGCTGTATGTATAAATAAGTTCTAGAGCCTTTGGTTTTTAAGGAGGGAATCCGATCTTTTGGGAGAACGAGTTACGAATGTATTATTTTTGGAGGCGCCGAAAGAAAATTTCAGCGGGGAAGTAAGGGATGGAGAATGATATAAGGTTACGCCCGGGAATTAAGTAAAGTGATCTCAAACCAATTAGTATTTCGGATATTGCGTTGGCCGAGCTGGCGAGGAAAAAATCACACTTAGCTTCCGCTACATCGTAAATCCACCTTTTCTTCCCTTCATGATGCTTCCTGCTCTCATAAAGAACCCCCATCTCTCCTATGGAAAATATAAAACCACCCACATCTTCTCCCGGGAAAATTTTATTCTTCCGAAAATTTTCTCCCTTTCTTAGGCCACTTACCATGTCACCCAAGAAGCCTCCCCTTCGAATCGATCCCCTGCCTAAACACGCGTTCTCATTCCCTTTTTAATTTCCAAAGTACGGAGTGATAAATAAAAGATGGAAAAAGAATGGAAGGTGAGAAAGCAAAGGGAGTTCCAGAAGAGGGATTCGTAGGATGTGTAAGAGGTATAGCTGATGCAATAGCTTGTGGCACTGTCAGGCGCAGTACGGAGAGAGAATAGTAGCAGTCGTGCATAATTCAGAATCAGTAGATTAGAGGCAAGATGAAACCGGGTCAATACCAGGGAATCAAACCAGAACCGAACAGAAAACCGAAACACAAAATATAGCCATTTTTTGCCGGAAGAAGGCCGGAACAGAATAACGTTATTTTTTTGTTCCGATTTTTGGTGTCAGGGCACATGATTTACCTTAGAGTAATTTTACCTTAGGAGGAAACTTTTCTAAAAACATGTAGTGGCAACTAGCAACTTACCAATGAATATTTTACATATAAGTTCAGCTGCTTTAATATTTATATTATTATTTTTTGTGTCACACGTATTACTAAAACAAACACTTTATAATAAAAACTGTTTGAGAGATGTAACATCTTAAAGGCCGAATCGAGAAGAACAGGTTAGAGCCGGTTCGACCTCGGAAGATTGAGGGAAACCAGAAATGAACCAAGAGTTGGTTTCTCATCTGAACAGGAACCGAATATATTACGGTTAGACGCCCTGTACAAAACGGGGCAATGCCACAGTGTATATACTAACCAGCTCCAATTTTAAAAATATAAAACATTTCAGACCAGAATGCGTCCTCTACATACGTTTCTTGAGCCATCATCATGATGGGTTTTCATTGTAAGATTCAAAGGGTCGGACTGAGAGATTTCGAAGATGATGTTTTTCATAACATTTTCGTCTCGATGTGGTTACGAGAGGAGTTGCGTGAGTAAATACGATATCTTAAGTGAGGAAACTGTCGTGCATATTTAAAAAGAGGGTCTCTCATCGTTTTCCGCGTTAAAATTCCTTTCCTTTTAATGAGGAATGCGATTCCCTCGCCTATCACTTAAGGAGGAGCAATTTCGGAAAGGAATAATTTCGAGAGTCGCGCTCTAAAGGAAAGTTTTCTTTTGCAATCTTGAGGAAATTCTCTGGGGATGCATATTAAAAAAATGGTATCAAATTTGTTTGGGATACGTAGTGGAGCGGGGAAAAGCTCTGAGAAAATAGAGGCAGCTTTTCTTTAATTATATTTTACTTAGTAATATTACTTAGTATTATTTACTGAACCTGTTTTATAATTAAACATAGATAAACAACCTACGATTCATTAGCGTTTGCTTTTTCCCGATCGAATTCTTTAAGTGAAATTATGGACGGTTGCTCGGAATAAATTCGGAGAAAATTAAAATTGGAGAGTATAATCCAGTCGAATGCTGTTTCCGATGAAACGAATGTTCGATCTACTAGTGTTTCAGAACGCTTGTTGAATAAAACATTCCTGTTTGTCATCCTTGAAATTTTATTACTCACGTAATCCCATGCAGTTAAAAAAGCAAGAGAAGGTTGTTTTAAAGAAATACAGCTGCGAGGATCTTATAATTTATACCTATCTTATTTGAATTTGTAAATTGCTTATAATAGTATACACGTTGAGAGTAATTGGAGGTTGATCTACCCGAGATTTTTCCAATCGCGGATCAGCATTACCTATTTCTTTTTACTTTCTTACGAATGGATTTTGTTATGGTGTCATAGTTCAGTTAATGAAAGAATCTTTCAGATGGAAAATGCTTTTAAGATAAGGTTTCACGGATGACAATTTTCAAAATAGAGGGAGTAAGGAACCTAAACTGTTCCAAACTTCCTTTTAGGATGTTGTTTATTTTTTGAAATCCCAAGGGTTCCTTCGGGTTCTTGCCAACGGATAATTACTGTTATTATCATGTGGTTATTTAAAAATAAAGCAAAGGCTAATGTAATCACCTGCGAAATTTTGATGCTCGATTTCTAAAGAGGGAAAATAGGGCAAAGATACATATTCAGAGTGAAAGTATACAATGCTCTAAGAAAGTACTTCCGCGATCTGCGAAGGATAATCAACATAGGTAGCTCCGTAGCTTTTTATTTTTAACAGTATTTCTAGGTGTATCATAGGCACTCCAGTAATTCACGACCCCGGGCTCAGTTTGCCCGTAGCCAGGGGCGGATAATATAATAAATCAGACAATACCAAGGCGCAAATGTCAGGTCGAAACCCTCATGAGTAATAATCATAGTTGGAAATTCCAATTACATAAAATGCATGGGAATTTAATCCATTTACCGCGGAAAGAAAGATCGAAAAATTAGACTTTAATAACTCTGTTACCAATCGCAATAAATAATGCGTCTTGCGTTGTATACAAATACTGCAAAAGCGTAATAGTAGCTTACTTAAATTGTCTTCATGGAATAACATATTTCTAAAAATTACTTATTTGAAGAACAAAAATATATATAAAATATTCTAAACTGTGAAACATTTATGAGGGTACTTCAAAAAGTTCCCTGAATTGGGATTTACTGCGTCAGGAATGTTTCAAAGGAAAATAAAATCCAGCGGAATTCTCGCGCAGTATCGCTGCGAGTTTCTAATAAGTAAAGTATTGAAAAATCCAAGCGCACAACAGTGGTTTGTATAAGTCTCTTCTTACGGAGACAGTATTTGTCTTCCGGAAACTTCTTCTGCGACATAAATATAAAAGGTACTGTGATTTCTTTTAGCGAAAGCTATGCGAAATAAATTGATTTAAAAACATTGAAAAATCCTGAAATTGTAGTACCCTAGTTAAAGTAGTGAAATTTCCTAGTAAACTCAATATTTTCGAGTAATCGTACTTTTTCCACATACATTTATTCACACGACTGGTTTCGACGAATGATCGTCATGAGAAAAAGTACGATTCTGCTTCCTTCATTTTATATGATGGATTTCCACCACATCTCGCCTGACTCTGTGAATTTCATTCAATATTTTCGTATGCGTTAAAGATCTTCTTTCGTGTTTTATTGGAAAAATATATCGACCACATACCTAAGTCTATGTTTAGGGAATATTATATTCAATTAACAAGAGAGAACAGTGGTTGTGCTGTGCAACTTTGCTTGCTCCAAATTTGGAAAGATAATGAGTTTCTTAGGCAATCTTTATCGAGACTCCCGATTGTCATTTGAAGATGAATCCGTAAGGGCGAGGCTTACAGATTGCGGTTAATCCACCGCTGCCCAGAGGTTGATGGAGGAGGATTCTAAGAACGATTACCCTGCTGGAGCAGGGGAATCATTCTTAGAATGTCAAAAATAAAAATATTGAGAGTTAACAACGAATTGCGCTCAAATATGTTGAGATTAAAATATCTGAGTGCCTCTATTCCATATGTTTTACTAAAGCATAGGCGTTGAAAATAACAAGATTGGTAGACCGCACTCTATGCTAAGTTCCACAAGCCCAATATTCCCTCGTCCATTTGCGAGGTACTTAGCTCTCCTTTTAAAGGTATTTAGGTGTATTGAAATTTCATAGCATCGGTAGTGCGGGGAACGAGAACAGGAAGACGTCGGCTGAGGGTCAAATATTTAAACTTCGGAGAGGAACTTGGGAGGTGGAATAATGGCGAGTGGTATAGGTGTGGATGGAAAGGGGGGTCTCGAAAACTTCCGCCCTTTTCGACAAAAACCGAACCCTAGGAACAAAACCGCTATCTTTTGTAAAAGGGTCGCGATCGGAACGCCTCGGCGGATTGGCGTCGGGAACGCGAACTAATCGGGAGGGAGGAATTTAGGGGAAATTCGAAGGCGGCTATTGTTTCTTAATTTCGCCTACTTTTCTTCATGGCGGGTGTGAAGTGGTGTAAAATTTTAGCGCTCTTTGAGATTGAAGGTGTGAACGAGATTAGAGTAGAAAGACTTCTTTTTTCTTAAGCTTGCTTCGAGAATTGAAAGAATTTTTCGAGCGTTTTTTCGAATTGTTCAGCGTTTAACTGACGTGTGAAAGCGAGTACCTTCTTGGACTTCGACGCAAATATTTTCAACTTACAGTAGTTAATTATTTACTTGAGCATTTTGCTTGTGGATGCTTAAATTAAACAGTGAAATTCACCGTTGATTAAATTCATAACTCTACCGGAAAATGATATATCTTGACGATTCAACAGAGAAAAGCGGAATTTTCTTCTATTAGTTGCAGGCTGAATAAACTTTAGGATTGATTCTCTGTATGTTAGTCCTAGATCATATTCATTGTGGCCTCTATATGTAGGTACAAAATATACTAAAATGTCATATAAAACTACATGATGTATATAGCGGAATTCCAAAGGATTAACCTCATATGATAATCTTCTTCCAAATTCTTGGTCATCGGAAAAAATACATCGAAACTAGACGGAACATTCATCCATATATTGTTTAACTGTCCACAAGTCTTTTCTTTTAATTGTTTCTTTTTGAATCTCACAGTGAGTTTACAATAACGAATTAAATCGAGACACTGGTTCTCATAAATTATGCAAGTCTCAAAATCTGATACTCGTTACTTTGAGCTTGATGTAGACTTGATAATTAATAATATTTTCTTTAAGTTTAATTGTAAAATTGCACAGTTATTTTAGTATGAATTTAAACCAAAGTCTCAGCAACTTAATTTCAGTAATATATCTTATTTAGAAAAGTTGAATGTTAGAAGGAATAACACTTCGTAACTTCAAGTGTTCTTTGCATTTTTCTTTAATAATGTGTGTGAAATTCCACGGAGTCAGTCTCGGCCTATTAATTCCATTATATTAGTGACTCGGGAAGGCCGTATAGAGAATGAGGAACGCCGAAATATATTCTAAATCGTGAGTAAAAACAAATCAATCGACATCAACGCATTGAGTTGGTGAATAATTATAATAATGACGTCTTTATTTAGGCGAATTTTGGTCTATTGAGACCATTCTTACAATTAACCTAGACGAACACAAACAACCATGCTCTAAACAGGATTCGAACCCGGGACCTCGGCGTTGCTAGGCTATCACGCTAACCTCACTAAATAGATTTTCATGGTGATATTAATGTTTTGCTAATGAAAATGCTGTACTTCCTGTGACTTAAATGATGATTGTAACTCTATTTAAAATTAGTTAAATTGTCTTAGAAAATTTTTCTGCTTTATTTAATAATTTTTATAGATATTTTTCTTTAAACTGAATACGCAAAGGCGTTACTTCGAGGAAGGGCATTAAAATTAAATATGCTGTACGTGCAAGATATGTACAAGAGATTTTATTTCCATTATTATTTTTATTTATATGCATTTACAGAATTCATTTTCTTTTCCTATATATAATCCCTACTTTATTTCCCAAATACCTTGTGAAAAAGTTCATCAGGCCACATTTTGTCCTCAAGTCACTCTCTGTTCATTCCACCTTCATAGTATATTAACAGAAATTTTGCATTTCCGTCATCACTTTTCGGCTCGTTGCATGTAAAAGGCTAATTTTAATTTCAATATAATTTATATCATCTCCGACCTGTCAGTAATATCTCGCATAAAGGAGAGCTCACTCTTTTTCAAGCTAAGTTATTTTTAAGAGGTATGCTCTTTCTCAGTGCAAGGTACATACATACATACTTTTATTGCTGTGCAATTCGGCCGAATTCCTTTGTAGCCCGCAAAGTCTCAAGCAGTCCCCTCTTTATTCCTTTTCCTTTTCGACCATCTCTTAATCTTCTCTTCGCTTCCTCTTGCATTCCCTCTTTTCTTCATTGTCTCCTTCCTTTCGAATATTTTCCATGGTCCTGTTCCTCGCCTTTGTCTCCTTGTCCCATCTTTCAAACGGTTCCCCCTCCGACATAGAGCACTTCCCGAAGAAAAGCCCAGGAATATCAAACTTTTCCGCCACCACAATTAGATTTTAATTAATTATTGAATCTCTCTTCCCCTCGTTTTGTCCCCTCCTTACTTCGTATGTGTGAAGAAAGAGCCGAGCGGCGGAATAAATGAGAGAGATGTGTTATAACTTCCGAAATAAGAAGGGTAAGAGGAGGTGGGGATGAATTGAAAGTAAGGTTACGCCTCAGAGGTGAGAATGAATTGGATGAACAAGAACGAGGGTTTTAGAATGAAGAGCCTTAACTTTGGTCGCAACCGTTCTTGCGCTTAATACTATCTGCTGTCGTTGTTGACTTCAACTTTTAGACGTGAAAAATTGCAATGACTGAACAGTAATTTCTAAATTGCCGTATTTCGATTTATAGAGGTTAAATGTAAGGTAAAGATTTTGTGAGGCTCAGAAACAAGTTTAACATAGAGATACTCGAACTTCGTCTTTTATAGCAGTGTGTTCATAATGTGCATACTGAGCTAATTAGCAAACGATCCCGAATTAATTGTTGAACTTCCAGATATCCAAGTGGGTAGCGCGTTCGTTTTTGTTGAAACTGTCGAAGAAGATATCGAAGAAATTTTAATTATTTGTATATATTTTAGCGAGCGTGAAGATATATTTATATGCACTGATGTAGGAAAGTAATTGGAGCCGCATTATTTTGTTAGCCTGAAATGATATTAAATCACATCGAATAGAGTAATTAGAGGCCGTCATTATAATCGCTAATTAATTAAATATTTTATCGGCGGTACCTCATGGAACGCCATGACAAACAACTTGTCATGGCGTTACTATGTTCTGATTTCGATAGTTCTAATTACCAGAATTCTTCATTCTATTCGCCTCTAATAAAATAGTATTTGTGAACATTGCACGGACCGTGGAAATATGTATGTCTCTGACCAGAACTGAGATCTCCAACTTTCCGGGCAGGTATTCTAACCAACTTAATTACCGTGCCAGGTTAAAATGCTAGCTCAGAAAGTAGGAGACCTGGGTTCGAGTCAGACCCATGTGTACATTTCTCTTTAAATTTATTAAATTTTTTGCAACTCCCATAGGCACACTTTACATTAATAAATAAGATTTTGATTCCAAGCCGCGCGGCTTTCCGTGTAACAAACTTTCCTATCTTTATTCCCTACGTAATGGCTATAGTAACCGCCAATCACTTGCATTTCACATACTAATATGAGAATTGGATGGATAACTTTTCGTTCCTCTTAAGTAAAGCAGGTGATAATAGCAGTCCATCAAAGAAACATCAATAATATCGATTGATTCTAAGAAGCATATCCGTGAAATAATATTTACTTTATAGATATTTTCAGTGTTTTCCCCTCTCGTTGTAACTCCTGATTCACATCTAATATCGATCTGCTTCTTCCAGATGCCCGTCAAACAAAATAACCCTGGTACATAAGACCCCTCATCAGTATCGTAGCGGAAGGGACTGAGGGAAAAGTTAATTTTGTAGCAAAACCTTCTTTTTAAGAGGTGAGGGAAAGTTGATTGGAAAGGCAGGGATGAGAGGGTAGGAAATGCCTCTAATGACTATCTTATCGATACTACTTGGAGAATTTCGTATTACGGAAGGACTGTTCGGAAGAAAAAACGAAAGAGACACCGTCCTTATTAAAAGTACGCCATCCCTGAGGCGTTTCACCTTGGGCTTTTTAGATCACGGTCAGGTTCGCGGCAGGAATTTTGTATATTTCATTCTAAATCATTCGACTTCCTTGACCGTCGGAAATTACGCGAAAGCAGTCGGAGATATCATTAAAGCTCTGCAATTACATGCCCCATGGCCGATTTGGGCAGAAGGGTATGGGTGAAAAGATTGAGCTCTCTGCAACGGCCATTGGGGATAAAGGAGAATTTTTGATGGAACGGGGGATTCGTAGAGATAAAAAAGAGCGGATGACGTTGATTGATGCCGAGGATCGGAAATTGGTAAAAGAAATCTTTTCCCCCTTCCCTTTCTAGAATCCTTTCCTCGCTGTCCGCGATATAAATTTCCTGAAGGGATGGTACGGCTTCGGTTGCCGATTTGGGAAATTTTCCCCTACCGTTTTTCGGGAGGTAAAAGTGGTAATGGTCGGGTTAAATCGGCGTGCCCCTCGGTGGTTTAGAAGTCCCGTTACCATCATGTGAGAGCAAGTCGGGACCATATGAAGCTCGCTTCTGAATCTGTTCCACTTACGGGCTCTATGATTCCCGCATGAGTTGTGAGTTGAGATACTTCTAATATTGAACTCATGATTTGGAAGCTATGCCGTCTTCATATTCCTCAGGAGTTGTGATAAAAATTTTCGAATTCACCGGTTTTATTCAATATCTTTAAAGAAGTTAAAGTGTTATTGAAGAACAAAATCATTACTGAAGTACTCTTTTCCATATTTTCTTCTCTCTGTACAGTGAAGTATACGTATATACGTACTTTTCGATCAGGCGGTTGTCTTATATTTAGAGCCCAAAATCATAATCAAACAGCTTTTTCTCGTTCTCTTTATCTCTTTAGTATCGACAACTCTCAACATATCCCATCTACATTCGTCCATACTTTCATCATACTAAAGAAATATAAAATACACCACTTATACTGGCCTATTGGACTTTCTTTCAGTTCGCATTTATTCATAACTCAGACATTGCTGACTGCTTCACTTGTTTTTGCCTCACATACTCCGCATATATTATTTTCCATATGTATGTATTCTTGAACCTTCTTTTATTTAAAATTTCAATATTTTTAGTGACCGTACTTTATCATTTTATTATATATTTTATAATTTTTATATTTTTTCTACTGTGTTTTCGCCGTTTCTTTCACCCCCCTTTTCCGTGGGTATTTTCCTGCATCGTGCGTTTTTCCATTGTCAACCTTCAGTTGCAAAGATATTTGGCCACACACTACTCTTGTGGTTTTCATTTTATCTTTGTATATAAAAACGACGTACATTCGTGGTTAGGTGGAAGAGAAACCCACATGAGCCTAACCTCGCCAATAAAGTGTCAATCTATATACCTATCTATCTATCATATAATCCAATCATAATATAGATCTATCATATAATCCAATCCAAGTTAACTTATATGCTTTTACTGACACATCCAAGTTTCGCTACCCGACAAGGTGTTAAGCGTATTTATGTTCATACCCTTAAGTAGGAGTAGAAATTATGAACAGAGTTTCATAATCTTTCAGGTTTCTTTCTCTAGGATTCACCGAAAGTTTTACTAGTTAAATAGTTATAATTCTTTCACAGATCAAAAAAATCAAATATTTTCAGTTAGATCAATTTGACCCGATAATCATCGAAATCTCTAGGTAGAGCCTAAAATGTACCTATCTTAGTCAAATTCTGAATTACTTAAGAATATGTATTTTATTCAATCTATTTGCGCTTTGCTTAAATTTACTTACAGTTTCCTTTAAGTCTAATTAACTATGTTTATTAGAAAGAAATTTAACAATGAAAAATGTGAGTCTCCATTAATTTGCAAGCCTCAGACACTGTATAACTGAAACATATTTACAAGATTAGTGCTTCATGTATTATGAATCATTCATTTCTATAAGATTCTAGTCTAAGTAATTCTTATAAATCTTTTTTATTTAAAATCATTATTAACAAACATCATTTTATTTTATTTACTATCTATAGGATCTCTGAGTGAGAAAACTGAAGCTCTAATATAACTTCAATGCAAAACTAAGGTTTAACACTTCTTAAACACTATATAAACCTATAATTCATATGGATCAAGATCATGTCATTTATGCGATTTTATTACATCGTATTCTCTATTAAGGTTGAAATATGCAGTATTTTATTTGCTGACATTAACACAGTTTTGCAAGTATTACATGCAAGGAAGTGCAATACAGGTTGATACGTATCTTTCTGTACGCTGGAGCGAATTTCAGCAATTGAAAACACTAGTTGCAAGGACCATTTTGATAGATCATTATGCAACTTAAAATACGACAAAATGTTGTTTTTTGGGTTCCTTTAGTTGCGAGGCCCTCTGTTAGCGCCTTCTGCGCCTATTGGTAACTCTCCCCTGTCTTAGCAAATTATATCACGGAGAAAGGGAGAATGTTCATGGAGATAATGTTTAGAGAGGTGGAGAATTGATGGAAAACATTCTTAATTTTATCAATATTTTAGGGAGGTTCTTACATCGGCGAGATTCACTGCATAAGGGTATATTGCTGGGTCTCATTGATCTCCACGAGCCGCTTTATTTCATTTCAAAGGTAAAATCTTACCTCTAAAAATATAGTTACGGATCTATAGATAAAAAGCACGTAGGACATTCGATACACAGTTTAATATGATAAACATAACATAAAAAGTTATTTTCTTCTGGAGTGTTTACGCTCCCACGTTATCTTTTATGTATTTCATCCTATTTCCAGAGTATCCATTAAAAGCCGTAAAGCACGATCAAAAGAAAAAGACGTAAAAATAAACATTCAAATTTGAAATTTAAAGCCGACGTGAAGGGGCGCGTGATGGTAAAGACGTCGCAGGTCATTAAAACCCTCGCGGTAAATTACAGTTTTCTCACCTGCGTAACGTCGGTGAAGATTCTTTTTTATTCTTTATTATTTACTAATTATGAGGGTGTCTGGAAACCTCCATTTGTTCCGTAAGAATATAATTCCAGTGCAGGAAAAAGGAGACCCATTATAGCCGTCGATAATATGATTGGAGCTCCTAGAAGGAAAATACCCTGAAGGTTTTTGCTAGGCCATTTTTTATGCACACGGTGTGTCTTCAAAAAGAAAACGCCTAGTAGGTAACGATTTTTATTAGTTTTTCCTTGAATACTTATATCACTTATAGCAATAGTATCGCTAATAAGGACTTCCTTCTTCAAAGTAACCTTTCGCGGAAATGTTTCCAATATCATCATGAAGCCCTTCTGATGCCAGGAACTTGTAGATGCACTCAATAAAATTTTCAGGTATCATCCACAGAAATAAATCACTGAAAGCCATGTCCGTTTCTGTCTCTCTTCAAAGAAATCCCCGGAGGACACGTCGATTAAAATGTATACAGACTTTAGCCACCGACGTGGAGAAAGGAGAAGAGGATTGGGTAGCGTCTTCGGTAGGCACCGCTTTTTTTGACTTTTTTAACCACTTCTCCATCCATCTTTCTTATCCTCTCTCTCATTCCTTAAAGACAGCCGGCTCTCTCATTTTGAATGAAAGGCCTCCGTCATAATCGTCTCCGATCGAATAAAGAATTCGAGAGCCGCCAGTGTTTTCGCCATTATAATTGCCGTGGAGGGTTTTTATTTTCCGCCGTAAATAACGAAGTGGAAGACGTTTCGGAGGCATATATAAAATGATGGAAATCATTATGATAATAATAATGTCGATGTGCAGGTTTTCCGTTTTTTTTTTACCCATCGGTCCCCAGAGAATTTTGGTCGGTGGATTTTTTTTTTCCTGCCCGGTTTTTTGGGCTCTCTCGGAGGTGAGAAAGGAGCGCGGGGGTACGGAACCTAAGAAATAAGGTTTTCCGGAGGCGTTGGAACTCTTACCCTCCTACGTAGGGGCAGGTGGGGTGGTTGCGATGGGTGTGGGTCGCCGGAAGTTAAAGGTGGCTCCTCCGTGGTAGTTACACCGGAAAAAGGGGGAGTGGGAGATGGTTAAAGTAGGGAGTCCATTTACGATTGGTTCCCGCTCTGGGGGAAGTTGGGGGCTCCGAGCCAATTAGGGCGTGGAAGTCCGAATGCACATCCATCCTCGAATGCCATAAACATGTCACGAGTCCCGCTCCGTTTCATAATCCCTTAAAAAGGAACCTCCTCGGATACCTTCGGACTCCTCACCGTCGACTTTGGTAATATTTCGTATCGGTACAGTAGTCAACCTGCAATTTCTCATGTAAATGAAAGGGGCAATTTTTCTCCGAGAAGGAAAGCATTTCTCGGAGAGAGATGGAATTCTTTCGAGGAACATAAACTTCTCTCCTTTTATTTCCATTTTATTTTGAAGAGCTCGGAGAATCTTTCCGTATGATTGGAAGGCGGCGGGGAAGGGACATTTACTTTAGATTTGTTGCCCGTCCGATCTTTTCTTTTAAAATGGAAATGGAACTGGTTAATTATTCCGGTTCCTAAACGGAATTTACATATCAATTTCAAGCGGAGATCGTTATAAAATTGAGGAAAATACGCATCTGCCAGTGGGAAATGTATTAGTATGGATTCGGCGAGCGGGGAGCAGACTGAATATTCAGATTTTTCGGGTGTCGTAAAGATTCGAATGGTTATATGGCAGAAAATTATACACGCGAGGAATTATATCTCATAGGAGCGTCCGAAATGATTTACGGTCGGGATAATAAGAATGATCGTAATGATTGGATGAAGCGGATTGGATTGAGATGGGAACCGATTTGGTAATAATACTATTGCAATTTCGGCATTTGCGTTGAAAACCGATTCGGACTTTATAATAAGTCTCCGCGAGAATTCAAATTGAGTTGAACACATCCAGAAAAGGTGCCGCGATCAAGATAGTCTGATTTAATATGAAAAATTCAGTCATAAAATACCTGCGGTGGGTAATCAATTTTTAGGAGCTTCTGTTGAGCAGAAGTCCCTGGGGAATAAATTTGGCGACGTGACTCTTTATGAGGAGCAAGATTGGGGAATAATATTTATGAAATTATCTTAATTAATTTTTGAGGTTAGTGACTTGCGTTTGGGATGACGACAAAAGAGTCAGTAGGGTCAAGCAAACTTCAAAAGCTTCCTATAAAACCTATTCCTAAACTTTTTCTAAGTTTCTGCCAACTTATCGTTGTCCATGAAACTGTCGGATCCGGAAGCGTTGGGCGATCGCTCCTTGATAATTTTGCTAAACATCCAATTTGCTTAAGCCATGACTAAGACTCATAGCTTAGCAAACTCATTGTGCTACGGTATTTTTAGAATTATTGCATTTTTCGCGACTGTGGTATTTCAACGGTATACTGTGGAGAATTAAGGCGCTATTATTGTTCTTGGTAGGTTCCCAGATAGTCACGTTGGTAGCGTTTTCGTCCTTGGTAAAAGCGGTCGCGGGATCGATTCCCGGCGGGAGCCCATATTCTCAAATTACCTTAGCTGTGGAAGGACTTTTAGTAATTACAGTACATTCTTCCTTTTCTTTTAAGAAAACATTCCTTTTGTGGTGGGTGACAGAATTGGATGGATCTAACTTTAGTATTTTGGAAAAATATTGATGATACAGGGTGCACGAATTATTTATTGATTCATTAACTCATGTGGAAATGTTTTTTCTATAGAGAAGAATTGACGGAAAAAGTTAAATGGCGTTGTAGAGAAAAGCAGAATCTTTTTCAGAAAGAAAGGGAATAGAACACTAAATGATGAAGCAAGGAAGTTTGGAATGAAAGAAAACTAATGTGATTTACCAATGAAGAGAAAGCTAATTTAACATTCAGGATAAATTTGAAAGTCTATGGCAGGTGAATCTTTTCCACACTTAAATGGTGTTCTTTTCTGATGACAGGAGTACAAATGAGGTTAGAAGAGGTATACCAGTAGCCAAGGAAGCTTTCATGAAGCGAAGGAAATGATGACGAATGGTCTTAATATAGAAATCAGAGAAAGATTGGCAAAATCCTTGGTATGGAGTGTTTTGCTATATGAATGTTAAACGTCGATCCTAGAAATTAAATAATAATAATATTGAAGTAAAGATTTGTTATATCGCAAGATTTAGCTAGTAGCTCATAATTTCATAATAGTTTGAATTTATATTCCATTACATTAATATTTTATTAACATATATCGAAATTATTGATAGTATGGCATGTAAGTTTAATATTACCGACGGAAACAGTCCCTTGTAAAAGAACTTTTATGCAATTTTCTGTTACATTTTTGATTCTTAGAAGAGCTTATTCCGTTGGAAATACTTCGCTGAAGCTTAATTTAAACAAAACATAAAGAAAGTATTGTGATTTTATGTGTCTACATTCTATATGTGCAAGCATTCGATGCCTAAAGCTAGAAGAAACTTTAAAATTGCATCCTCGATTTGGTCAGTTTTGATAGACCTTTACATATATATTTGCAGTTTACCGCCAATAATTCTAGAATGTTTTAAGCATGTTTCAGTTTTTAAAATATTTGAAATAATTGCAATTTAAAACCGTGTACATAATTGAATTGAGGTTAACGACATAAGTCTGATAATTGCGTCCATTACTTGAAAAAGATCGGTCCATAACTTATATGCAAATTTGTTTGCTTTACAAAGTACACAGCGACGAAAATTGTCAACTCAATTACAGAGTCCATTTATATTGAAATCAAATTTTGATAGGATCGACTATCACAAGCCTAGCACAAGCCAAATATATCCCAAAGTAAAATATTAATTAATATTAAAATGAGGTCACCCATTTTATCGACGGAAAAGCGCTACGATTGATGATGCTCTAAATAAAGCTCATTTCGAACGTCAGACGGATGTTCAATATTTTGGTAATTGTGACCGAAAGTGAGACATGTAGTTATTTTAATATGCTATTGCCGTCATATTACCTTTTCTAAGAATGCCGATGTGCATAGGATTAAAACTTCAGCGATCATACCATCATTAATTTAAGATTTTTTAAATTTTTCTGTAGGGACGGAAAATTTATCTTTCAATTAATTTTTTATCGGCCTTGTTTACTGCGGTCATAACATGTAAAATACGGGAGTGTTAGTTCTGCCGAATGATAGTGATCGTTTTGGTCTAAAGCGGTGACATTTGTTACTCATAGAACAATTAGGTCTATGGACCATGGGATCATGCTTTTCGCTTTTATTTGCTGATATTGGTGTTATGTCTCAGTGTAGAAAGTAAGGGAAAATTACAAATTACTTCGTTTCTCATATAGCTTAGCCACTTTACTCCATCTTCGATGCTGTTTGTAGATAGCGGTAATCATTGACGCAAGGTTAGATGGAAGAAGAGACTTTTCAGTCTCAATCTCGCCTTTAATAAAGACCTTATTATTATTATTATAACATGTAAAATACATGGGTGTTGTCAAATGTAAAAACTTACTGATTTTCAGATACTATTTGTACGCTCATAGGATTTAATGCATGTTTGGTTCGGTATTATAGTAGCACTTTATCTATCCAAAAAATCTCTCCTTTTATAATCTCCATTATGCGGGGCCGAGAAAAATATCCGCTAGGTACCTCATCCGATGACAAATATTATTAAGTTCTTTGAATTGGTTAAGCTTCGAAATTCAATCTTTTAAAGTTTCTCATTCTTTAGCGAGAAGAATTTTGGAACCCTTACCAATCGAGCTTTATTGAAGCAATTCTTAAAAAATGGCATAGTCTTCTTGGCTGCTCATTGCGATTTTCTTAATTACCTTAGTCCTGGACGAATTACAGCAGCAATTAATAACTGCTATATTAAACTGTAATTGGGAAATAGTCTCTTCGGCAAACGATTCAAGCCTTGAAAGGAACTAAGAACGATACTTTGTCAAAATGTAGCTTTCTTTACAACAGGAGGAGGGTTTTTTGTTTTTAATTTTATTTTATGAAGGGAATGACATATCTCGGTGTGGAGAAGGCACAGGTAGTGGGAGAGGGCATCTCTCCGTGAAAACCACATTTTCAGCTCCTTCTTCAGCCAGATGGTCTTTGCTGAAATGATGGCCTGTCGAGCTGCTGCAGAGTTGGAACTGGTTTTGATGGACACAAATTTCGGGAACACACCGAATTTCAGACACTTATTTATAAAATAAATGTTCAAGGAAGCTGCTCTGAATTTAGTTAAGTATTTCCTATAGAGTTTTGCTTGCGTAGCCGTACTTGCTCTTAAAATAAAATTGTTATGTTCAAGCGTGACTTCGTGGAATGGACACAACATTTCCGAGGAAAAAGACTTCTTGGTAACTTCCACACAATTTTTTATTTTTACGACGCGTTTCGTCAATGATTTGTCATCTTCTGGAGGGTTTCCTTATTTTTCATGTCTATATATGTAATAATAAACCGTCCATAAGAATATTGTATGGCTAGAACATTTTAGTATTTCAGTTCTATCAAAATACTTCTATCACTTATTAGGATGGTTACAATCAAATGAAAATTACCGACGGATACGCCCCAAACACTCTTCGCTGTAGGCGCTAATATACCTTGGGACTAAATAGAGACACAATAGATCCCCTCCAGTAAAGGATCTAATCATTATTTTAGTAATGATAATTAAAGATTTTTAATAGCACAAATGGGATGTGAATTTTGTGAAGAAGCCAAGATAATCCTCTGAAAACAGCGAGCGGAGAATATATTTTTTAGACATGATATGATATTATCCTTTATATTTCCCCGTGAATGTTTGCTCTCGGACCTTATTTCATTTTCATTCCCTCGATCAAAAGAAATTTCGCCAGAAAATATCGGAAAATGAGGCGGACTTCGGCAAGCCATGTTGGCTGTGGTGAAGAGAGAGAAGGGGTCAGTCGCATTAGTGAAAATGGACTTTCAGCGCCGTTCTGGAGGAACGAGTGGGGGGAGAGAGGTTTGGAAAAAGGGAGCAAATTGAACGTAAGAGGAAAGGGTGTGAGAATCCCCAAGGATGCTCTGAGAAGGAAGGGGGAGATAGTGACCAATCGCATACGGGGAGTCCTTTAATTAAAAAGAGACCCTAAGGGTAAGGAAACGACGGATATAATAACAAGGATAATAGGAAGCGGTTTGAAACTTGGAGGCAAAAAAACGCCACTCGTTCTGATATCGGAGGAAAAAAATGTTTCATTAATTACCCGCCTTCAGTTACCTTAAAGCACAGTTAATATCCAACTCTTTTACCGTCTCCCTCTTCATCCAATTCCATTCCCTTCTCCTTCGTCGCCTTAACGTTTTTTTTTTTTTGCCTCGCTTCCCTCTTGATTATTTCGTCGCGAAAAAATAGCCGATAAATGCGCGCCTTGGAAAACACTGAGGTTCCCATCCCGTGTTTGCCCCTTGGAAACATTTTCCGGAATGGTCCAGGGGGCACTTTTTAAAAATGAAAATACTTTTTAATCCTTCTGGCTCGTCGCGCGCCCTCTTTCCAGCCTGCGTCAGGATCGGCATTCGGTTTCGCTTCATTATCTCAAGGGTGCGCAAAAAATGTTCGACAAGGAATAACAGAGGGGTCTCACTTGCACGCCTTTCCCCCAACACTCCTTTTCCAGTTTCCTTTCATCTCATTCCTTATGCGGCGGTAATGTTTCTGACGATTTTTATTCCTGTTATTTTTGGAAATGCATAAAAAATGTGAATTTTTCCCTCCGAACCCCCAAATACACTCGTTTGCTGCGTGATTAATTTCACTCTCACAGTTTCTTCTATAAGTTATGGATGTTAAAGATCTGAGAGACCTAGATGTTTTAATTAAAAAGATTGATACGTTGTTGGTGGATTACACGGTCTTGTGTGTGGATTTACAAGCACACCTTGCTTTACAAATGTATTCCTTCCGTAGGGTTTTTTGTAGAGTTGAAATTCCTTGATCGAAATAAGTTATTCATATATATATATATATATATATGCTTGTTCATGCATGTATCTAATATCTTAGGTATGTATGTACTACCGTGTCCGTAATGTGCCGGTTTCAACGCTAGAGCAGCGTTTTTCAGCATTTATAGCTTCAAGTTCCACTTTACATCTCCTCGAAGCAGGTAGGTCCCACCTAGGGGTAAACAATATGTTTTTCTAATTTAGTTTGCTGATAAACATCCAAGCGGTTGGTTTACCCTGCGATAGAGGATTTAAATTAGAGCTGACAGCGGAGCGAAGTGAATGAAAAACTGCTGAATGAAAAGACTCGAACTTCAGTTGTTTGTGTTCATTAGAAAAGCCAAATAATTCATTAGAAATAGGTATAACTTTCTTATACTTAATGATTCGTTTGTAGGCGAATATCTTTCTCCAGAAAATATTACTCTCAAATTATTTTCAGTTATTCATATCTATGACGCTTCGAATATGATGTCGATCATCTGATGAAAACGTGGCAGGAGTAAACTCTTTTTTTTTCATAGGTATATAACTAGCTAAGTAGTAGTATAAAAGTATATATGTATCTCCAGTGTATATATGTAGCTAAGTTATTCTTTACGACAATTGGTATTAAGTACATTTTAAAATACAATAACAAGTGTAAGGATAATTTGCCACCTTGATTTATGCAGGTTGTAAATTAGCGAGTGATACGGAATTTTAAGCTTTCCTGATACCTTCAGAAAACAATGAAACACCACGTTAAATATATGTGAACACGATATTATGAAAGATTATGTTAAGCTAAAAATACTCAATACCTATTCGGGTCTTCCTATTCAATAACCAACCAATTTCACGGTTTCATAGTTATTAGAAACTCGACCTTTCTGCGTCCTATTTTATCGGATTCACGTGATCTTGAATTTATTCCTTAGTATTCATTAAATTTATTATTTTGAATTAAATTTTAAATTCTTTATGAACCGAGCTATGCGTGTGGTTCTCATAAACGTCAAGTATTATTTATGCTTCCTCAAGTCAAGATATTCGTGATTGACCTCTTAATAAACCAATTAATTGCGTGGATATAATTACTTAATTAAATGCATAATAAAATTAATTTTTTAGCGTTTCTTTTTCCCCTTTCATCTCTTTTCGTGAGATTTTCTACTCAACAGCTGCCTATGATTGAGAATAAATGATTTTTAGCCGATGTTTCGATCGATAAGAGCACATTGCAGTTGGAACGAAAAGTCAATGATAAAGTCGCGCCATGGCTGATGGAAATTCCATGGCCGAAAGGTATTGTAAATTTTGCTACTTGAAAGGATAATAAAAATTCAATGTATGTAGCAGAATATTTCATTATAATTCTTCTCTGAAATCAGGTCAATCATTTTGATTTCCATATTGTCAACACCATGCTAAATTATATCTAAAAAAAAGTGTGACTAACAAAACTTAAGATGGGCTTACGTTATCGGTCACAGAACGCCATATAGTTTAGCTAAGCATTAACTTTATGTTGTTTGAACAATACTTTAATTCTAATTAATTTTATCAATTTAAGAATTATGGTATTCATCAGTATTATCAATCAGACCAATATTATTATTTCAAAAGGATATCAAACAGTCCATATGGCCTGGTTGCGGTCTCTCTACATTTATTATGCGATAATTCGAATCGTCAGCCTTCATCGAAAGATAAGTATTGAGTTTTCTCTTGTATAAATTTATTAAAGTTATCAATTCAACGTATATAAATTCCATTGATAAATATTTTTGTTTTAGTTTAACAATTACTCTAATAGAAAGAGCCGATCACATCCTTCTGAGGATTTTATACTTATGGATACTTTAAGAGTTGGGTTTTTCCTTTCGTTGCTTATCACTTGAGACCCACGTGGATACCAAGTGGATAGTTGATTATGCAAAGGTAAATAATTAGGAAGCAACAAGAATAAAGAGTAAGCGTTCAATTGCTGTTTGGAAAGCTAATAAGGTGGCGTGGTTGCTCATTCTGCTTCCCATTGCATATTCCGATTGACGACGCCATAATACCGGCATGTAGGGTATTATGCCTAGTATGCATCGTTGCATCAAGGATTTGAAATTAATTACCATATACCAAATACCGTACTTGCGTTCCGTATGATAAATCATTGATGCATAATGTTTAGCGCTTCCCTATAAGTGTGCTGCAATAGAGCTCTTCATGTTCAATGCAAATTCCGGATGATTAGTTAGGTTCATATTTTTTATGAAATTTACGCTCTTAATTTAATGAAATGTTTTATTTTTCAATTGGAATTTGCCGCGGTTGCGTTCAAAATTCCTCCTCGCGATTTTTCCTTTAAGAATACGAAATCAGACGAATCTAGTATATATGGTTTAGTGCTCCGCGAGGTTTGAATCGAATAGATATGAAGCGAACTTTAAAAGATTGGGTGAGTCTTTCGGCGTTTCTCTCTCATTCGCCTGTAGGTATTGCTTTCGTTTTTACACTTTACTGACTCAGTCAACCCTTCAGCCATTGGGTACCTTTTCCCTCTTCTCTATTCCTCCTGGCCCTTATTCGGAAGGCCGACTTACACTCCCTAGGACGTATCTCTTCGTAATTACGGAATTAAAACTCGGAGTGGACGAGGTAGGGAACGAGAGTGCACGTGTGGATCAATGAGGAGAATTGAGTTAGTGAGGCGACTATCGAGCTAACTCCTCTCTACCTTCTGTTGACGTTCTTCTTGATCATGTCTTAATTAAAAAGATTGATACGTTGTTGGTGGATTACTCGGTCTTGTGCGTGGATTTACAAGCACACCTTGCTTTACAAATGTAACCCTTCCGTACGGTAATTTGTAGAGTTGAAATTCCTTGATCGAAATAAGTTATTCAACATTTTTGATTCTTAGAAGAGCTTATTCCGTTGGAAATACTTCGCTGAAGCTTAATTTAAACAAAACATAAAGAAAGTATTGTGATTTTATGTGNGTAATTACGGAATTAAAACTCGGAGTGGACGAGGTAGGGAACGAGAGTGCACGTGTGGATCAATGAGGAGAATTGAGTTAGTGAGGCGACTATCGAGCTAACTCCTCTCTACCTTCTGTTGACGTTCTTCTTGATCATGTCTCTTCACTCACCTAATCATGCGCCATGTGCACGTTGACCATAGGCGCTTTACTTTCAAGGAAATTCCTTTATTGATATTTTTTCATCTTAGAAGTTATAATTACTTGAAATTATTTTTTACTTATTTAGATTGAAGATGATTGTAGATTATTTTGTAAAATAATTCACTTTATGGCGTTTTTCAGTTACTAAACCATAGTCAACCGAGATTTTAATTAAGTAGTTGAGTGGGTATTTTTAAGAAATTATTTTTCGTCATAAAATGATCATCTTAGAATCCTACGATTACATGACACCAAAGAAGGATCAGTTGAACTGGAACGTTATGCCTAATTAAAAATACAACAATTATTGCGTGATAACTTATGATTAAACTATCGTAATCGACTTTAATTGCAAGGAAATAATAATCAAGTTGATCAGAATGTGTGTCGTGAAACATAGAGAGTAAGTTCATTAGAAATTTTTAAAATTAACCTTTTAGAAATTAATATTTAACCGAATAGCTTCTCTTACGACCTTATCTAAACAATTTTTAATTGCTTATTAAATTTTCATTTCGATATAACCTATCCTTCTTTCTCCTGGGAGTTTTATTTACAATGTTTATTTATATGTCCGAAAGCAAAACGTTAGCCGAAAATTTTGTGAAGGATTGCTTGTTGGCCGATTTATTACCGAATAAAAATCTTTTGCTCTCATTCGCTCTGTCGTTTCATTATATTTACGGACTGAGAAAAAATCGGGAAAATAGCTTACGAAGCAGTATTCTAACGGAATGGAGTTCACGGTAAACTCATATCTCCATCAATTCGTTAGATTAAGCCCCTGCTCTACCTTCCTTTAGCATAGGCTAGCGAGATCCCTCGAGTGATAGCCTATATGGTGTGGCACCGCCGTCAATTCCTAGTTAGATGGAATTAGAATGTCATTTAAACATGCGTAGCGTGGAATGGATGAGAGGCTGCCGCTAAGGTGGAGTAGCGATGACGGTGGCGCAGAGATCGAGATTGGTGCCGTAGAGTGGCTTACGACGAGATGAGGACGAGAATGGTGCGATAGCTCATGGAGCCAATAAGTTAAGAAGTCGAAATATATATTTTTTTCGTTCCCAACCTTGCGACAATTTGAATCTTATCAGGTATCAGCTTTAAAACTCGTTATACCTGTGCAAATTGAACGTTTACATTTAATTTTACATGATCATCGAGTTATTAAAGACGAATCAGATAAACGTAACTAATTGAAAACAAATCCAAATTAAATTATGGTTTAGAATTTTGGGAGCAGCGTATAGTAATACGCTAAAGCATGCAGTTATTCTGCAAAAAAGAATAATCAGGCGCATTTGTTTAAGAAATGGTTTTGAACATTCGTTCCCATTATTTGTATCATTGTTAATATTCCCTCTACATCATTTGTTTTTATTTAAGGTATTAAAATTATTTTATGTCATGAGTGGTAATATGCCTTCTATCAGTGATAGTGCAACTAAGTTTAATTTGAGGATAGGTAATGTTTATTCAATTAGTCTCAATTTGAGTGTTTTTAAGAAATGTTTTGTTTATATGGGCCAAAAGATATTTAATATGTTACCTCGAAATATTTAAAGTGTCAAAAATTATAGAAAATCATTTAGTCTCACAAAGTTTGGCCAAAATGGCTTTTGGCTAATGAGGGAATTGCAAGTCTTTTTTTGAGCTGTACTGTTTTATTTATTCTACCTAATCATCTTCCTGTTATGTTCACTTCCTTATTATCCTTGTAAATTGATCAATTTGTTATTTCTGTGCTCTTAGTTTGTTTTTTTAGAATGATTTTTTTTTTCTGCAAAGCAAATATATTTTGTATATGATGGTTACCTCAGCACAGGTAAACCTAAGAGGCAGCCTAAAGCTTTCCGTTTCTTTTTTTCTTAATTCTCATCTAATTATTGTTTTCCTATGTTGAAAGCAATAAATACATATCAATATCATATAGCAATCGCACTAATTAATTAAACATTTATTTTTGTTTTTGGTAACCTATCATTGATTCCATCGAGTACATCGTTCTCTTCATAAAATATCCGTAAGGTAATAAATGAAAAGGTAAATAAGAATTATTAAAAGAGACAATGCCTGATATATATTATTTCTTTAAACACAAAATACCTTGAAAAGTTCGAAATTAAAACGAATGAAGCGCTCAAAAAGGCGGGTAGAGAGAGTAAATCGCAGAAAAACTTTTTCCGATACAAAAACATAAAAGGCTGCGATTATTGGTCGCACTGATTTATGCTCGAGATCAAGGAGAACTCAAACTTTGAAGGCATAACTCATTAAAAATATGAAACAAACCAGAAAAAGGGGCTTAAAAGCAAACCTGTTGCTGCCAGAAAGAAGAAAGTTGTGTCCTTTGATAAAGTAAAAGGGGAACGTAAAGCGGCACGTTAAGGCACTCCGACAGAGAGAGCGTCCACAAATAAAAAATAAAACGAAAAATCCATCCTAAATAAACGCTCCATTGAAAATTTTGGGGCTTACCTTTCCTCCACTTTTCTAAGTGCCATAATTTTCTCGTATTAAGAGGAATTACAAGTTGACCAATTGCTATTTTTGGAATTTCCAAAGAAGATTATACGATTTCCCAATTAATGGGGGAACTAGTTAGAGGAAGCCGTCGGAAAGGACCGTCATACACAGAATACAGTAGCTTCAGACTGCTTTGGAGGAACAATGTTTCCGATATTAACGCTCGCTTTCTTAGCTGATATTCTCCTCAATGTAACAATGCAAAATGATATTTTCTTACCAAACTTTAACAATAACAAGTTTTTTTCTGCAAACGATGAATAATAAAATTAACTATAAAGAAATCTTGTTTAATGGAAGTTAATTAGTCTAGTATGTATCTCTTGGAAGTTTACGTTGAAATTGCTTGGTGAAATTGATAACAAAGAAAAGAGAGAAGAAAAATGATAAAATTTTATAATTTATAGGAAATAATCTCAGTGTGCGAAGGCATTACTTTCCCTTTCCCACTCCAGACCTTCCATTATTATAGGAAATACTCTAATCTAGATTTCGAATTCCAAGTGTTTTTGAGATTTTCACATTGACTTATAGAACACGAATTGGGAATTCATGATTTCGGGCACATAATCAGAATCCAAGGTGTAATTTTTCAAAAACCCTGACCAATCGCTTGTATTCCTTAAAGATAGACAGATGGACCCTAAATGATTATTATTACTTATATTTTACAGATGAACTGATAGTCCGGTGGTAACTTATTACTATTCTACAATAA
>KZ308772.1:21879-64402 GCA_000376725.2 Ladona fulva | reverse complement strand
GGAGACCCGGGTTCGATTCCCGGCTGCGGCAGACTTTTTCTCTTTCAATTTCTTCTTCTAAATTCAAAGCATGTGTACCATGCGTATCTCATCGCTTTTCTAGTCTTACAAAGTTATGGCTTTTGGCTAATGAGGGAATTACATGTCTTTTTTGAGTTGTACTGATTTATTTTTTCTATCTAATCATCTTCCTATTATGTTCACTTCCTTATTAGTCTTGTAAATTTATCAAGTTGTTATTTCTGTGCTTTTAGTTTGTTTTTTTGGAATGTTTTCTTTTCTGCAACGCATGTATATTTTGTATATGATGGTTGTCTCAGGACAGGTAAACCTATGAGGCAACCTAAAGCTTTCAGTTTCCTTTTTTGTAAAATCTCATCTCGTATGTATTTTTTCTATGTTGAAAGCAATAAATATATATCAACATTAAATACGTACACCGTAACTGCTCGAATCTAAGAGGATGTTTTTCTCGCTTCCGGACTTTCCGGATGACATAGGCCGTTCCGATCGTGCGAGAAAGATCAGAGAAATAGATGCCAGAACGAATAGATTCAAGAACTCATTCTTTCCGCGAACGATACGCGAAAATAATCGATTAGGGAAATAGAGTCATGGTGCATGCACCCCCTGCCACACGCCGAAAGGCGGCTTGCAGGGTAAAAACATAGACATAGACATGATCGGAAGCAAAATCCTCGACGTCAATCGGTTTGCATGATCTAGATATTTTTGTCTCTCAGTATAGATAACAGCTTAGTGAAATTCTGTTCGAGACCAAGTTTCATCAACATTATTTCTTCTCACAAAACTTTCATACGATGGGTACAGTTTGCGCCGTCGCGGTATAAACTGAGATGCGCATTTGATTCTGGGAAACGTTACGAACGCGTTATTTTCCTCGGATTAGAGAGATCAAATGTTGATCAGCCGAATTCTTAGGTATTTAATTATGCATTACTATCATTAATTATCATCAAAAATTACTTTCTTCTCTTGTGGAACTCCATAAACGGGGGAGTGGGGTTATCTTAGAATCGGGTGTGTTTTAAAGTTCTGCAAACACGGTATATCAGTGGTGCAGAAAATCGGTTCCGCCGCACACTTCTATTCGACCCGCGAAAGTATCACAGTCACGTAAACTATTAGTTACCACAGAAGAAAACACCTTTGTACATCTTCCACTCGGTTTAATTTTAACTGCCGGTTAAATTTAGCTCGTTTAAAGATTAATTAAAGGTTTTATTTCATATATAGGTTAGGAATCATCAGACAAAGAGAATGCTCCCGTGTAACTGAGCAACGAGTTCTACTAGGTTTCTACTTTGATTCACGGTGAGAAACTTCGTTCGAAATTACCTAAGCTGTCGAGACACTTTTAACAATTCTACTACTAGAACGCTTAAGTAAATTTACGAAAGTATAAATGATATAATGAGAAAAATTATATCTTTGGTTTCTTCTAAAAGGAGTTTTCATGTGGAATATTTTACCCATATTGCTCAAACTAAGAGTATGGTGTGATGTTTTGTGTATGTATTAAAGTTTCCCTGATATCAAAAGTTTTGTACGTATCCTATAGTATTATAATTATCGGCGGACATAATTAGGATTACCTCCTCTTCATACAAAAACTTTTATGCGAACATTTTTTATTTAACCATCCGCCTATCAAGGCGAAATTTAAAAAAATGCTCGTCCTTACATACTTGATGGGAAATTCAAATTTGTTGATCAAGTTTGAATAATAACCAAACCTTTCCATTACTCTAATTTTATTCTTTTATACGTTTTGAGACGCTGAATAGTAGTCCAAATAATTTTTAATCATCGGAATTTCTAGCATTTAAGTACAAGCTTATGCAATTGTATTTTATTGTAACTTAGCTCTGGAAATTATCTACAGATACGCACGTTATCAAAAATAGATATCTAAGCCCAGCGTATGGAAATAATTTACTCAGAAAATAAGCGAGCTCAAAAAGATGCGTATGTTGATTATTTACTCGGTTAAAAGTTAAATTTTCAACAGGCATCCTTGATTATAGATATTTCGAACATTAAAGAAATTTTTATCTAAATAGACTTTTAAGAATGAGAATATAGCATGTGCATAAATTAAATAGCCCATTACTTGTTCTCACGTAGTATGGTCTTATCGCGGACGGGAATTACGACTCTCTCGCATGCTATGTCCAGGAGGACCTTTGTAACCTTAATTAGATAGTGAAATAATCCGTCAAATATGGCTCAGTAACCATCCTCCTATTAATTTCCATGATGATCCTGTTATATGAGAGATATCTTTCACCTTTATTTCCACATGTTTGCTATTTACAATATATATGTAATTTAAATAAACAAAACTTGGTTATTATCTCAAAAAGTTTCATACAATCCGTTTCTTCTGAGATAATAATGCCTGATTTCACTTACTTTAATGAGCTATCCTTTTTCTTTGAGATACCTACGCATACTTATATATTAATTAATAATTTTTAAATATTTATTTTGAAAGTCGTTTTTCAGATAGCTTCAGAATTTTTTGATAATTATTTTCTATTTTTACTTAGTTTCTTTAAAATTTATCTCAATGATAAATCCGAATTCTATGATTGTGGTGGTAGTAATAGTTTTAAAAGTGCTTCGACGACAAGTGTCATTTAGCACATATGGACTCCCACTGGGAATCGAACCCGGGACTGCTTCCACTAACGTCGAAAGCGCGGCCCACTTGGCTATCCAGTATTTCTATCTCTACGTCATTACGAATGCTTTTGTATACGTAGTTTAAGAAATTAACTTATTCGTTATTCTTAAAGAATACGCTGTTGGCGACAAGATTACTTTCATATACTGATGCTATCAACAATTTTTAGGTAGCGAAGTGATAATTTTACCAGGAAATTTAATTTGCAATAAGTCCAATAAATGGTGTCATGAGACCCCCCTGCTACTTCGGCCGGTCCGACAATGAGCGTAAGATAAGATAAATAGATGTAAGGACAATCGTTTTGGGACTCATTCTTTCCGCGAACGATACGCGATAACAATAAACTAAAGAGGTAACTCGAACGCTTGGCGTTTACACCCCCTGCCACACGCCGAAAGGCAGCTTGCAGAGTATTTATGTAGATGCAGATGTCTAATGCTACTTAAGGTATAACCAAGATTATTCACTTTATCAACGAATCAAAGGTATATTTTGACCATTATACATCGTAAAAAATTATTATTAAGTATATTTAATGTATTCGAAATTTTTTACTTGAAACAACTTTACCATCCTCGCCTCCTCGACTAAAGTGGTTAGGCCTACGTAGTCACAAATTACTCATTTGTGTAAATATAAAACCCTTAATTAAATTTTAATGCTTATCACTCGTAGTTATTCACGCTACACTTCCCATCGTTGATATTATATTAAATTAACGGCAACAGGAACGACCTCATATCCAACGGTCGTTATATGAATATTATGGCTCGACTTCTCGAAAGTTTCGTTCCGTTTAAGAGGCCGTCTGTCCATGATGCGGTTTACCACTGTATCCACGCTTCAGGACCACTCGATTGACATCGAAAATGTGAAATGCGAGCTTTTCCCTTTGATCGATTGGGTTGCGTCATGGAGGTCCAAAAAAAATCAAAATTATAACATAAATGGGAACGTTTTGAAACTGTCTCTTGCTTATATCTCTTTTTCTGTTCTTTGTTCGCATTTCCCGACGTCTCTAATCGAACGATCTCTTGGGAGGCGATGCATGAGTGATTTCGGGCGCCTCTTCTTTGTCGACGTCTATTTTCCTCATTACGGATGGAAAATGGAGAGAAGGCGACGATACGAAAGGAAAAGGGAAGAGCGTAAGAGATAGAGGGTGTTGAGATGAAACGAAATACATTTTACGAAGATCTGTAGAAAATAGTTCCTACTACCATTTTTTGACCAATGGAATATTTTTTCATTTGTCTTTTTGTGCGATGTGAAAGAGTGAGAGTATGAATGCTACTGCGGTATTAGTGATGCTGAATAAGGCCGTTTATTAAGAATTGAATACTATGGAAAGTGCGATATTATATGTTCATTTTGCCGCACCAACGTGAAATTTATCTAACTGTAGTGTTCGGGAAATTTTTCCTATTTGATATTTCAGATCCTATCACATTGGATAAATATTCATAAAATTTTGGTACATTATCATAAGAATTTCTAAGAGTTATACCTTCTCTTAACCGCTACTAATCACGAAGATTAAGTACGAAATGTATTTCCTTCCAACCAATTTCCAACTGAATAACAAGTGTGAAAAATGTCGACATGACCGGGACTCGAACACATGGTCTCCCACTTTTCGGGAAAGTATTCTAACCACATAGCATTCCCTCAACAGTATGGAAGAGACGTGGCATGGTAGTTCATGGTTAGAATACCTGCCCGGAAAATGGGAGACCTGGGCTCGAGTCCCAGTTATGTCGCTATTTTTCACACTTGTTATTCCTTTGGGATCAGACGGCAAAAAAGTTCACCTTTCCTTAATCCAATTTTCAACTCTTGTAGGAAAGAAATATAGGTTTTACTCGTACATTACAGATCTGAACCATGACTGATTAGGAAGAATAAGAATCACGAAACATTTATTCTTTTCAGCCAAACAAAGAATCTATCAACGTAATTTCAATATTAATTTAAACTGATGAACGTCGTAAATGTTCGAGCTATTAGTGAAAACTAGTCTCCCAAACGAAATGCTTAAGTGTCTGGCAAGATAGCTCAATGGCCAGATCAGTCGCCCGGGAAACGGAAGAAATGGGGTTCGAGTCCCGGTACTGTCAAACTTTGTTTCACGTCCGTATTTCCTCGAGAATATTCCTAGCCACGCGAAGTTTCGTACTGTAACATCCTCATCAACCAAGGAGGTATTAGGCTTTCAAATGTCTCAAGAAATTTTTTGAGCTTGAAAATGCGATCGTAGGGCCTTTTAAAACATAAAGAGAATAAGAGAAAATCCTTTCCTTTAAAATTATACAAAAAGTAAAAACCTCTGTAATCCAAAAGACATAGAATCACCTTATGAGTGACTGATATTAACTTACAAATGATATTTATTCAAATATAAATTCGAGAGAGGAAACTCAATTATTTTCTGAATCTTGTTGACGTAAAGAATAGGAGATATAAGGAATCCATAATGATAACCATAGGAAAGGAAATTACGTAAGTTAAAATGGATAAATTTAAAATCTTATAATTGGAGATAAATGGATAAATTTAAAACCAGCGATAATTCTCCTGGCGCCGTATCAAACCCGAGCAAACGTTTCCTTACTTCAGAAAAAAACGCACTCAATCGAATTCCATCCCTATAAAAAAATCTCCCCTTTTACAAGACACATCTACATTCGCCCACGCGTATCCCCGTATTTTGTATCACCCACCCCACTTTCGAAGCGCCTCTCTTTGTTCCTAACCTTAATTAATATTGATTGAGGAGCAGCGATTAAGGGAAAGACAGAGTTGGGTCGGACAGTGTATAAGGGGTGATGTTTCAGCCCTCCCCCGCCGAAACCTCTCGCACACCCCCTCCTCATCAATAACACACACTATGACGTATTCGGATAGCAATCGATTACTGTGGCCAGGTGAGACGATGGCTACACTGAAGTCTTCTACACCTTTCCACCATCGGCCGTGTGTGTTTGTGTGTGGAAATTGGGACAAGGGGTTCCCAACCGAGATAGATAAGTGTCGAACGCTCTTTGGGATGGGATTCGCCTCCACGATATTATTGGGTGCGAGGAAGAAAAAATATAAAGGGCCTCCCACGACTTCGCACCTTTTTTCCCCGAAAAAAATGAAGTTTCCGAAGGGGAACGAAAAACGGTTTCGGAAAAAACGGAGGACATCCTCTCAAAATAACGAAAACGCGGAAGATCTAGATATTTTTCGAGAAAATGTACATAAAAAGGTCGGAGGTGTTGGAGCGGAGGGTCTGGTGTCCGAGGGTCGTTTTAATTTCGGAGCGTTATTAACTTCGCTTCCTTTAATGTTTCCTTCTTTACTGTGCCACTTTCCTTCCTTCTCCTCTTGTCTCTCATTTGCCATTTCCTCTCCATTTTTGTGTTCGTCGTGCTTTCCTTTTCGGTAAAACATTCACTCTGATGTAAAAAGTAAGATGTGTTTCACTGCTTATGCATATTTTTTTGTATTCTTATTACAATAGAGTAGTATAATTCTCAACTCTACTTTTGATCTTCGATAAAACTAAATCTCAGTTACACTGAAGTAAGAAATCAGTGAGTGATATTTACGGAGTAAAAAACCTATACATTAATAATACTCGTTTAATTTAGTTTAAAAATATATCTATTATCGTATATATCTGGTCCTCCTAAGTACAAAAAAGTCCGTCGTAAAATCAAAATAACTCTATATTTCTTACCATTACTTAATATTTACCCTACTGTTTTCAAGTCATGAAAGCCTACTTTACGTAAATTTCTTATGGAAAAGTATACTAACTGATTATCCCCGTGCATTTATATGGGTTAACTCATGAAATCAACGATCAGCAATAGCCTTGGTCGTAAAAGGGATAGGTTGTTTATTTCCGAAAAGGTTTACGAATGCTCCGTGTCTTTTATCAAAGTTCTCGCAATTTCGAAATTATATGAATGACTCACGACTAAAATAAGATTCTGTGATTGATTATTTTCCTTTCTTGTGACACTTGTCTCAATTTCGTAGGACCATTGTTTCTAATTTAATTTTGTAAAAGGAACAACGTCTGCAAGTCATGAAAACGTAATTTACGTTCATCTCTTATGGAAACGTATTATGGGCTCCTGGGTTCGAACCCGGGCCTTTACAGAGATGAGAATAGTTTTCCTGGGGGTTTCAGCACCGTAGAAACACTATGCAGTTTGTTTCAGATCTATATGGCAAGTCGTTTCTGAGATAAATAGGGGGACGGACAGACATTTGCTTTTTATATATATGAATTTGTGCAATTCTTCGCACCTGATGATGGCTTGCCGAAACAGGTTATGATCTCCGTACAAATTTTTCGACTAAATTTTTTCACGAGTCGTTTATCAAACGTGATATATAATCAGCTCCATCAAATTTCATTAGATAGTATCGTTTTAATATGTCAATCGTGAAAATAATATATTTAGAAAAACCTCTGGAGGATATATTTCCTTTACTTTGGTCTTTGCTGTTCTGTTCATGTCCATTCAATGATTCTTTACTAATCTTAAATTTTGATAGCTGAAGTCGAAAAAGGTGAAATTGTGCTGAAACATGTCCTAAAATGTCACAATAACGTTAAATCTAAAGATAATAAAGCTATTAAATGATTTTCGTTCGGTTTTTTACATTGAAAAAGAGCGACTTTCATCATATTCCACCCGTAGAGTCTTTGTGAAATTTACTGAGGTAAAATCTTTAAGCTTCGGAAAGGGTGTGAGGACTACTAAGGAAGATATGGCAGGTAGTTTGCTATTTCTTTCTTTTCCCTCGTGAAGTTGAAATAAAAGGGATCTTAGAATTGGAATACTTTCGTGCAAATAAGGTATAAACACCACAAACGTCTGCCAACCATTCAACACTTTCTCTTTGAAAATTTCGAAATATTTGCAAATTACCGTGTTTAAGTCTCTTTTTGTTTTGCTATGTATGGAAACAGGAAGCGTCTTATAGAGTAGTGGTATTTTTTTCAAACGACTGCTTCAACTACTACGAACATCTACGAAGACTACCACGCCAGGGAGGTCTTTACTGATAATTGCTTTGCGTTTGTTTTTTTTTCTCGCTTTCTCTCTTCGCCATCATTGTTAACCTCTTCTTAGATTAGTTCTATACTAGACATATACTATAAGTGCTATCTTCCAAATTTCGGACCACAAAATTAACGTGCGTCAGATACATGGGAGCTGAAAAACTTAAAAAATAAGAAGAGACGATGTACTCTCCACAGGTTCACAAAGCCTGAGGACAGTATAACGTCCTTTATTTGCTTGTAACTATCTAAATCAGAGCATATTATGCTAGGTAAATGGGTAATAATTGTTATTCTAATCAGGGTACTCAAAATTTAGATTTTGAAAATATGGGGTTTTATCTGAACCTTGGTTGTTTTTAGCGTTAATCATTTAGAATATCATCGATGCGTTTTTAGGATGTGAAGCATAATTAAATAATCCAAAGTGACTAATTAAGGACATATCTTTAGCTCTGCAAACCAACGGACAACTTTTAAATGCTAAAAGTCCTCGTACCATCGATGTGCGTTGTCTGAAACGATAGAATCCGAATTTCCTCGGAATCCTGGGGATAGAAATATTCACCCGAACGGAACTGATTAATTTCCCCACCCCTGGCGTTATAGCAGAGATCGGATAAAAAGACATCCAAGGAGGAAAGAATTTAGTTGCGGCTGAGCCCCGTAGAGGGAGTTAGGGAGCGTTTTCTTCCGCCCCCATCGCTCTCCGAGAGGGCGCCCGAGTGTGTGTGTGTGTGGAAAGGGGACTGTGTATTTATGGCGAATGCCTTATTTATGTATGCCAAGGAGCGGTAGCAGTTGCGCTGTTGTCGTGATGACAGCCGCCTTAACGCTCCACCCATTCTTCCCTCACAACGGCCTAGGGACCCCTCTTCCATTCTCTCAAGACGTCTTCTCTCGTTACTTCCATTACGACCCCAGAGACTTAAGATGCTATCTCAGCCAGACAATCCTCTTCCTCCCTCCACCCACGCCCACACCCTCCTCCTTTTGCTTCACCTTTACGCTTTCCAGTCACCTCTCGCTGCTACCGTTGCTCAACTTCCAGAAGGGGTTGCACATACATCTCTCCTCCCCCCAACGACTCCTCCCACATCTCTTCTCTCACCTAGCCATCCTCAGTTTCCTATCTTTCCTCTCGCGCCTTTTCTTCTTTTGTTTCCATCCTCTCACATGCCCCTCTAATAGTCCACATACATACTTATGTACCCTCGCTTATGTCAGTCGGCGTTGTGAGGAATTTGAAACTAAACTTGTACGGTAATTGTGCTAACATCGTCCGGGACGTTGTAATAAGCGCATCCCATGTTTTTACCTTCTTCAGCTTTTCTCTCTAAAGTTTCGCAACCTTTACTTACTCACCATCAGGGCCGGTCCTTAGTTTGCGGCCAGGCGAGATAAGCAAAGCATAAGAGCGCTCGCGAATTTGCGGCGTCCTGAGTACGATTTCCTTGACTATTCGTGTACAAAAGCAGAAGAACTTGGTTGGCCTTGGTTGAACTTTCATCGGGACTCATAAGCACCTTGAGCCGGCCGGCACTGCTCAGCATCCAAATTCCCTTCTTTGATAGATAGGAGATTAATGGGCCCTTTGTTAGAGAAGTTTTGCCCATATGGGTCTCTCTTCCCCTTATCTTGTGTGTTGTTCTAATATTTACGGTAGTTTATGGAAGAAGTTAAATCAAGAGAGTAGGGTTTGGGGAAAATTCCTTGCATTTCAAGGTTGACCCAGAAAGTACCCACGTTAGGACAAACGTCCTCTGAGATAGGGAGTGAAAGGAACTGAGAAAACACCGTAAAATAGAAAACTCAACACCAATGAAAATACTAAGAAAGACAGAGAAATTGTATGAAAAATCTCAATACACGCAGAGAACGTACAAAAAGTACATGATTATAATCGCAAGAATTGAAACTCACTTTGTTGAGTCGAATATGTAATTTTTATATTGTGGACTCAATGAGGGATGTTTTTAATATTTTGTAATTATGAAGAGGTTCCATCAATGAACACTGCTAAACATCGTGTTTACNGGTCAGTAGATAATTACATTGCATAAATCTTTAACTTGAACGTACCCAGATAATTAATTACATCAAAATATAAGTCAATATCGGAGTCTGCCTTTTGCAAGATCACATTTTAGTAATATGTACATTTTTATGTCACCGTAAAAGCAAGAAACTAACTTTTAGATGGCCTTACTCTTTACTACTATAAAATGTTTCACGATTTATGGGAAATGCTAGAAAATATTTAATTACCATGCCAAACATTAAGGAGTCAATTTCTAATCTCATATTTAATTATTCTTTGACAGATGAGCCTCCAGATACAAAGATTTGAAAAGGAGATTCTCGGTAAGTTTCTTCCTTTGTTTCTATTATTTTTAAAGATTTTGCCGTTAGAATGTTTTCATGCTATACTTGTGCCGCGAAGTTATGATGTGTGCTCCGCACAGGGTACGCTGGGAAAAGCACGAGGAAAACATTAAAATTGTTGAAATGCAACTCGTTCTGCGGTCTAAATAAAGGATTTTCAGTTATTACATCATTTTTGCAGTGCTTAATTGACTTTGGGTTATAAAAAACTAAAACTGAGGCATTAGCATCGCTACAGAATTTCCTCTGCTAAAGATAAGATCTTCAGGATTTTCATTTATGAAATGGCTATGATTCTCTCCCATATTACAAATACTGAAGTACTATAAGTAACAAAAACATTGTTCGTCGATTGTGGAAAGAGATTACTCCGTTTTCCCGTAATATTTATGGAAAATAGTTCACCCCCTGCCACGCGCCACTGGCGGTTTGCAGAGTTGAAATGTAAAATATCCTATTTTCTACTAATTGGGATGTGGCCTGCTTACGTATAATCCGGATTTATTGTGATATAAGTAAAATTGTTGTTAGACTGAGATTAAAAATGGGCCGAAAGAAAGAAAAAATGGAAAGATACGGAGATTTTTTTATTTTTGGAGGAATAAGGAACTATTACTCATGAAATATCAGAGTTATGTAGGTAAAGAAAGCTTTCTTATTTAGAAGCAGAAAGATCTGTAGCGCAATTGATTAACTTTCCACATTGTGATCTGGCCAACAGGTCGATTTCGAATGGCATTTTTGGGCCCATCCTTTATAAGTTGTACCAAAGATCACGCGAATCGAGGCGAATGCAAAATAAATCTCCTAAATGGTTTACATCATTAAGATATCACTATGGATATCTTACGGATTAATATCGATTGTGTCGCCCCATATTTGTTTGTATTCCATTACAATAAAGAGCTATTTGACTAATAAGTTCATCTAGACCAACCACAAAACATTTGCAAGCAATACAGGTGATGATGAAGCCACAAATAGAACCCGGGTAGTGATGCTTGTATTTTTGTGGTTTGTATACATTTCGTGTGCTAAATTTTAACTATAGGATTTTAAAGTAATATGTTTGATAAAGATTGATCATATCATTCATATTTTAAATTGTACAGTAATTATATCAATTACATAAGTATATTAATCACTCATATTTGGTATTAATCACAAGATAATGCACCGAATTTCACCGACGACAATGGTCCAGCTCGGTCTCGATTTTTCAAGTATTGTTTTCGTTTTTTTAAATATTTATTATTGATTTTTAAAAGCTATTTGTTTACTTATTATACTCAGTACAGTTACTAAATATATTTTTAATTGTTATATTTTGGCCATGGCTGGAGAAAAATCAACGTTCAAATTAATTTATTTGTAAGTATAAGAAAACATAGTCCTCAAGAAGTAACAGATTCGAGGTAGTACTGTATAATTATGAAACTCAACATTAATAGTTGGTCAAAATGTACACGATGAATCTTAAAAATGTTGAAAAATAAATCATCGAATCGGCCAAGGAGTGGTTTTCACTTTTTCCGGGGATTTTGATAAAAGTTTTTGTAATAGAGTAGGAAGTGGAACGATAAGATGATATGTGGTTGAGTCTTACTTTTGCTGCAATAATTTATTGGAAATCGGTGGTATAGGAAATCCAGCAACGCAACACAATTCCAGCTGAATGGGTGGGGAGACTATCCAGTGTTTGCATGTTTGTCTTCTTAGTATATCCATTTTGTATACATAACATTCCTTGCTGGTTTCCTGAAGTGCAGGGCATTTTTCCATTCCCTTCCTAATATTCGTTGGAATAACCTTATTTCAAACATATTAATCTCGATGACAAACATTAAAGTTTGTGATTATGAGAATAAAATTACTCTTTCAAAGGTGCATAGAGTGATGCTGTTGATATAACTGGGGCTTTACTGCTTACAAAGAAAAAACAGACCAAAATGTAAATAAATGCTTCTCCGAGAATTTTTAGTTTCGATTAAAGTTAATTTTAGCCTATATACTCGAATCATACAAAGCATGACAGCGAAATCGGGAAATTAAAGCAGAATGAATGAGATTGTGTACAGAAGTATAGCCGCATTCTCGATCATGGAACTGAGTTTCCTTTCCTGTCTGTATTCACAATGTATACCTGATATATACAATGATACCTGACGGAAATTTTTCAAGTTCATAACAACTTATAATTCTTCAGCGTACCGATTCCCAAACTCTCACTTTTAGGGGAAATCACTATTGAAAATGAAGCTGATAGGTTTATCCAGAATCAGAATTTTGTAGCTTACTGAACCATCTTGAAATTCTTCTGTTTGCTCCCTTTTGCTTGTAACTGTTTTCAAGCACCAACTACAGTTGTATGGAATATTGTTCACAAAAATAATATTTTGAAATCTTTATCACGGAAATAATTTTTTATATTCGGATTGAATAAGATGATGAAATTTAGGAATTTCTTCTATGGATATGAAGATTTTATATTCCTTCGATGTTGACATTTTGCGGTCAGTAGATAATTACATTGCATAAATCTTTAACTTGAACGTACCCAGATAATTAATTACATCAAAATATAAGTCAATATCGGAGTCTGCCTTTTGCAAGATCACATTTTAGTAATATGTACATTTTTATGTCACCGTAAAAGCAAGAAACTAACTTTTAGATGGCCTTACTCTTTACTACTATAAAATGTTTCACGATTTATGGGAAATGCTAGAAAATATTTAATTACCATGCCAAACATTAAGGAGTCAATTTCTAATCTCATATTTAATTATTCTTTGACAGATGAACCTCCAGATACAAAGATTTGAAAAGGAGATTCTCGGTAAGTTTCTTCCTTCGTTTCTATTATTTTTAAAGATTTTGCCGTTAGAATGTTTTCATGCTATACTTGTGCCGCGAAGTTATGATGTGTGCTCCGCACAGGGTACGCTGGGAAAAGCACGAGGAAAACATTAAAATTGTTGAAATGCAACTCGTTCTGCGGTCTAAATAAAGGATTTTCAGTTATTACATCATTTTTGCAGTGCTTAATTGACTTTGGGTTATAAAAAACTAAAACTGAGGCATTAGCATCGCTACAGAATTCCCTCTGCTAAAGATAAGATCTTCAGGATTTTCATTTACGAAATGGCTATGATTCTCTCCCATACTACAAATACTGAAGTACTATAAGTAACAAAAACATTGTTCGTCGATTGTGGAAAGAGATTACTCCGTTTTCCCGTAATATTTATGGAAAATAGTTCACCCCCTGCCACGCGCCACTGGCGGTTTGCAGAGTTGAAATGTAAAATATCCTATTTTCTACTAATTGGGATGTGGCCTGCTTACGTATAATCCGGATTTATTGTGATATAAGTAAAATTGTTGTTAGACTAATCTGATCGAATCAGAATACTGGAAGTCTGTAAAAGAAATGACGCCTCAACTTCTAGGAATATCTTCCTGCTCTATTTACATCTTGGGTATAGGCGCTGTTTTTGAAACCATTACATACGATTGATCTCATGAACAATTTTCCAAATATTAAAAGAAATTACTGGTATTTTCTTCAGTCATCTTTCATGAACTCATTGTATTCATAACGAGACTTCACTCTTCAAAATAAAAGTTAGACCTAATATTGGTCTGTAACATCATTTTTAAGTTCACAAACTTTATTGAAAAAATATGTACACCAATTATGCAGTTTCCGTGCTGACCAAATCAGCTTTTCGTCCATGTCCTTTGTGAAAACACCAACACTTCCAATCTTCTTATACTTTTTTGCTTCGGCTTTATCTCCGACTCGTCGCACGAATATTAATTATTCTGAAAACTTAATATGCATCTCCTCTCATGACCCATTCACCTACTTTCGTTTATTGCCTTCCCTTTAATCCATTCGCATTCTTTCTGCATGCCGTTTCATCTTTCATTAGTTTCTGTGAACACCTAAGTCTGTAGTCCTCAAAATATCTTGGGTTAGGCCACGCTTAGAAATGGATAGTATTTAGGGGTTACATTTAAGATAGAATGTTTTCATTATCATAAAATTATTGGTATGAAAGCCTTTATGTGGTAGAGTTTATATTTCAAGAAAGAGAAAGTGCAAGTGAATCTAAAATGCTTATCAATAAGCTAATAGGAATAATTTAACCCTAAGGAACGCTTGAGTTTAACATCTGAATTTAATCGCGAACACATTAAAATTCCAACTTGCTGGCTTTGTACCTTGAAAAATGCTGCTGGAAACCCCTAAATAAACATTAAATAACCATTCATACAGATCTTCGATTATCTAACGGAAAAAACTAATTTATCACCAAAGCGCCGCTAATTTTGTCTCTAAAACTCATTCAACAATAGCTCTAATCCAACTTCAGATTGCAGTGATACCCTTCTAACTTCTCTCCGGCTAAAAAAAATTTTTCTAGATAATTGAGAAAATTGAACTTCGTATTTTCCTCACGATTTTATTATTCGACCGGCTTCGGCCTTACAGCCATCATCATGTACCTGATGATGAAGACCTAAACATACTGATTATAAGAATTTTTTTCTTTCGCGGACGAACCTTTATGATTTCAGTTCTTCCTAATCCGAAGTATCACTGTAGTGCTCCCGAGACTTAATCGAATAGTTTACGTGTACATTTGAGGATAAGTAACAATACTTAAGCGCTATTGTTTCCTGCATCTCACACCTCCACCACCACAACATTAGTGTCAATATTTGCCGATCGCGATAAGAAACTCGCCAAGAAATCAAAGCGGCGTTCTTTTCCCCGAAGCGAGAGCTACGTACTACGTGTATTCTCGTTCCCAACTGCCGATTAGCAGCGGCCCTTTTTACATTCGAGTCCACCCAAACTGAGACATTACCATGAGAAGGGCGCCTAGTAGACGGGCGTACGGGTCGGCGCTCTATTCATGGCTCTTATAGACGTTTCCCCGAGGGCGTGGGGGAGAGGGGGTTTAAAAGAGGGAATTGCAAGAAGGGGTAGGTTCCGAAGGAGGAGGTGGCTTCATTAGAATATAATGAGGCTACCGTAAGTTTTCTCTCTCTCCCACCGCCATCTTTTCTGCCGTTTTCCGGGGCTGGACTCTCTGGAGTGCCGCCTCCTCCTTGGTCTCGGACAACAGACGATATGACCAGGTATGAAGGAAGTTTGTATTGGAAATAAGACGACGGTAGTGGAGAAAAGGAACGAAGCGGACGGAAAATCCCGTTTCTAACTGGTTTGGAATTCGATGGAATGTAATTTCGACTTCCTTGATTTTAGCTGATTCGATTTGCGTTGATTCGAACTTCCGTCTATCGACCATCGTTACGTCATCGTTGATAAAAGCAGATTCGTCGGATGACGTCACGATATGATTCTTCGTTTATAGATCCTTGTCGATACAAGCAAACAATTGAATTACGCGGAATTTTTCCCTTCCTAATATATATCGTTTCCATCTAATCAGGCTAATTTTATACTTAAGATTTTACTTTAATAATACATATCTGTACAACGTATGGAATAATGAAATGGAAACTCGTGTATTTCTCATTAGATACGGTTTCATCAGCTCTCTTTTCAAATTATCATAATGCCAACTTGTTTATGAAAAGTTACAGTTGTTTCATCTTCAAAGTTATTCATTCGGCATCGCAAATTGGTCATTTGCTGAAAACAGAGTTGAGCTGCATCTCAGTGTATCCAATTTCAAATGATCTCATATGGAAATTGGTAGCAGAAGATACTGCCGTTATGTTTGAAATTCCTTACTGTCGTTACTAAGACGCTCGAACTGCATTTATTATCTCTGTGATGAACAAAAATTATAGACTGATGATAAAGCTTGGAATAATGTGGTTTCCAGTAAAAACGGTAACGCATCTGTAATGTACTCTATTCCATTGGTTGCTGAAGAGAACTGAGGGCTTGCACCTTAGTGAGATTTTAGGGTACCATTCTTGTTACGATAATAGCCAATTAAGCTTACAAAGAAGATAACTTTCAATTCATGAAATTTTGCTGTCCTCTTTCTATTTATTATTTGCTCCATTAGTAATACTTTACTTAACTTTTTTTTACCTTATAGTTACAGAAAATGTAAACATTAAAGAGCCACCTAAGAACTTCACCTAAATTCATTTACACTCTATGCCATGATTAGTTAATTATTTAAAGTTAATTTATCAATTTTATGTTTAGCTGATGGAAACTGAATGAAATTATCCGCAACCACGAAAAAGCGAGCACCAAATTTATTTCACCACGGTATTTTCTGTGGAATTAATAAACAGATTTTGGTCGTATCATAAGTCAACCTGAATCGCTGTTCGTAGTTAGGAAATATCAGTCTCCCATTTTATTTGTTGGAAAATTAGTTTATCCGTTTCTATGACGCAATTGTAAGTAATTCAGCTCGAAGAAAGCTCATGAACTGTTTAATTATTGATTATCACTTGACTTGACTTTTCTTTATTTTTTCTGGGCTAATTGAATCCGAGTGGCCCCCTCTTCCCCTGGCCCAGCGCTCGGGTAGGGTAGGTGAAATAATAATACTAATAATGATAGGTAGGGTAGGTGAAATGTTTACAATATACCATATAACATTGCGTTTGAAATACAGCCTTTGTTAAATGTTTACCACATTCCTCGTGAGAGCAAGGGCATTACCGCCTGAATGCCATTGAATTAATTGTTAGCACCATTTTGTCGCGAAATATCCGATGGATAAAAAGTAATCGTTGATGCTTTTAGTTTGAGCTCCTCATCCTGCCCTTAGGAAACTGCTCGTTTCCCGAAAAGGGTCGAGTGATCGCCTCTTGAATCCCACTATGGACGACAATGATATGTTAACAATCCGAAAGAATGGTACAGAACGTATTTCAAGAAGATTCTTTTATTAGTGACGAAGCTTGGCAGGAATTCAGCGAAAAGTTCACGAATTGAACTCGGTTCGAAGGTTGGAGTACCGTTGTATTACGTTTCAATGTCAGCTCTGTTGAACTACTCCAGTGTTGTTTCAACTCCAAATCATTCAGTCATTTTACCGCAATCAGTCGTATCAAATATTAATTGCCACTTTCCCTTCAATTTTAAGCTGTACATATTTAAGTGTGCCACGTCCCGAAATTCCGATTCATACGTGCCTCTCCGCTGGCCCAAGAGGCCGAATATCCATCACTCCCCACATCCGCGGTCGACGACTAAGGGCTTACACCCATGTTGGCTATCTCCGAACCCTTCATAACCCTCTATGTTATCCCCTCCTGCACCATTCTAGAATGTCTATCGCTTCCCTCTCTTCCCCAATCTCTACCACTAAATCTTCCTCCAGATATCGTTTGGATACTAAGAGGCCGAGCGTGTATAACTAATTAATAAGTGAGTGTCAAATCAATGTTTAACAAGCATCCCGTGTTGTGCAGGATGAGGTGGTCTGCCGGAGATGCGCTTCATCGAGAGAGGAGTTAATAACAGAGGCAAGCATTTCGTAAGGAAAATGTTTATTCGTAGGTTACGGAATGGTATTCTTATGCCTCCATATTGAGGTATATGTTATCGCACGGATTCATATCGTCATCCGATAATTACATTTAAATATGAAATTTTCACACGGAATATTTTTTCTAATTAGAAAATAGTTTCTTGGGGAATGTAAATTTATAGCATACATCAGCGTCATCAGTTACTCCGTGATGCTCTAATATCTCTAGGGAGAATCACTGGAACGATTGTTCTAACTTATGATACTTACAGTTTCTTAATAAAAGTTTTCGGGGATGAAAAACTTCTTGAAGTATGTTTATATACATAGAGTGAAATTCCAGATATTGCGATTCTGACAAACAAATTAAATTATAGTCGATATTGTGGATTTATTTATTTATCGCATACAGAATAAAAAGCCAATTGAAAGTGATATCCATAACAAGTAAGCAAAAAAAAAGCAACAATTAATAGGACAAGAAGCAAGAGGGAATAGAAGACAGCAGTTACAATGATCTGGCATGAGTTAGATCTAATTTTATAGAAGTCATGTTGATCAGCATAGCTGTGCTTGGCCTCACTTCCCACAGTTTATTATTTCCTACGAGTTTTAAAATGTGATTAAGTATGAATAATTAAGTTATATCAGTTTATTTTTATATAATTCATAAATTTCTCTCTCTCCCACCGCCATCTTCTCTGCCGTTTTCCGGGGCTGGACTCTCTGGAGTGCCGCCTCCTCCTTGGTCTCGGACAACAGACGATATGACCAGGTATGAAGGAAGTTTGTATTGGAAATAAGACGACGGTAGTGGAGAAAAGGAACGAAGCGGACGGAAAATCCCGTTTCTAACTGGTTTGGAATTCGATGGAATGTAATTTCGACTTCCTTGATTTTAGCTGATTCGATTTGCGTTGATTCGAACTTCCGTCTATCGACCATCGTTACGTCATCGTTGATAAAAGCAGATTCGTCGGATGACGTCACGATATGATTCTTCGTTTATAGATCCTTGTCGATACAAGCAAACAATTGAATTACGCGGAATTTTTCCCTTCCTAATATATATCGTTTCCATCTAATGAGGCTAATTTTATACTTAAGATTTTACTTTAATAATACATATCTGTACAACGTATGGAATAATGAAATGGAAACTCGTNTTTATTTAAAAATCCAATATAATTATTTCAAGAAATGTATTCATATTATCTTTTACCCATACATCATCCGACATTCTTTAGCAAAATGCTAATCACTTAAAAGAGATACCTCCTAACCTTTGACAGAATTATCTCTCAGCTGTAGGAACACAAAAGGGAATATTTGAAATTTTTTTGTTTTCCCTTCCTCACAGCATACAGACCCTTCTTCCGACTCGAGTATGGAATATCTTACACGGTGCCTAATCTCATCCGCCCAACCCGCCTTTAACACAGGCTTCTCCTAAATCCACCCTCCCTCTTCCTTACCTCCGGGTAGCCACACCACACCCCATTTACTCATCCCTTTCGGATGCTACCCTGACCGCTCCCGCCTCTCACCCCAATGCTCGCAAACCCCTTTAACTCCCTCTCAGACATTCTCCACAAAGCCCCTTGGGCCAGACCTCAAGGGATAGGAGAAGTTTTGGCACACGAGTACTTCTTACATCTCCCACTGCCACCTCTATATAGTGGCCCTGTTTTCCTTGGCCCCTTCCCACGCCTCCGTTCCCATTTTCCTAACCCTCATCCCTTTCGAGGAAACAGCATTAACCCACCCACCCAATCCCTTCCTTCCCTCCCACCTGCCGTCTTAAGTCTTTGCCTAACCCAGATTAAGCCTCAAGCAGTCGCCATCCACAGCTCTTCTTCTCATGCTCTAAATTATTCGGCCTTCAAATAAAGGAGGTTAAAATGTTTCGATTACTCTGAGGATTTAATTTTATTTATCCCAAGTTTCTGTGTGCCTTCGTCGTGCGGTTCTCCATCAAATTCGAAATCTAGGATTTCAGTAACTGCGTAACCCAATGAAAGTTTTTAATTTTTTATGTTGTCTCGAAATGTTATCCTCAAAAACTGTAGCAACATTAATTGAACAAGTTTTGTCGCGGTTATTATTTCTTCAAATTCCTTTCAAACATGAGGATGTGGGGGAAGAAGCCCATATTTTATTTAATTAAGAAAATCTCGAGGAGATGACTTTTAGATGTATATTCAATGCCTCGCGTCTTTCTTTCAATTAAATGAGAATTAGGAAATGAAAAACTTTGTAGTTTCTTATATATGGCGTTCCACCAAGTATAGCTAACTAGTATTGATTATTTGAAGTATTCTTTCGTGTAAGGTTTTGTGCTATTTTGAGTTCGATACTAATTTTAGTTTTCGATAGTGTTTTTTTTTACCGAATGAAGTGTCAATTAATCGATTTTTAGTATAAGATAGTTTTAAGTTTTTACATAGCGTTCAAATCTTCTTCTAGTTTGTATGTACCAATATGTAGCATTTGTCCATTTATGCACACTTTGCAAGTTTTATTTTGTTCTTATGTTAACGAATTCTTGCGTTGTCCTTTAAAATCTTTTTTAGTTAATTTCTTAAAGAGATCTATTAAGTGTCGATGTGTGCGAATTTTTGTTACGATAAATTTAGCTCACGGAAGTAAATTCGTTTTTGATTCCGTGGTAATTGAGGCGAGATATTGGTAGATCATTATAATTCAAGGTAACCTCTTGGAAATTCAGAAAAGAGATTTACGGTTGTTGACGTTAACCAGTAACACTACACGAATACGAATGATTTATTAGTCAATAACAAAATACCTCTAACTTTCGATTCAGTCAGTTCGAATTTAAATGCACACATTATTCATCTCTTTGCCTTATCGTGATATATCAAAGGTTAGGTTTACATTTTAATTAATTTAAAAATGTAATTTATTATGATGACCGAAATAAATATTTCATCGTTCCGTGTTCCATAAATACTTCATTAACTCTCCGTATTCGTATTTACATATTGTTCGTAGGTTTAAAGACATTGTTCTGCTGAGAGTATCAAGGTGATCTTATACTCATCGATTAAGTAAAGAAATTGAGCAGGTTCTGTTTCAGTCTTGATCTCATAAATGTAAATCTCCGCAAGTAATGGAGAATTCGATTCGATGAATGAAACCGTAGGACGTGTAATACACAGACAAATCAAAACGAATAGGAAAACCAGGTGCCTAAAAAGCTCGACAAGTACGTTCATATTTGCAGGTTTCATAAAATAATACTTATATCCTTCAAAAGCCTGTTTGAGCTCGTATTATGATAATTACCCAGTCTATAGCAATTACAAGTTTGGTAGAAAGGTTGCTTAACTATTTAATATAGCTACCATTAATGATTTGAAATGTTTTAAACATGATCATGGATGACCTTTAGATTACAATTTAAGTAATATCCATACGGGTATTTAATAATAATGTCATCGTTGCAAATCGGTGATAATTTTTTCAACATTAGGAAGACAATAAATGATTAGGAAGAGTTACTTTGACCATGCCATTGTTGAGGAATTTAAAACTGTTGTTGATCAATTCTTGAATAACTTAATTTACCCAGAAAAATGAAGGTTATTAACAATACTTCCAAAGCAAAAGTAGGGAATTTTGAATTTTAGTATTAGTATTATTTGATCAAATATGTAAGAATTGTAATCTTTGATTGAGTCCTATGATTATTTTGTTTTATCATCTGCTTCCCGTGCTTGCCAATTTCTGCTCGGAATTCACATCTGATTTTCTTCCATTTTGGTGATCTTTTTACATTATATTTTGCTCATCTTAGTATAGTATTTTTAGGTCATTTTTTTCCTACACCCCTATTCCCTTCATCACTATTTATTCATTTATGATTCTGTCCATAAAAACTTACGACTTAAATTGGACATCTGTTCCACATTTTTACTACGATGTTGATGTAATCTTGGTCTTAACGAGGGCAATTCAGAATTTTATTATTATCGCTTCCTTGACATAATCTTAGAAAATAATGTCGACAAATAGATTAATCTAATTTCTATAATCGAATCAAGAAGCGAAGTTAATATAGGCTTCGAAATTTCAGAAAGTTAATAACTTTAATTTTTTAACATTATTTCACTAAGTGCGAATCCAAGTCCTTGGGTACAGAAGATTCCTACGTAACTTTTCATTCTAGGATAATTATTGGTTGGGCAAAATTTTTCAGCAAACAAGTCATGGTGACGAACTAGTGCACAACTGCAAGACATTGTTTAATCATCTAACCCAGGGTTTCCCAAAGTGTGTTCCGCGGAACACTGGTGTTCCACGAAGAGTTTTTAAGTGTTCCGCGGAAACTTACGAAGAATGATAATTCTTGTATGAATTTCAGTTTTGAATTCAGAAAAAGTAACCTAGGTGTTCCGCTGGTATCATAGAATTGATAAAGTGTTCCGCCGGAGGAAAAGTTTGGGAAACTCTGATGTAACCAATGGAAGAACTATACTAATAGAATTTGTATAAGAAGTATATTAGCGGCACTTGTCAAAGTTTCAGGTGTAAAGAGGATGAGGATAATAAAGAATATAGAGGAGATCAATGAAGATAAGAAGGAGGGGGAATATTAACGTACATTAACCCATAGTTGATGCTACCACACAAGATCTTCTCAAAAAGAACTTGAAATGCAAGAAGCTAGTCGGATAACAGGGGAATTATTGAAAAATATCACAATATTCAATGTTGAATTGACCTTATCGGATTTTAAATCATATGCCTCTGGATTTTGTGAAATTATTGCAATCTATCACCACACAGAAATTACTCTCACATTAAATTAAAGCTAATTTTATGTTACTTTCGTGATATTTTTCGCTGACGCAGGTGGAGAGAGAAATTACTTGTGAAAATTATTTAAGTGCCCAAAAACGTTTTGCGGTGTATAAAATTCATTTGCGAAGAATTAGCGCACCTTAAAACACAATTTCATCCTAGTAGGAGCTATCCAGGTTTAATAGACATGCCCTGAAACTCACGGGCATATTTCCGAGTAGAAGATTGCACAATAATTGTAATTAGAAAATGAAACAATAATTCGGTCATCCTTCAGTCGAAAAGTAATCTAGTCAAGGAATCGGCAAAGATACTTCGAACTCTTTTCAGAACCGAGTTATGACTACGAATTCGGCTAACAAATGTTTACTATATAGATACTCGTGTAAGTGCGCGTGCACAGAAATTTCAAAGATGGCTGAAATAAGATGGATGCTGCATGTTGTTACATGACCATAAAGTGCGGTAGTCTTTCTGGTGTTTATGGATATTTGAGGGAACCTTTTGAAAACAGCTTTTGGGCAAATTAAGATAAGAAAATTTGATTTTGGAACGAATTAGCTTCTTTAGTCTAGTGTCAATGGGTGTAATTTTATAATTTAATCGACATTTTGTTTACCTCTGAAGTTGCATCTCTTTCATTCGCCTTTTCCAAACACAATTACTGTTACCTGCTAATATTTCGTGATTGAAATTTCATTATTTTTTGTGATTACTTTTTCTTTAGATTGTATGCTTGTTGACTAATATATATAGTTGACTAGGAGCCGAACAGTAACCTCTTGACTTCACAAACTTCTTCCCTCTCCTCTTCCTCACTTAAGTAAGATAACCATTTCCTTGTCATCCCATTCAAATCCGCCACTTCCATATGTTCTTCAGCGACCCCCATTCACGTGTGTTGTCACAAGAGGACCGCCTCTTGATGCTCGTTTGTTTTGGTTTGTAAGGATGGTCCGCCTCGGTTTCGGACCTCAGCTACTCGATTTTTTCGGCGCTCCCCGAGGCCCTCTTTTTTCGCGCCCGCCTCAACCCGAGGTGCGGTGCCTCCTATACGGTCACGCAAATCTGTCTGCGCTAATCCGATTAGCGGTTTTGGGTGCGAGAGACTCTCCTTTACAATCCACCCACAAACCCCTCCCTTCCATTCCCTGCTACTTCTTCTTCTTACTGGATTGCGGTCATTCTGCGTGTGTTGCGGGAGTCTGGAAGGGGAAAGGGCCCTTTCCCACCCACCCCGAGGCAATATGCTTTTCTCCATCCAACTTATGTCTACAGCGTTGGTCAGCAGATGGACACGATGGGGGATCTTTATAAATGGCCCCGTTTTATGTAGATTTTGAGGGATTTTGAATAGATGAGGTGGATTATGTAAAGTTGCTTCATGAAATGGAATTCATACTATAATTTACGAAAGGTCGTGGCGAAGTCACCTTATGTTAGATTTGATTCTGTGCAATAATTTTTTATGTATAGAATCATGGTATAGGTATTCCTTTATAGATTCAGGGGGCTGGTGCTGCGTCTTCCTGATTGTTAGGTCGCTATGACACCGCTACCTCCGAGTAATGGGTTTTATCTATTACAAAAACGTAGGAGATAATTGGTTTCACACAATCTGGCAGTCACATCTCCCACTATGTACGCATTTTCAAGAAACTAAAGCGTTCAAATGAGGTTAAAAACGTATGATATAATTAATATGGTAATTGCAATTAATTCTTTACAAATTATTTCCAAATTAATTACCTCGTCGCTCTTGGCACTGACTTTCGTTTGAAGGCCTGGATTAAACCCAACCAATACCGATTTCCGAGCTTCCCATCTATCGCTAATCTTTAGCTCTAAATTGTTCAATCTTTTATTGCTCTGCCAAGTTTGAGTTCAAGTAGTCTGCTTAAGAAAGTTTTCTTTGCATAAAATACATTATTCGGTTATGAAACAGGCGCAGAATGGATATGTGCATCGTTAGTGACCCCTGCCTTATTTTTATTCTACCTAGAAATACTTAAATTTCTCTTTTCTTCAAGAAGAGGTGAATAGCAGTCTTTTAGATTATGTGTCACCAATCGTGGTCATCATTCAGCAGAGGGTTTGAAAGATCAAACAATTGTTGCTATGTCCCTTAAATGTACTTGGCAAATTTTATGAAGTAATTAAGTGGTGTCTAAGTTAATTTAAACCTAGCGCGAGCAATGACTTCATTGATTCACAAATATTCTGATCTTAGGAAATAAAACGTTGATTTATGATTTACTCTACTTTAAGGAGTTAAAATATCGCTAAATGTAGCATATTTCCGTCGAAATTACAATATAGTCCGAAACGCAGATTTTTAGTAGAACGTCATGAAATATCGCGACAACAGTTTTTAATTTATACGACAGAAAATGACGGCCTTTTTCTAGAACGAAATTTATCATGTTAAGATTTCTATCATTCTTAGAGGGAAGAGTTGTTAGTGAATGCCATCTTTATATCTTACCAACCCCTTTGATGATATATCATACTATCATATCAAAATCAATCGAATAGCACATTTTTGTATTGAAATTCAGTTCAGTTCCAAGGCGAAAATGGAAGGACTTGGTATAGATTTACTTACCACTACGAGAAAGGAATATTTTTTCTACAAATTGCAAAATAATTTACCACTATTTAGGTTAGTTTAATTTCAATCCGATATTATAACTTTAAAGAAACCTTTCTTAGACCAATAGTTTCCCCCAAGCTCCGACCAACCCTTACGCATAATCTTGAGAGTAAAGGAGAACCGACCACTTCAGCAACCTCTGCTCTAGGTCATTTCCCTCGACTCTCATTCACCGAATTCATCACCTTAAAAACTCATTTTTACATTGATGATCATCTAAATACGGAGATCTGAATCCACTTCCCGAGACCTATACTTAGAGACTCGCCAAGAAATGAGCCTTGAATCGTTCCATTAAAAAGCTTGAGATGATCCGGCAATAGGATTCTCGCCGACAATTAAACTCGAGGGAATTTAAAAACTCAATCTATTTTAAATAGGAAAGACTTAAGATTCTTGAGAGATTCGGCAGCGGTGTCAGTGACAGGCACTCTGCCATTTCACGCACCGAGAACGTTTTGAAAAATCGCCGGCGAATTTCTTTCCTAACATCATAACGTTGGGGGCAAGAAGATTCAGCCTCTTACCGCGGCAACCGATGGCTGCCGATAACAATGCATAAATAAACAAGAAAGGAGGGAACTTTGGAGGAAGCTTCTGCAACGTCCACTTCCATCAGATTCTGGATGGGAATTTTCAGGGAAAAGTTAAAAGAACTAAAATTGGTAACTTTTTAAAACAGGGTCTTGTCGCAAAAAAAACTCAATTTTTCAACGTCCGTCCTTATCGCATAGGAGTATCTAGATGTATCTCTATTTGCTATACACGAAAAGGGAGAAGAAAGTAGAAAGGACAGAGTGGGAAGCGTATCATTAAAGCTTTTGATGTGCGATAGCGCGTTGAGCTCGGGTAGACAGTGCGGAGATACAGAGCTCCGCGATTCTCTTTTTTCCCTCAATTTTCTTCAAATTGAGCGAGCAACAACTATATTCAAATCGGAGCGCTTTTTTAAGCCGCGCGATATGTATTTACTAGTACAAAAAGGGAGGGCGCATTAGTGTTCGATGCTAGATAGGAATGGTATCGAGGGAAATACAAGGGGAAAATTGCGGGGCTTTGTATAACATGCAATTTGACAGGCTTTGAACTTTACCGTTCACGAGTCCGAAGAATCTCTTTGGAGTTTATCGAGCAGTTTACAAATTGGGAGATTTATTGAGAACTAAGCAAAAACTGCATGATTGCTTGTTCAATTCCTGTTGTAAGCCCACTTGTTATTTGTGCGCATTGCTCATGTGCAATATGTTAGAGAATCGGTGCGTATTGAGGTTAATAGTGTACGCAAGTGGTGGCGGCAATGCGATTAATATCGCCGAGACATTTGCATATAAATGTAATGGGTATTATAACATACAAGAAACATTAATTTTTACGTCAAGTATGCCGTGTCTTGTGATAATTAAGGGTATCGCGGACATCCTCGAGAAAATAATACAAAACGTACCTGTCGAAAGTTTCGTGAGTAAAAATGTCAGTGAGTTATTTCAGAATAATTATCGAATCTAATTTATTCTTACGAACCGTAATATTGCTATGAAATCAGAGGACCTTTGTGAAATATTTGACTCGCGCGTGACAAAGGCTGTCGACTCTTAAGTTCTGAATTAATTATCTTCGTTTCATATTTGCAGCTCGAGTTAAGAATTAGGTACTTTGACACATACATCTTCGTATTTTCCAAATTAATCGCGCAGTGGATCAATGTCACTGGTTAAGCAAAGAGTAATAAAAACTTAAAGGCGTTGATTTTAAAGATTGACAGTTCATCTATCTCTTTCTGGAAAATGCCTGCGTAATTTCAAAAGAGATCGGTTTGCCGAGACCAAATGGTAAGTTTATTAAGTTCGTATAGTAGGTCATTAGGCATTGAGGAGGTTGTGGTGTCACACAACAAGGATCCGGGGTGGTTTAGTGTCTGCAGAAAGCTCAAACCACTGGTATGGTTGGGAGGTCCTAAGTGCTCCTTGAGGAGACCAAGAGGACTCAGGGTCTGATTGTCAAATTGCTCTTTTAGTAGACCTCCAGGACACGGCATGCAGGAAAGGTGGACAAAGAGCCCCTTTTCCCAGAGTACTCAAATATTTCATTCTCGTTTGCGGCAACTCTAGCAATATGCGGACGAAAATTGCCCACTATTTCTCAGTTTTTGATAAAAGCTAAATCAATTACCAAGAATCTAAAATCTCTATTTTTTCATCTATCTCGGACTAACTAGATACATTAAACATTCATGTTCGAATTTTCTCTGCTTCTCGTGATTCTTATCTCAATAATATTGGAAACTCTATCATTATTGAGTTTATCAACCGAATCTAGTATCTCCCCTTTTGTTTGTATTTCTAAGCCTCATTTCATTACCATATTTGCCGTAAATAATATCACAAAAGGATACCTACTTACCACGCTGGGTTAGGATCACCCGATTAAATGTACTCAATTAGATATTTAATCGCGATTGCCTATTCTGCCGCCGAAACGATATCTGCTTCGCTATGCGCTAGTCACGTGTTCCTAATAAACAGTAAAATAACCCATTCTCAGCGGTTAGTGGCCGAGAAACACGAATGGGAAGTGGACATTTCGGTGTTCTCACGAGAATAATATATGGAAAAGAGCTGATAGCGCTGGAAGAAGTTCAGTTTTAATAGTTAGGTTGTACATTCTTAGAATTAATCTCCCGCCATCGATATTAAAAATTAAGAAAACCATAAGACATCTTGCTCATTTTCTTGTATGTTAATCAGCTTTCTGATGGATCTGGTTCCGCGTCTCGCTTATTTATAAAAGTTAACTTTCGCGTAAAAGGACGGGGAAGAGCAAATTAAATTTTTAATTGGTATAGTCAGTTATGAAGAATATCATTGCAAAGGAGATCAGAACGAACATAGCAATGGTTGGGTATCTCGTAAAATTTCAGTTATAATACTCGTACGGGTAAATTTGATTTGAAAAATACCCTAAGAATATATTTTATTCTATATTGTATTTATTATTATTTTATTTGAGAAACCGGATGCTCACCATAAACGCTTTAATTGAGCGGAATGAGATATTTGTTGGAAAACCAATTTTGTATGTTGGAAATATAGTATCAGCTGCCATGTTTTTCTTTAAATCAGTTGACGGGTAATAAGTTATGAAAAACCATGGATCTTATTCTTAATTTTAGACAAAGATGGGGAAACCAAAGTTTTTTTTAGAAAATTTCGCGTAGTGAACACATTCTCGAAATGCATAAAGGAAATAAAAACTCCATGACAAAGATAGAAGTTGGTATTCAATTTTCCTTTATTCGGACCTTGGATTTAACTTAGGTTTCTTTAGACTAGTATTTCTAATTTAATATTGTAAAAGAAGTAAAGCCCTTAACCGATTAAATGAAGGCTTTGTGTATTTCTTACGGGAACATATGACTCGTCTGGGATGAAATCGGAATCATTTGGCAAACAAAAAGTGTCCTCTAATTTGCCCGGAGTAGATTTTCAAAAATGAAATGTCCAATGTTTGAAAGTTTTGCGTCTTCTGGATATCGAGTACATACTAACTAAGGTTAACGTACATACCCAAGCTATTTTATAATACAGACAAAGTTTATTGTGTTCGATCAATTGGTGTTTTGGGATATTATCATATACTTTACTTTTTCCAAATGTCAATCTTCAGCCACTCTATAAGAATTCATGATGACGGAGTCGTAATTGCGAAGTACACAGTAGCGTATGCGTTTTCCTCGATAGCTCTCCATTCTGGACGCTGGGTGTAAAACTCAGTAAATCTCCCCTAACCCCAAAATACGAAGTATTTTTCCACACTTATCGCCTTTTTCTTGATTGGAGTGATGGACTTTAATCGATAAACCAGTTGGAGCGGGTGTTTTAGAACGAATCCCTTTCACAGCGAGATGAACAGACAAAAAGCGCTTTTAGTCGGCGCCGGTAACTCGGTGTCATGCAGTTTGGTCGTGAAATGAAAGGGAATTTTGGATGCAGCGCGGGCATACGGTGGCGAAAAACTCCCCTTGTTAATTCGGTTGGCAGCGGACGAGCAGCTCGCGAATTTGAAGCGATGGGGAAAAATGCGATGCTCGTAAGAGTTGTAGTTGATGAGAGAGTAAAGGAGGAGAGGTAGTGTGTGTGCGTTCTAGATTTAGATTTCTTCTGGAATATGACAAATTACTCATTAGGATGATACTCGCAAGAGAGAAAGATAGAGGTAGATACGTGCCTTGAATTTTCTACTTAACGCTTTTTCATTCATATACTGATTGTAACACCTCTCCATACACCCATTAACAATCTTTCTTTGTCTTTCCCGTTATCATTTCCCCTAAATTGCATTCTTAGATTCTTTACTTTGCAGTCTATATACCAACAATATTTGATCCCTCCATTTCCCTTAGTTTGTGATACTTCTCAATCTTCTTTGATTTCAAGTAATATTCTATCAGCGTGAACAAATAGTGGGAGGGCAATACGATATTTTATCGACTAGAGCAACGCAAGTGAGTGAGAATGTAGCAATAGACATCTGTTTAAATTTAAGAGGGGATAATATGTATGCGATTTAGACCCTTTCAAGTCAGAAGGAAGTAAGCATTCTAATTATATACCATTATATGTTGCATTCCTAAATTTGGTCTTTCATTTTTCACAATGTAGACTCCAGGAAAACAGACGTCGACTACATGTACCAATTTTATCTTTCACTGCCGCTTTTCCTTACCTTTTCTGCTGAATAAGCTTAAAGAAAGGTAGTTTTTACTAAGAATATCTACGCAAACAATAAGCAGCAAATAGTTCTGCTTCAGCTAATACAAAAATATAGGTAATGAATAAAACTGTAACTTTCTTCATTCCAAGCAATATATTATGCGAGTGGAGTATTTGTTAATTGCAGTGTTTTATTAATTCATGTCATATTATAAAATGCATAAACACATTAATTTAAGACGCTCACTATCAATGAACTACTGCAGTATTACTGTACTGTGAAATTGAGAAACCATTTTATTTAGTTGTTCTTACCATTATCAAGATTATGTAAAGTGGAGATGATCCATAAAAAGTAAAAAGGCATCCACGAATACGACTTTATTTTATAGTTTCCTGTTTACCATTTTTTTGGTTCAAATTATCAGATATCTGCCATACCAAAGATAAAAATTTGCCATTTTACAGATCGAGGTTATCTGTGTCAAAAATGAAATAAATGTTAACGTATTCGACATCTTAATATTGTGATACCAGTTATTAATGAAGAGACATTTACGTACAAGAGTATTGCAAATAGTTGAAAGATAATCAACTTGAATATATATTTCTTATGCGCAAAAAGGTGTATCTAATGTGGAATAATCGTATTCCACATTATTTCTCAGTTATTGTAAACATTTACAAAGTAAAGTGAAATATTTAGCGTGTAACGTTTGCACCGATCTATAAAAAATTAATACGCTTTAATTAGTGATGGGACAATATCAAAGTTTTTACTGATTCCGATACAATTCCCGTTACCTGCGAGGACTAACCTTTACTATTTTTTGTTTGTGTTGGTTTGAGAAACAAGCATTTCGTAACAAAATGTATTTAGTAATAAAACATTCACTGGAATAATCAACACTAAAGCGTATAAAATGAAAAACAATATAATTTTGATTGAAAACCTTGGGTTAAAGTTTCAAGTGTAAAGGGAAGAACCTCTTTATTTAAATTATCTGGCTATCGTATCGCAGTCCTAAAATTCAGAATAAAAATTTGAGTTTTGTTTCATATTAAATTATTTGGACTATCATTTATTTATATTTTTGATTATCAAATCAATATTGAATGAGTGAATTGGCTATGCTTGAAAAGGGATTAAATATAAAAATGTTATTTGGAACTGAAACTGAGTAGGAAGAAAGGATCTTATGGAAAGCTCGAGCATTGGATATAAACTGGAAGATTCCAGTTTTTTATGCAAGAATAAGTAAAATGGATTCATGTTAAATTCTATATTTAGGCGTCAGTAAGACCTAAAGATTTTATTTTACCGATAGCGATACGATATTTTACCGATAGTTCAATTGATAAGTTTCCATATGTTTATCATGGAGCCGGAAGTGAAAGATTGAAAACAGAAGATCCAAAGAATTATTATTGGAATCAGAAAAGAAGTTAAAATTTTGGCGATGTCGGTTCCCATTTCCCGAAAAGAAATTCCGATATTTCTATTCCCGATTCTGATTGTCCCATCACTAATTTTTTTAAGAAACTTCACTTGGATGGCCAAAGAACAATGGAACAATTCCATGAAATGCAACTCTAATCATTTCACTCAGAACATAAATCTGAAAAATTAAAAGGAATAACGTGTGAAAAATAGTGACATGAATTTTTCACACATGTTATTCCTTGGGATTTAGCCGCACAACTTCAATGTGCAAATTTAACACCTTTACCTCAATCCTGAAAAATTAATACATTCATAATATCTCCACTTGCGAATACTCAAAAAAAGTTTCACAGCAAATACTGATGTCCTCATAACAGTAAGAGTAAAAAAGTTCTATTATACTATTCCTATATTCCTATAGCAAATTTTGTGAAACACTCTAAGAGTGAATTTCACTCGAATTAATCTTTTTAGCTGGAAATATCCCGAGCAAAATAGTGCATCTAATCTGTGTAAATAGTAAATCTAATGCTGGAAAGTAGACCGAAAATCTTAATGCCGTACATTAATTCACTTCTGCTTCCGATACTTATGATATTCCTCTGTAGATTTCCATTTTTTCTCCCATTAATATCCTACCGCTCAAATTTATACAAAAATTATATAATCCCATTCTGCCGCTATGCAAATCGATTTTTATTGTTTCCGTCTATAAAATGAATTCGCAGTCACGCGAGACTAAAGCTTGATTTTCGAACGTGTCGTAACTGTCGTAAGGGTATCATAAACCCTTTTTAATGTTGTATCATGCGGCGATTTCCCTTTCATTGCTGATTAAACGCCGGACGTAACGATTCTCATTGTGAGAATGTGCTACTGAAATAAAAATTGACGCAACCAGAAGATATGGACTCTTTATAAATGACTCTTTATCTCGATTAATGGAAAGGAACGTCCTAAGTTCATAAGTCCATTTTAGTACATTAAGAAGAAGTATATTCTTTTACATGAGTAACATGCACGGATGTTACTGCTAGCGCAATTTGATGAATTGAATAATTTTCAGCTGTTTTTGATACAGGGTGTGGAAAATGCATCTTTCGTTTATTTTTGTCTAAGCATTGTTCGTGGCCGTGATCATATGAAGGATACTTTCTTATTATATGTAAATTATTAACAAGGCCATTCTGCTACTCAACCTTGGGTTTTTTCCATTTGCCGCGTTCTAGCTCTGTGAAGAAAGCAAGGAAACTCCCTCACTCCTCATCCTGGCTAGTAAGATTCATTCCCTCTCTATAGCTTATGGTATAGTGGAGTTGTTGCAAGGATTGAGGAAAGGTGATTTACTTTGCACGGTAGACATGGGTTTGAGTCCCAGTAATGTCGCTATTTTTCACCCTTGTCATTCCGTGGAGCGGTTAAATTATAAGCCGTCATTTTGTCAGAACACTTTGAAGACACGTTTAAATACTTTCCACTGTTTTCAAATGAAGGAAACCTTAGTCTTCTTTATTAATGATCCTCACCTAATTCCACGAACCCCCTTGCATCAGTTATAAAACAAATGTACATCCAAGAATGTCTCCAATGGTAATGTAAAAATTTTACCCGTACTATCGTTACGAAAGAGTTTAATAAAACTGAGTGTAGCCTATATCCACGTAACATCCTCGCATAATAACGTGACCCAAATTAAGTGTACAGGAGCCGCTGGTGTTCAAATTTCATGAGGAACGTAAACAATATGAAGCTTTACCTTTCCTAGAAGGAGCTGTTTTCGTTGCGGTTATTTTAGCGGAATTTCGGAAGTAATGGAAATGATTCCTTAGCAATTCGCATCAATTAGAATAAAAAAAATCATTTTACATGCTAAGGATGCATCATAAATGCGTCATCGCAGCATCAAATTATGGCAGTTTTACTTCCCTGTGTATCTCCAATGGTCGAAAAATATATGCTATCAGGGTGATCCCCAAAATGATTAAATAAGATAGTGCAGTTTCAAGCATTCTTCTATTCAAAGCATTATCAACTTGCGATCCATGGTTGGAAGTTGAAAAATATATACTCTCCCTAAACGTTTCATCTCTAATAAATTACTTATCGATATGCAAAAAGTTTTCTCAGTTTATCAGCCGGGTTGTTTGGTCGATTTCGACCTACGTTTCGGCCGCATACTTCGCAGCCATCTTCAGGGTGTTGAGGAGGCCGTACGGCCGTCTCGTATCAATATAATAGCTGTAGCGATATAGGGCAATGTGTTTCGATTATGAAGATATCCTACTTATCCAGTAAGATTTTGTTGAAATTTCTAAAACAAGGGCTTCTGCTGCTATGATATTTGGAATATTGTATTTATTTTCAATCCATTTAGCGAAATAACAGTTTTATTTTTTTATATAGCGAATTTTGGGTCTTTAGGAAAGACATATTTATTGCATATTTTTTCATACGACCAATTGAAATTGCTCTATCTTATAACTAAATACGACGTAACACAACAACACTCTTTGAGTTGTCAAAATAATGAATGGAGAATAAAATATATTTGCTTAGGAAATTTAAAATAAAATTGTTTTGAAATGAACTATGAAAACAAATTATAGGAGGAAAACAGAGTTTGGGTTTTTTATAACTGCATTTAAATGGATTAGATTTCTCTGTAATACAATAATATTTTCAGAAAACCGCCTAAGAGATTGACGAAAAAGATAGATTTTTTTATGCCGCGAGTCTTACATTAGTAATTAATGTGAAACGAACCTAAAGAGGATTCATGGATATCATGAGAGCACGCTAACTCGCTTCTATTAGATGATTGAAGTAGGAAGAACGCAAAACACCTTACGATGAGGACTGGGAAAGATAGTTTATTCTCTTTGCGAGATTCCAGTCTGCTTCACATTTAAACAAACCTTAACGTTTATGTGATCCAATAAACGTTTCCTTTTGTCCATATCTCAAAGATTCTCCTCTCCGCTATGAGATTCAAAGTAAAAGATAAATTTAAATAAAAAAGCGAAGCAGAAAACAGTTGGCAAAAAAAAACAACCAATTCTCATATAGGAAGGGCTCGCCTTTACGTTTAAAACGGTTATACCGAGGCTGTTTTATAGCTGAGAATACGCTATTTCGTCCTCCAAAGCCAATTCTTTCCTTGGGTTTCTGGCCTAAGTTACCATAATTAATGCCATATCACTGTAATTATGCCTTCTGGTTATTCATCATCTACTATACATAAGATCTCAACAACGTAAAGGTATATATTATTTCACACTAAATATTGATTAGGTCGCTAATCTTTTTTTTTATTTTAACGGGTGGTTAAGCTAAAGTTTTGTTAATCACGGGTTAGACATTTCGCGTTCAAATGCTCAAACCACCTAATTAAAGTGCTTGTTTGCTTAAAAAAGGAGATTTCGACGCAACTGTCCGAGGCAAAACGCATCATCGTTGCTGTTAAGTAATGCGCGAAATATTCATTATTTCCCCCTATTTTCAATTCCAAGCATTTCGGGCCTCCATCGGATGTAAATTTAAATTTGCCATTAGTTTTTAAATGTGCTACGTTTCGTTCAAGAAGCATGTGATTATAAAAGCTTACAACGCTCATGTATACATGACGAGGGAAGGAATCCACCTTACTCGAACTGATGATTTCTCATGATGATAGATTCCTCGGCATAGATTACAACCCAACGAATATTACTTATTCGACGAAAAAGTTTCATTAAAATTTCACCGATAGTTCAAGGAAAATAAACGTATGCCCCAAAGAACTATATACGACTCTTAAAGTAATGGTACTGGATACCAGAGACGCATTTACTAGGCCAAATAGTTAATACGGTACACGATATTAGTGTATTAAGCCTACCGCATAGTTTTAAACAAAGCTTGAGCCATTAATTTCGAGACGCACTAATATTTTCCTAGGTAACGACCCATTGCTAGTTCTTCTAGCTATCATCAATCTTTGCCCAGTCTCTCACAGTCCCAATCTCAGACTTATCTTATCCTATGAAGGGGCAATCAAATTTTAGGACCACTTAATCTGTTGAGAAAAACCATAACATAATTCTTATGTTAAACGACGTACAAATAAATTAAATTTGATTCCGGAAATTAGGTGTATTTTCAAGTACTAAACCAGCGAAGTCTAAATTGGAAAAAATAAGGAATGTATTTAAGGGAATCACTTTAATCGCAGATACATGTGCCAAGGAATAAAATGGCTTGAGTACCTCATTCAATATGAGGGTTCTAGAGATTTTCCATCTCTATTTATCCATCTCATGATGAATAGCTAAATCACGACAGATGACAGAGTAAAAGTAGTAAGAGTAAACTTTGAAATGATTGATTTTGGTTAATAAATTTTCGCCAAATTAAACATTGCGCGTGAAGTTCATTAATGAAGTCATCACTATGTATTTATTTAATACTTGTTGAAAAAACTTTGATATATTATGACTGAGATTTTCTATGGTGTGCACTATATATAATAATGTATGATAATGATTTAAATATTATGGAGCGCGGAAAAGTACCTAATCAAATGTATTTCTCATTCACAATTTACCGCAATGAAATTGGATTCAAATTCGACCCAGATTCTCATCCGAATCGAATATCTAACCTTTGCTGTTCCACGTTAGATTTACTCTAGTTTAATTCGTTATTTAGCGTATTGTTCATTTATATTATTTGCCTGTAGCAACGCTCTCTTCAAGACTGGGAATAAAAGTGATAATTTATGCGTATTTATGGGTGAAATAATATTTATTTTCTTTGTTGATTGATAGGCCTTGAATTTCGTTCTATTCAATATCGAAAATATCTGATAGATCCTGAAACGATTGCTATTACAAGAGCAATTCCATGGAGAAGTATTTCATGGTTTATTTCATCGGGATGTTGGTAAATAAATTTTTATTGCATTTAAGTGTCCCTGGATCAAACAATGGACTTGGAGTTTGCATTCAGGTCGGAAAAAATATTTTTGAATTTTTTGATGAATAAGTGACTCAGCAATATTGGAATTTCAATAAACTTTGTGCAATATGAGTAAAATATAAAGAAAATTACTGAAAACCCTCCAAATGCCTTTCGTACGTTCCGTTATTGAAAATAATGGACGAAAACTACAATCTTAGGATGAAATATGAAATAAATACATCACCTCAAAAATATAATATTTCGTTAATTTGGCATGACGATAAAATGGACATATGTATGCATTTCTGCTCAAATATTCGAAAATGGAGTGTGATTACAAGTTCCAAGTGAAAAGTATTTGATAGTTCTTAGATTCTCCACTGAGATTACCCATTTTTTTAAACACCATTGATAATTCAAAATGCGTAATACAAGTAGCAGAATTTTACGTATTTAAATTAGATGTAGCAGCTTTGAAATACTTCGGCACTTCAATCGTTCATGTGGTAACGTTCTCACTCTCTCAAATCGCGCATGGATCTCCTGGTAAAGTACAAGGCAGATAATTTCAAATGTCCGTCGTTAAAGAAATTAATTTGCGGAATAAATATATGCATTACGACCTCTTGTTACTCACTATAAATTGAAAATCGGCTACTTGCTTTGTAACTTCTTAAAATACATTAATCCGGTAACATTAATCTCCGCAGCAAGTAGTGATTAGACGTAATTGAGGTTTTCCAAATTAAAATTTTTTTCCGGTGGAAATTGCTGATGGAGATCGTTACGAGCGTAAATTACAATCCAAAAATACATTTAAGTAATTGAAGCGGACGAATCCTTGCCCGAGAGAAGAATTATCTCGGAAGTTGATGAAAAATCCCTTTTCTTGAATGAACTTCTCGGGCATGTTCCTTATTGGACGGAGATATGGCCTCTCGGAAACGTTCTCGATTTGCATTTTTATCGAACCGATTCCCAGATTTCTTAATTACGTCCAACGGTCTGAAATCCGAATTCGAGGCAATAATAGCTATTCCGTGATTTCCGTCTTATTTACGGGTATCCGGTACTCATTAAAATTAAACATCAGTCAGCGTTATCCACACTAGGATTACTGGGGCACCATCTACTAATCGTTAACGATAATTAAGAGTACAGATCTACGAAAAAAGGATTCGTTACGGGAATTCTGTTCTTAATTACCCGTGCCTTTCGACTGAATCATTCGGGCTCCAGAAAAGAATAGCATTTTGTTAGTAATTTGCTTATTCCTTCGGTACGATCCCATCTCATCTGACGTCCCGATCTCTTTGAGCTTCCGTAATTTCACACTGATCTGGAATTAAAATTCTTCTCCTTCCATATTGTGGATCTTGTCTCGATCGTTGTGTTTATAATAAATTCCGGCTCATTTAAGTGACCCGGGGCAATTTTTTCGGCGGTTAGAAGCATAAAATTAGGGCGATTATATTTAAATAGCGGAGAGAATCTGAGACGGTCTAGCCACTGGATAAAGAAGATAACGCAGCGGCTGCAATTACAGAACGATATTCGGCTTTAAATGCATTAGGGCAAGATCCCCTCTTTTCAAGGATTTAAATGCCTGGATATGACTCAAACGTAATACAAGTTATGTAAACGTAGTAAAATCCATGTTGATATTAATGGAAATCGTCCGGTTGCATTGTTGATGCAATTTCCATAATCGTTTATCTTACATGAAATTCAATCCCTTCAAATCACAGTAAACATTTTGAGGATTTAAAATGTATTAAACTTTTAATCCGGTATTTTTTTCTACGGTTCGTAAAATATATCTCATTATGGATAATTATTTAAACGTAGAAAAAGAAGGCTGATTTAATAGTATTGCTAAAATACTCCGACATATGAGGTGATTCCTTACACAAGGGCCCCACCTGGATTCGAACACGGGACCGCTTTCGCCGAAGGTGACCGCGCAACCCACTTGACAATGAAGTTTTTTTTAATGAAACGATATTTCATAAGTCGATTAAAAAATTATTTTATCTTACATTCTGCTAACATTTTATGTAAAGGGTTTCCTCACAAAACCTGTTCATTCATCATGAAGAGAAGGAATCACTTGAGATAATTCGAAAGAAATTAAATGTTATGTTTTCCATTCATTCACATTAAGATGAATTCATAACCATGCCAGCAACTTTATTTTATGTTAACGCATAACTTCCTTCAGTTGACGAAAGCAGGCCAAAAATACCAATACGATGTTTTTTTTTAAGTTTGGAGTCCAAAAATTGGCAGATAAATCAAAAATATTCAATAAATTAAGTATATGACTCAGCATGCCATTTAAATTAATTTCTACTCATTTAAATTACATTGAGAACTAGGTTAAACAAATTTTACAAAAATGCCCTTCCTTAATTTCATTGAATTCTATTAGTTCCAGCTGAAGCCAATTGCATGAAAGTCGTTAGGTAAAATACAAAGCAGTCTCATAAACTATTCTTTTATCTTTTACTATTCTCCCTTACATGTCTTGAAATAAGTATAATATTTGCTTGCTTTGTATAAAAAAGTGTTTGACCCTTAGTTTAGTTCATATTCTTATCCAAAACAAGGAAAATAAAAGCGACGATTCAACTAGGCCGAAAAGGTCAAAGCTACGCTCCGAAAGTAGGCGGCCCCTGTGGGGCTCGATTTAGGGAATGATTTGAAAATCCAGACAAATATTTTATTTTATCCTCCTATATTGAATTCAACTCTTTGTGTGGCGCTTGGTGGTCGTGAAAAGCAAAATACTTGAATGCTCGCATAAATATTTGGTTAGCCTACCTTTTGGGAATTAGGCCTTTTTTATTGTTACCTAATAATCGCCATAAAATGGATTGAATGGGCATTTCTCGAAGCTACTTATACNTCTCCCTTACAGATCTTGAAATAAGTGTAATATTTGCTTGCTTTATATAACAAAGTGGTTGACCCTTAGTTTAGTTCATATTCTTATCCAAAACAAGGAAAATAATTTAGAATAAAATCCAGTTATATGCCATATTTTCTGTAAATCCTTTAAAAGAAATATTCGAAGAAAATTGTTACGACAATTTGCGACCCCAATAAAAGCGACTATTCAACTAGGCTGAAAAGGTCAAAGCTACGCTCCGAAAGTAGGCGGCCCCTGTGGGGTTCGGTTTAGGGAATGATTTGAAAATCCAGACAAATATTTTGCTATTATACAAATATTTTTTATTTTGATTTCAACTCTTTGTGTGACGCTTGGTGATCGTGAAAAGCAAAATACTTGAATGCTCGCATAAATATTTGGTTAGCCTACCTTTTTTTGGGAATTAGGCCTTTTTTATTGTTACCTAATAATCGCCATAAAATGGATTGAATGGGCATTTCTCGAAGCTACTTATACTTATACATTTTAAAGACTCGAATTCAAAACTCGAAGAAGCATTGAAAATTTTCCATATCTTTACCATACATCTATCATATAACTTGTTCGATATTCTCATAGCCATAAAACAGAAATGTTTCACTAAATCGGATATTGACTTGTTTCTGTTTAGATAAGCCTTGTAGTTTTGTACATATACAGAAAGGAAGAATGACAGCCACCTGATTAGTTTGCATTTCATAGTCCTGACGATACGTCCACGATTAAATTATAAAAATTATATTTTATCTTCAAATACAAATTATCTGTGATATTTTTAAATAGCAGATAATGGAGACCGCCATAAAATCCACCGTGATATGTCATGAAAGCCTACCCATTTGTTCGTTTCCCTTCTAGATTTGATAAACTAACAAGACCCATTTAGATGAACCCCATTTCACTTTTGTTTCACTTCATCTTCTCTACCATGAAAGCATGTTTCGTTAAAATCGGCGGAGCAATTCTCTTGGTCTCTACTATCTAGATTTTATCGCTCCTGCATTTCTTCGAATCTGGAATACGACCCTATGCCGTTCTTGAATACCGACTGGTAGATCTGTGGACATTCACAAGGCCGTGCTTATACTTCATACAGTACGAAACATGAAAGTTTTAGGACGTTTAAGGGTTTTCTCTTCCGCTTTCAATGGTTCCTAATACTATAGAATTGGCGAGTTATATGACTCCGCTGTACCAACGGAGGATTATGACAGTTGAGAGCGAGATCGTTTGAATATAAACCTTCCCTATGGAAAACCCAGAATAAAAAAACAGGAATGATTTCGGGAGCTATCCACAAAACCGTTAAAACCAACCAAGGATATCAAGGCCATATGGCCTATAATTGTAGAGACATCATCTCTCATAACTCGTTACCTCCTTTCATTTTTATGAGATTCATCTTCTTCGGCAGCCGCACGTGCAACAGTAGCTCCGTCGCCGATCCTCTTATCTGCTAAAACCGCGCGTGGCTTCTGCTCCCATATAATTGGCTCTCCTTACGGGGCAAAGACGTGTCGATGCCCCAATCCGATTGGTCTGGTTGTAATAGGAAAGAGATTGGGAGAAGAATTCATTCCTCATTCAACCCGCCCTCTTCATTACCCCGCGAAAGGCGTGGTCGAGTCTGAGGAAAAAAGGGAAATTCGTGTTTTTTTAATCCCTCCGCGATTTATTCTCGAGTTCTCCGAGACAGTATCTCTTCAAACCTCATTTTCCAGCCCTACTGAGCGGTGGGCACGAAATTCTGCCCCGAAAGAATATGATAAAAATGGAGAATGGTGGTGCTGGAACTGGTGGGAAACGAAAACAGAAAGAGGTTTGGGTGGCCTGCGTGTCCTCGTACACATCCCACGTTTTTCTTCGCGATTTTCTATTCTAACAACTTCCGCTCGTGACTTGATTTGTTGGCGGGGTGAAAGATGGAGGAGACAGGGGTAGGAAATTGATATTGCTCTCTTTCCCTCGTGACCTCCCATGCTACCAACTCTGTCCTTACACCCAATTCTATGCCTTTCTCCACCTATCGTGCACCTTCTTCTGTTGCATATTAGGAAGACACATTCTTTTCATAATATCGGAATGGTTGCTTAGCTTTCCCTGTAGGCTTCAATGAACGTGGATGATTACTCCGCGAACAAAATTAGTCAAATAGAGATAGCATCAAATCAACGGTTGCAGGGTTTTATAACGTTCTTCAAGCGTTAGTTCGCGTTGGTTGGCAAGCGATGGTTCAAGCGAGAGATTCTATACGAGCGTGTAAAGGTAAAGATGACATATATTTTTCAAGTATTTTGACACCTATAATATGCGAAATGTATTGAATGAGCAAGTTCCTGATAGATCACGCAGACTTCTCCGTTGGTAACAATCAATTGGTCGATTTATTTTTAGCAGCACCAGGAATGCAATTAATCAAACAAATCTTTCATTAAAAAAATAATTTCGTGTTTTTATCGTAGAAAAATATCTAAATTTTTGTATCGTGGCTTAAGCATAGAAGTGTAGGAAATGCCGAAACCACATATGTTGGATTGTAAAGAGGTATCCAATGAGATTTTTACTCTAGTGAGGAAGGCCTTATTATTATTGCTTATGACTTTGATAAATAATCAAAACCATGTTTACTCTCCTTTTATTTAATCCTATGTGAGGTTCGAACGTAAATATTAACTGCAAAATTCGATTGCAATTTGATCGAGGCGATATTTAATATCCCTATTTCTCACTTTAAAGAAACTTATATTTCGAATTATTATATATTATAAACTATTTGATGATTCTCTTTAAAAGGTATTCTTATTTCTTGTGAAATAAACATTCTCCGTGGGCACTCGGTGGAATGAGGAAAAAGAATTTTTTTATAAAATATTGTACTGAATTGTTGTATAGTTACACTATTAGAATCTCGGAATCCATATAAGGATCTAAATTATGACATTAATGACATAAGCATAGAGATATTTTGCCGAAAATGTTCTCTGTGGAACCAAACGAGTTTTTTATTTAATTTCATTGCTCTTGTGGCTCAAATGGAGAAGCTTGAATGTAGCTCATTTCCAATAAAACAGGATTTTATGAGTGCAAAAACAACAAATTATGGAATATAGGAAATGATAAATAGAAAGAATAGATACAATTATTGTTACTGTCTGGAAACAATAATTGTATCTATTATTATATATCCTCCAGTTTCATTCGGTCTCAATCGCAAAAATATTGAATTCTAAATCATGAAACGCACATCATCTCAGCATCATCAATGTTGTAGCATCGAAGGTTACATTTCGTCCACACATCTGCCTCACATTTCCCTCAGCAGGGCTATAAAATTTCGGACCCGATCTCGATGAACCCGAAACAGGCGGAGGCTACC
>KZ308771.1:424884-437336 GCA_000376725.2 Ladona fulva | reverse complement strand
TCTATTTCTCTAATTTTACGCTCACTGTCGGATCGGCCAAAGTAATAGGGGGGTCGCATAATACCAATTACGTCTTCCAAAAATGTACTTCATCTGAATTTATCTAACAATCTCAGCCTAGCTTCTAGTCTCCTTTCTTTCAAGGATTCCCAACCTGCGTCTGAGAGCATTTGCGTTACACTTGCTTCTCTATCGTAGCACTTTTTAACAAAACGTACCGCCTTACGCTGCACTTTCTCGAGTTCGCGAGAGTTCGTTTCATCCGCTGGGTCCCATATACTCGCCGCATATTCCAGATGGGGCCTAACTAACGTAAAATAGCATCNGAATGCATACAGATTCTAATAGAAAGTGGAGGTAAAGCGTTCCGTTATTTATCTCTATTCAGAATTTTCACGAAGCGAACGCTGTCACCAACGGATCAAAATAGGCGGATGTAATTTGAACTGACATTTATATAAGGAATTTGTGATACAGATGTCAAAACGAAATTTATATCCCTTTGTCATCACTTACCCCATCACGTAGACAGTGAATGATAAATTAATTTCGTAATTAACATCAGTTATACTCCTCAGTTGATTTTGTCATCTCGATTGCTAATTAATACTGGGAGATTAATCGACAAAGCGTTACAAAAGGTTTAACCTCGGAGCGGGTATAAAATATTTCCGATTTTCAACTTTTAAAACGGCAATTTATCGGAAATCGGAAATTTCTCGTCGTCTGGGGTTTTATGGTAAAAATCATTTCTTATGAGCATATTAGAACTCCTGATGAAAGAATCTAATGCAGTAATTCTCTGTAGAAAAGCGAAATATGACTTACTTTGCTTTTGTATAGATACAACTATGAAATGTTATATTTCGTTTTTTCCTTGTAAAATACTCTGTCGATCAATTAAATCAGTTTTTTTACCTTAAATTAGCAGTGAATTTGATTAAAATACAATCTGTCATTGTAATTTTCCTCTATAACTAACATATCTAATTTATTTGGTTTAAATAATTATTTTGAGGCTTGATTAGTGGGAAGAATATATAAAAAATGCGAACTAATGATTTTTCCTTGGATATCAAATATCTTTCTTTCTTAGCCTTATTCTCATCACTTGTGGGATCGGCTGATGATTTGTGGTGGCGATGATGATGATGCATTAGGTATTGGCGCGTTGATTTTTATCACCGCTGTTTTTTTTCTGCTCTTACTACCGCCAACCCTTATAGGGATAATTAGACACACGCACCCAACTATTCCTTAACCAGAATATTCGATCAGTGGACTCGAACTCGGGACCTTGGAGAAGGGGCAAACGTACGCTAAACTCTCCGTCACCGCGAACGGATGTCAATTATTATCATACTCTAATATCCGTGCGATTTTTAATACATGTAAATCTGTAAAAGTAGGCTTCCTTCGGTTGAATGCAAGAAACGTGCCCTTATCACTTGCTTGGCTCATGATGCATACAAATGAGTTTCTTTCCAACTACTAGTAACTATTATCCTCCTAGAAAACATAATTTTTTCGGAAATAGACCAGTAAAACAACAAGCTTTTTAAAGCTAAATTTCTGAAAACTTTTTAAAAGAAAAATGCACTATTTTAATTTATTCCTGAATATGATAGAAATACGTCTTAGGTTAGTATCAGAATATAAAACGTATAATTTTAAATTAAGATTAACATATTTCGTAAAATTTCTGCTCTGAAAGGGAAACTTCGTGTCTATGAAAATATTCCGTTAATAATTTTTCATTAAAATCGTTTCAATATTGGAAAAGACATTCCTGCATTCATCTGTGCTTCTGGTGAATTAAGCAACTGATGTAGAATCTTTCCGTTCCTTTTTTTCAAGACTCATTTGCTCCACTAAGAAACGTCCGTCCGTATTACCCCAAGAGGCAGCGGTAACTTTTAAATATTCTCCATTTTAACAACTCAAAATTTTTACCTATTCAAAAATCTTCATTTGCCTTCCTCCATCCGTACGAGACATTCCTCAAGGGAAATTTCATCGTGTATTCTGATGGCCCACTCGAAATTGCATCTCCACCGCTACACTCATAGCTCCCGCGAGAGATAAAAATGCCGGAATGTTGCGCGTCGACTTTAGCGGAGGACATCAATTAGGAGCGTGAGACAGTCGGTCGAATGAGTTGCCACTGCAAAACGGGCGGACTAACTAAGCTTTTCTCGTTAAACAAGCACGGGTTGGCGTATTCTATGTCAGTGGGTACAGTTTCCGCTCGAGTTCTATACGATGCGACCACTCCCGAATAGTCAGATTAACTTAGTCGAATATGGGACAGTCACAGTAATTTGACCAAGTGACGCCCCGTAGTCATTACTTGAAATATTACCTCAAGAGGGTGAATTTACGGACGAGAAAAATATTAAAGTGACAATCAGTCGCTAATTACCGCTCCCTATCCTTTCTTGCTGTTGCTATGGCTCTTCCCTCGAGTGGGTTTACGTAATTTTGTCGGTATTGTGTGATTGGGAAGCTATTCGAGTCACTGATGTTCCACTTAAATTGTACTTTTGGTAGGTGGAGTAGTTTCAGCAGCATGCGTTCGTGGTCTAGAATTAAACCCGAAGATGTGGTAATTTACTTTTCAGCTTTAATACCAGATCTTGTGGACTCCTTGTAGTACAAAATACAATTAACTTTAGACCTTTCATACTCCTCAGATTTCAGGATACCATTTAGGAAGGTCGGTCTGTAGGTTTTACACTTTGGATAAACTTTGATACTGAATGGGCGATAATTATCTATTATTAAAAGAATTTTTTTTTATTATTATCAGATTAAAACGTTTCTCGAATTTTTGATCGTATGGGTGTGTAAGCATAGCGCCGTTGCAATTTCATTGTCAGTATGTTACAATTTCAATATGTGATATGCCTGCGAGTGTGTGATCTAATTATATGATTTTATTTAAAATTACTTAACAGTGATCTGGTGTCGTACACCGACCTCGGTGGCTTTGTAGTTAGCGTTAACTTTGCGATAATTATCTATTATTAAAAGAAAATGTTTTGTTATTATTATCAGTAAAATTTTAATCGAATTCCGTAAACAAGCACTTAACCTGATAATTGTTTACAAAAACGTAAAAAACATTAACATAGCCATTTATATGATGTTTTATGTAATAAATACGCTTTAAAATAAAAAATATTCTCTCAAAAATTCTGAGAAGTGATGTTTAGGTGGTTTTCAAGATTTGCTGATCCTATCCATGGGTTTCATGCCGAGTTTGTACGTAATTGTCTTTTGATTCGTTAAGGTACTGCAGGATATAACGCGTTGCTATTACTCAAATTAAGGTAGTCAATTGTGTTGAAATTCTCTCTTTTACTTCCACATAATCACTTTCGTATGACTACACTATTTTCATTGAAAGAAGATGATATTGCTGCAAATAAGAAGGGATTTGAGTGGAAAGCTACAAAGTTGTGTTAGTGCACATAAAAAGGAACCCGAATTCGGTGTGTTTGAATAAAAAGACGCGTTTCGAAACTAGGCCATAGTTCTAAATCTCCTTCATGGACATTTTATTAAACTGTCAACATTCCTACTTGGGTAAGAGTTGGTGCTGCAATCGAAGAGCGGACCAAACAACTGTAGAGACTGAGGTAGTGAATTATAGATAGAGTCCCGTGTAGTACTGGCTTCGCTAGTTTTACTGGCCCCAGTTATACCAAAAGAGTATTTAATAGATGAATAGGTTCTCTATATGTACTATATGTAATTCATTGTGCTAGAAATAACTTCAAACTTTAAGTCTCCAAAAATTTTTACAAGAAAATCTATTTAAATATGGTTTGATTTCTTCATTCAATACATATATTTTCCGATGTCCGTCAAACTTTGCATACGTGTTCTCTGAGATCCGGAAGGAAGTACTGTCACCTTTTAATTGAATAAGTTTGCTGGGTTTGAACCAAGATCGTTAAGATAGATTTCCATAAGAAACACAGAAAAAGTTTGATTTATCGGTTGCAGACTTTATTTCTTTTGCAAAATTAAATGAGAAGGAATAGTCGTATAAAATCAAAATAAGTACCAAAAGAAGGGAGACTGAATAAAGATTCTTATTATTATCGTGGAATATCACTTTCGATTAGAAGTTGCGAGGATTTAGATGAAATATACGAATATTTTGTGAAATTTTGAGGTTGTAAGCAACCCTTCCCCATGACGACCAATGCGATTGTTGATTCCGAGTTCATGGAATTTCCCATAAGAATGCATGCGTATTTAGGCCCATTTAAAAGCAATTGATGATATGAAGAAGAGGAAATTATTCAGAGATTATAACTATTACTGTCACGACAAATTTGTAGTGATGAATCGCAGGGTCAACAAATATACGTAGCACCGCAATGAACTAATGGAGATAAATGAATAACTTTTTGTCTATCAATTCGGACTCTTGACATATTTTACGATGAATTTCCCAGAACCAGAAGTTGAAAATCTTGTAAACCTGCGCATTAACTTGAGAAAAATTTCATAAGAAGGAAATTCCGTGAATATTCACATTCTTATCCTTGACTGTAGATTTCGGCATCGAACTTTGATTAGAAAATTTTTGTTTTAGATAACCTGTCCCATTGGACTAAGCTATGATGCGAGATGTTATTTTCTCTTATGTACAAATAGGTGGTATACTTCAGCTAGTGAGTCTATATTTTACAACAAACATAAAATTCAAATAAGACGTAAAATACGAGTCATTCATTACATTTCGATAATACTGGTGCGAGATTTTGAAAATGATACCCTCTTTTTACTATTTAAGGTATTAATTTTAGAATATCCGCAGCAAAATAGTTATGAAGTTAAAAAAGTTCCTGAAGAAGGTCACTTTTTACAGAATGAGAAACGGTAAAGATCTATTCCGGGATATTTTGAACGCCCTATGTTTAGAGAGTATAATATTTATTTCTGTATGTTCTCATCTTCAATCAATAACTAAATTTAGGGTAATGATATACTTGAGAAACCATCATGAAAGTCATTACTTATTTAATGATAGTGATAATGATTTAGGGTAATGATATAATTGAGAAACCATCATGAAAGTCATTACTTAATTATGCTTTAATTCAAAACAAAAATATTCTCATCGGCATTTTTGATCGATGGATAGATTATGATCTAACACCAAAAATGCGCCAATTCACGTTAATGAGAAACACCCATACCCATAACATCTCACATTTATTCCGTCTATCGCTTGCTCAGTTTCATTTCAATTAGAACATTACTCTTGTCATGAGTTTATGTCCTCATTTCCTTTCTTTCCCGCCTTCTATTTATTCCCTCGGTGTCCTTCTCTTCTCTTTGCTATTCTCACCACACAATCTCTTCTCTCAATATTCCCTTCAAACCTTTCGCTCTTCCTTTGCCTCAGTCCGTCCGTATTCTCGTTCCCTCTATTCTTAACGCTTCCCTTTTCCACTCGAAATTCCCTGCACATTTCCGTCACCGAATCCTTTTCCCACCATTTCTCTCTCTGCATTCTCAGCACCTCATCACGCTACCTTCTCGTCACATTCTACTTCCGTTGCTGTAAGGCGACGTTCAGCAGATTATCATGCACAGGGCAAGTGTTTACTTAATGGAATAGCGTACAGCCAACAGGTGCAATGGAATAGATTGAAATACCGCATACTTCCTCGTATGTTCTTCTGTTTATGATCCTATGATGATATGACATCAAGCTAGAGCGTTTCTATCCAATTCTACCTTAAAAAAGTTCGTCGATTTATTTTCTATCGGTGCCTCAATCAGAGTAAATTTTATATATCTTAATAAGAAATGTACAGAAAAAAATTTTACATTATAACCTAATTTATTCTTTCACGCTAGTTACTTCATAAAGCTCTATCTTTCGCTATCACCCACTTATATACAAATGAGAAAAACTGAGAAGCCATTTATAGCTCTTACAAGTTTCACGCCATTATCTGACACGTAACCCTTGATTAACTCATTTAAGATATTTTTTTTAATAACTGATTTAACAAGTGTCCTTGATAATATACTATGGAGCTTCTCCTTAAGCATAGTTTTACTATCTTAGTACTCTAAAATTCATATCCTAAAGATGTTGGACTAGCGTATAGATATATTATGTATTATATCGATTATGAAGTAGGTATAAGGCGAAAATGAATTACTTCTGTATTAATATGCAGCTGCTGGTGACGAACTGAGAGGAATGGCTCTCTTGAAAGAAGTTAATTAATCTAACTAACTTCTTGGCCTTAATTTTAGATACTTTTAGCCTATCTCATCAAATTATTTATCAAGATCTTTAAGCATTGATTACGTCATACGCTAAATCTAGGTTACATTTCTGGGTCAAAAGTGATTCGTGCATAGATAAGAGATCCTGTATCGAAAGTAAATGTAAGACGGTTAAGAAAACCGAGGAAATTTAGTTATTTATTTGGCTGCACTCTTCCTAACTTAGTTTACATGAGTTAGAAGTTGCAGTTGAGTCCTCAATAAGTCGTTTTTACTCAAACATCGAGCTGAGATTTTGTTCTATATGTTTAATTGAAGAGGTAGGAAAAATACTACAAATTAAAATCTTCTCGTTTTCTGCATCGGACTAAAAGTGAGCGTTTCTTGAGTATTATTTTTCACCTTATTTAAACAAAATGAAATGTTTTTAGTATTAAACCAAATATTACATTTAATTTCATCAATATGGACTAAGTAAACTCCATTTCTCAACCTATTCAGCAACCTCTCTGAGGGTGATTCGGTGAGCGTCAATAATCATTTTCTTCACCTTTTCGACGTTATCATCGGTTGTCGATGTGCTGGGACGTACAGGGCGCTCGCCATCTTCAGTATCTTCACAACCTTCTTGAAAAAATTTGTACCACATGTAAACGCCCGTTTTATTCATTGAACATTCGTCACAAGTAACATTTAACAATTCCAATGTGATGCAGCACTTTATTCCATTTCTAACGCAGAATTTAATGCAAATTCTTTGTTCCATTTTTGCCGAAATTCAAAAATCGCCGATCACAGTTAAACTCGTGTAACCTCTTTGACTGCCAACAATTGACTAAGCTTTCAAAATGGCTGCTCTTAACAATATACGTTAGGGACATGTGTAGGAAATGACTTAGTTCTTTCCCGGCGTATGGAATGTAGAAATATTACATGAAAGTATTATGAAACGCATATAATTTATGTATATTTTACAATAATTTATTATTAACTTAAAGAATAGTGCAGTGATAACAATTACAGTTGAAGTATGTTATGGATATTGACTATACAAATGGCAATGGAATTAAAAATTGAAAAGCCTGCAATATCTTGCATGTAATACGCTGTTCTGTAATCTTTTGTTCACTTGTTTATGGAAAGTCATTTTCAGTATGATTTCTGCTGTGTATCATATAAATTATTGATGGAATTTATCGAAAGCGCATATAATGAAACTATCGCAATGATTTGTAATATTCGTGTTATTTAGTATATGCGATGTATGAATGCAATTCATTTTTACAAGAATCGTTTTATAATAAGCGTTATACAGGACTTGAGCGTTGTAAATGCGACATTAATTATCAGGAAATTCTGTTTACCCACAAGGAAAAGATAGTTTTAGACATATATAATGATTGAGAGCATATATTACAGGAGATTTGCAATGTACTTCTCAAGATGAATTTGTGGAGCCGAGGGGTTGAGATTTGTTTTTCCGGGACGTGAAATCATCCAGTGCTTGTAACGGTTAAGTGCGTTTTGTCGGAAAATAGCTGAGGCAAGCTATATTATCTAATTTGTATCCTTTGTGGAACGAATAAAGTTTTGAAGCTAATACAGGTTGTTTGAGGATAATAGAGATTTGTATTCTGTTGTCAGAATATCAGTCTTCGATACTCAAAATCAAATGTTTGTTTTCTTTGTCATTTGTACAATATGTTAGGAAAAAAAACAATGGGCTGAAAATGGCTCGAAATCAGACGAACAGTGTCCATCCAATTATTATCGTCAATGGAACTTGGACTTTCAAGGTTGCCGAATGACTTATTTTCGACTGTGAATTTCCCTTTTCAAGAAATAATCAAAAGTCATATCGTTACTTGGCCCTCGTCGAAGTTTGTGCAATCTGAGTAAAACCCCGGGAAAAAATCAACCGCATCGATTTTTGCCATGTATGTGTCCGGTAAACATTTCTCAGATCAAATGCATAAAATTTTGTATCCATCCCACTGGCTAATTTTCTGTATACACTTTTACTGAGAAACCGTGACGTTAAATGCCGGCAAAAAATCTTTTGTTGTAAGAGTTAGCTTGTATTACTGGAGTTATGAATGTTAGAGGGCAAAGTCAGAATGAAGTTAAGCCTTCATTGGCATTAATGTAGTTTTCCCTTTTCCTTTGGATAGTTTGTTTTTCTGACCTTCGCTAAAAAGTCAGGATTAGTTCTCTCATTGTCTTGTTTATGTTTAAGCATCGAGAATCTAAGAGAACTGCTTTAAAAGAAAGACTTTATGTGAAATATCGATGATTATTAGTATAATTGTTTTGCTTTAGGAAACTTAAATATCCAAATTTTATAAATGTAATGCCGCAAGAGTACATGCCTATTTTACAAGTAATTCCAGAATAATGCTATAGGGGAAGGTTGCCTAATTTGGACCATTTTTTTATTTTCTTGTATATTTCCATCACTAATTATTCAACCGCAAATTTTAACGCTGTATAATATACTTCATAGTTTCCCCTTTCATCTGTTAGTTTTATATTTGCAATATATTACTCTTGAGATAAATTAAGTGGAAAAAACCTAACTAATGCTAATGGTCCAAATTGGGAAACCGGTTGCCTAATTTGGACTCACATTTTCCTAGGTTGGACCGGGTTGCCCCTAAACCATCCTGCTCCTAATTATTAGGGAAGCATTTGCAGTGAGGTGATTTTTTTCTCCCTGTTAAAGTTGTGGGGCAATGCGTGTTTTTCTGCAATGTCGAAGGCTAGCTTACGGATGTTTTTGATTGAATATCCAATAAACCTCTCCTCAAACAGGAGAATGTGTTCGGCGAGAACCTTTTCCATCTCCCCAGTTAAGGTTGCTTGCCTACGGAAAGATTTAACTGCATTCGAAAAAGTATTCTTACTATAAGCGTGTCTCTTTACTGTAGCTTTAGGCACTCCATACACACGGGCACATTCGTTGAGTCCATAGTCACTGTTCTTGTATGCTGTCACAGCCATCTGCAAATGTTTTTCGTCCCATTTCCCGTACGTACCCATTTTTCCATCATGAAAACCTATGCAAATATTCATCCAAATGTATTAGATATTTATTGTGGAAGTAAAATTATAGTTATTAAAAAATAATTAATTTCCTAATTACACCATTCAATAGTCTCCTAAAATGGACCGGCCCAACACGCGGTGGTCCAACTTAGGCAAAAGGTTCCCGTCAAAATAATAATGGCGCCATACGATCACACGAGGTTTCATACACATATGCAGTATGTCGTTAGTAGCTAACATAATTCGGGTTAAAAGTGTTCCACAGAAAGAGTGATTACTTACTTTTACTTGAGACAGCAGCTTACGTACTGAGGGTAAATAATTATAGCACAAATAATCAAATTACGTTAACGACCATCCACACCGGAAAAATGACTCCAACTCTATGGCCGTCTAGTCACGTGCCCTAGATGGTGTCACCACCTAGTACTACCAACTCAAATGCTTGATATACTTGTAGGACGGGAAATACAAATGCGGTCCAATTTAGGGAACGGTCCAATTTCGGCAACCTTCCCCTATATTATTTTTCTGGATTTTGTATTTTTTTCTCATTTCGTCTTCTGCAATTAGGCTTTTGTAAAAATTAATCTTAGATATTGCACCTCAGTTTATTTATAATTAATTCTTGAGAGTTGCAAAGAAATTCCGTTAAAAAGGAACAAATAGGAGAAAGCTAATTCGAGTCATCTTTGAAAGTGAAATGTAAAGGTTACTATTTGGTATCAATTATAAAAAAATGTAGCTAATGGAGAGGGATTAATAACATAGGTAAGGTTATGCATTCATAAACTACGCTTTTTGCCCCAAGCTTTGTCTACCTTCCCACATGATACCAAGCTTAAGTCAAACGGATTAAGGAAAGGATCGTTTGAATATGTTTGCAATTCTTGTATTTCCTTTCGAAAATATAGCAGCTTTGCAAGATGAATATGATCTTTATCATTCATTTTATTTTCTGGGACACTTTTTCTATAAGCTTCAAATAGGTTAATGAATAATTTGATGTAAGAGTAGAAGACGAAGAGATATCGATTGTGTGGACCTTAACTTGAAGGTATTCCATGACAAAAACCGGAAGTTAACTAAAAAGATTTCTTTATGCAAAACCACTAAAGCAACTAACAGCACAACCAGCGTTTCTATGTTTAGTATCGTCATTAGAGGAAAACAAATATACTTAGAATATAAATGGGAATATATACGACGGGAGTTGGAGAAAGAGAGGAAGGGTGAGAGCAAGGATTGGTTGAGATATAGATAAAGGTTGTATATATAATTATATCCCCATTAATGTTCTGTGTAATTTTATTTGTTTTCACCCGATGATGATACCAGGTATCAAAACTTGGGTCGTTTTGTTAGTTCCTTTTACGGTTTTGTTAAAGAAATCTTTTAGTTAACATCATTTTTAGAAGAAGAAAGAAATTAAATTAATAGAATCTATTGATTCGGCCTTCAATTTGTAGTTCTCCATAGTAAATAATAAGGAAAAGAAAAATTCTACCGTTACCACAATAATTTTTTATTACACGACCATAGTTTCAACCCTTCAGGTCCTCGTCAGGTGGTTCACCTGATGATGGTGGATGACCTGAATAATGGTAAATTGTGGTAATGGTAGAAGTGTTCTTTTCCTTATTCATTATGAAGAAGAAAATATCTTATTAAAAGAGATAAATGAATCATTTGCAATAAATCGCTGCCACGATGGTTTTACTCAAATCAAGATTAATTTATTTATTCAAAAATATAAAATGTTTCACTTTCGTTTTAAAAGATATCAGTACTTTAGTATTTATGATGAACAATAAAAGAAATAAAGACATAGTTTTCATTTATTCTAAATTATTTTCTATTCAAATACAATATGGCATAATATCCGAAGCGATGCGAAAAAATCAAACCATTTTGGTTTTTTCGCATCGCATCAAACCATTTTGATTTTGTTTCCTTCATTCACTCATGTGATAAAAATCGATTGGTAGGATGAGTAGAAAATCTCAATACCACTATCGATAAAGATTGACTTGCTGAATTTATCGTTCTATCAAAGACGCAATAGTGTGGTAAACCCAAAATCATATCGGCTGATTAAGTTGCAGCCTATTAATTTTTACGAGACGGAGTTCTTGAATGTTCTACGAATTTTGAAGACATTTTCAATTGAGAATTTCCTAGTAGTACCATGTTTCCATTACTTTATTTATATATTATCTTAGAGACTAAAATTACGCCCTCTGGTGTAACATTCGTTAGAGCTTTTCTTCATTCGGGATCGTGTTGACGGATCTCTGTATTTGCTGTCTTCTACTCCGTTTTGCTGCGCTTGTGCATACATGTCAAATTGGTGAAATAATTTTGAGCCACGTGCCGAAAAGAGGTCATGTGTACGACCTCTGCGCTCTTTTATCACGGCCTGAAAGCTAGAGGTCACTTCCTAAAAGAGCCCGACCTTTATTCCCTTTGATTATTCTTGTTTGTGTGCTCCACTACGACCTTCTCTGATTCCTAAACTTTATTCCTCGCAATTAAAAAGACTTTCCTTATCATGCTCTGAATGAAATTGGAGTTTGAGTCTAAAGAAAAATTAATATCACAAAAGCTGCTTTACATGGCGCGAGATACGTACATTGAAAGCTATTCCGCTGAAAAATCGAAAATATGAAGATAACAGAGGGATTATAGCGCTGAATCGACTACAGGTACAACCATGGCATTATCACTATTCCTTTCTCAAGTTAGGTTGCTAATATCTTCCTTTATTTACGATTCTCATACAAATTGTCCTTGCTTAATTCTTGTGCTTCAGTCACCCGCATATCTTCTCGTTAATTCCCATTATCCTTCCAACTAAATACCTCTCTTTTCGTCGGGATCTCATCCACCCATTCCAGCATCAATTTCTCGATCTTGTCTCCTACCACTCATATGACTACCTTATAAATGCTACGCCATTCCGATCCACTCATTCCATGTTTTCAAAGAAACCCGAAAGAAACCTTTTGTTATACCCACGGCCATAAGTTTTTCTCGAAATTAATTCATTTTCCATTCATAACTGAATCTTTCCTTTCTGTTTGGGGTTGACTTACTACTCTTGTAATCCGATTCAACGGCTTCCAGCTCGTTCACATTTTTAC